>NW_017547114.1:300614-314180 GCF_001854935.1 Bemisia tabaci
GACCCGCGGGCATGCGGTCAGTCGCGACGAAGACGACCCTCGACGGTAGAGGTCGGGCCGGCGGCGATGGCTGTGTGGCGGAATGAAATCGTTGAAGCAGAACCATTCTTTTTCGAGATGTGGCCCGGGGCCCCGGGGACTGGGGAGGTTGCCGCGGAGGCGCCAGAAGGAAGGTGCCTCACCGGGAGCAATCATGGTCCCCGTCCCGGCCGCGGCTGCTTTCTCTTCCTGGGAGAATCTTCCGCGCTAATCGCCCGGGCCGCGCGCTCCGGCACTCCCCCCGTTGTCGGACTTCACACCAGGAAAATGTGACTGAAATTTTTTGACAGGAGGTATGGGAAGTAGAACACAAACATGCGGTTCATTTTTAGACACTAAAATTTCCGCTACTACTTAGAAATGGTAGGTACTTACACTATTTCTAGTTCTTAAAAACTTGAATTTCTATTGGTTAGATTTCCTATCGGTTGAACTGACCGAACTTCAAGTTAAAGTAGCCAAATCTTCCGGTTGAAAACTCTGGACCCATAAAAACCGAACATCAACGACTAGGATTGAACCCTAAAGCCCTGCATAGACGATCAAATTCCGAACCAATTCCGATCAAAGTAGACATGCTGATGACTTGCGGTCACCATCTACCATCAAATTTTGACGGGCCGCACTTTTTTGTTCAAAGTACGATCAGAACGGAGTGCCACCATTCATCATTTCCTGCCACAGGAAACATTTCTGCCAAGTTTTCATTTTAAAATGAAGCAAATTAATGAGTTTAAGACTGATGACTCCCGACACTTTGATGCTACTTTGATCGGAATTGGTTCGGGAATTTGATCGTCTATCGAGGCCTAAACATGAGCGGAGCAAGTATAAGCGGCCGGGGGCCGATCGTCCCCCCCTCCCCCACAGAAATCTATATACATGGTCCGTCTTAAGAAATGTGAGGGATTTTGCCCAGTAAGGGTGATACATGCTTTTTATCTTTGAAATTTTAATGTCATCTATTTTTTAGTAAGATTAGCTCAAAAATTGCTCCCACGGCGACTCAGGTTTTAGTTCCCCACTTTGAAGCTATGGAGATCCCCTTACCCTTACACCCCCAGTTGGAAGGAGAGGAAGTTCCATAGATCCCCCTTGATGGGGTGCGCTTTGGTGTCCCATTGACGTCTCTTTGATGATGTGCCCCTCCAACACCCTCCCCTTCACCGCGTAGACGATAGTTAAATGCGCTGGCCGCTCGTACCGCAAGCCGCGACCAATGAACTGAAGGAGGGAAAACGTGAGTACATTAGGTCAGCAGGACACTTCTTGAATCCTGTGATGTTTCAGCGTGACTTCATAGGTTTCGGATTCGGTTGATTTTACCAAACGTTTTGGATGATTTGACCACGAGCAAACAAATGAGCGACTAGAGGTAGTTAAAATGTTGAACAGTGACCGACACGCAACTGCCATTCAAAGTTGCCATTGTAACCTTCCGTTCCTGCCGATATTTACACTAATTTTTCTTCAAATTAAGCAGCAAAGTTAGACAGATTTTGGACACTAATTTCCGAGTCGTTGAACTGTGAAAAATTGAATTGTTTCAACCAGTTTTACAATTTTGGAATGGAGCCACGTTCCTTCGTTTGGGAAACGGCGAATTCGTCACTAAACTGACAGAAGAGCGCAACTGCTTTTCCAAATGAGCCCGGAAAAGCAGTGAATTATAAAAACATCAGGGCTTATCGCGAAGTATTGTTACGTTCTTACGTCAGGAGAGCGACGAATTCTGCCATGCTAGGGAAAAACGCCTTATGAGCATTAAATGTTGCCTAATTTCCTCTCAAAAATATTTATTTTTGAAGAAAGTTATGAATATTTTTCCTTCAAATTCTTTAGACAATTTAGATCAAATTACGAATGAAATTCTCCGAAAAAATTAAAGGGAAAATCCTAGCGAATTTTCCGAAAAATATGTATTTTTCAAAGGAAATTTAGCAACGTTTGAAGGCTCTAACGGCGTTATTCCTTAGAAAGGCAGAATGCGGTGCTTAAGTTTTTCATCATCTTTTTAAAGCCGAAAGTCGAGCAAGCTTACAAGTGCGGCAACTTCGGACGGCAAACGCCCGTCGGTCACTGCTCAACGTTTTCACCGCCTTCCATCGCTCATCGCTCATCGTTCATCGTTCCGGGCACCGCACCGCACCGCCGGGGCCGCTCACGTTTTAGCTTATGTTTATTCAGGGCAATGTTGCCGAATTTCGCAGGAAAATCAACCTCAATCTTGCTTGGAAGTGTGCTCGATCAAGTACTGATCGACAATCACGTTCGAGACGGTGCTGCGAAGCGCACGCGCGAACTAATACGCTCTCTTGCGCCAACATGATCGACGGCACCGGAACTGACTACACGAAAATAAAAAATAAAAAATAATCATTAAAAAAAGGTATCGAATATGTTGAGGCCAATTTAGACCGCGTTACACGGAGCGGAACAAAATTTTTTGAGAAACAAAAGTTGTGTGTTTTAGTTACTTGGAAAAAAGCCAGGGGCACTGAGCATGATGCAGTTGGCTCACCTCTCTAAATTGATTTCACTAAGAGGAGACTGGAGGAGGAACAAATTTGAAGCTTGGTTCCTTTCATTAGTTAAGTTTGGCTCCGTCTGAATTCTGGAGAAGGTAACTAAGTCATTAGAGATGTGGGAAAAGATTTTCCAGGAAAAATTTACTATTTTCGTCAGAAATACTCAAAGACAGCCCCTGTAGCATCCAGTATGTCCAAAAGTTAAACGTGAATGTTTCCATAGTCGACGTTTGGAATTGAAATAAGACTTTTTTGTTCTATTACGTTTAGGCTAAAATTCCATTCCCCCTTCAAAGTTACAGCCTCTCAAAGTTTGGGCCATAAAACCGTTTTTCCATGATTGTAACGACAGATTAGAATGTAAGTGCATACAAATCGGCACCAGTAAGTTCTTTCTTTGACACACTGAACACATTTGTGCCCTACAGAAACCGATATCACGTTTGAGGGTGGGGGTGGGGGTTGAGGTTGTAACCCTAGAGGGGAGGTTTTTTGAGAAAACGTTATGGAACAAAAACAATACTTATTTTGATCCCAAACATCGATCCAAAAAATATTTGCTATTTATACACTGTACCAGAGTTCAAATTCAGGAATAAAGAAAGAAATAATAAAGGGATTCTACAGCAGCTGAACCCTCGTTTTCCGAAAATCTCTATTCCTTTCTGTTGAAGTCGATCCATTCTGAGAAACGAGTGCGCACTTCGGTCGCATCTACCATACGTTAATCCGTTGTGTAACGAGTCCGCGGTTTTGTCTAATTTTATCGAGCGAGGCCGATAGCCGTAGAGTTGCGTAACGTATCAAATTGTACACGGCTATTTCGCAATTTTAGATATTTACCTCCGACAAAAACGCAACTTCTAGAGGAAGTCCTGCGATTACCGCCCGAGGTATGGTGCCCAGCCGACGGCTTACAGCGATAGGTACCCAACAGACGTTGAGCCTCTGGTTCTATGGCTTCGAGGGGTGTTCGAACGTAACATCAGAGAATGGAGCTCTTGAATGCCGAGGAGATTTGCGCTGCGAACGCATAAGCTCATGTGAAATTACGACAGAAATGAGATGATGCCGCTGATTTTCTCTGAAGCAATGTTCCGGGCTCAGGAACAGCTTCCAAAGTTAAGACCGTGATGAGGAGGCTCGTCTACGTTGTGAGAGAGTCCACCTCTATATCCAGAAAAACTCTTCAAGCACAGAACACAGGAAGCGGATACATTAGCAAGGTACCATGGCTGTCATTGGCGGATCCAGCAAATTGGCAACGTTGTTTTTCTCCATTTAAACCTACAGAAATGTATCGATTCTTAGAGGGGTCAGGTGCTCCGACAAGAATCGATTATTTAACATAGGTTTAAATGGAGGGAATCCGGTGTTGCCAAATTGCTGGATCCGCCTCTGACGGCTGTAGCCTTGAAGTAGGACCTGCGAGCTGATTATTAACATTGATAGACAAAAAGAAAATGGAGCGATCCTATTGGTGAATAGGGGTGGTTGTAACACCTACCACCAGTTTACAACAACCACCCGTCTCGACAAAGTCTGCAGTGCCGTATGAGTATTCGAATGTTACAAAATTCCCTTTAAGAAAATATTTACTTTTGAAGAGAGTTATGAATATTTGTCCTTGAAATTTTCAGAATTTTAGATCGGAAGGGAAATTAAAAACTCGGTAGGAAAATACTCACAAACTTTCCTAAAAATTCGTAGTTTTTCAAAGGAAATTCTGCAAAGTCTGGTGGCTTATACGGCGTTCTTTCTTTCTTGACACGGCAAAATGTGCCCCTCCGTTTTCCCTCCGTCTTCTAGATCCATCAGTTTCAAAATCAGCCTGTTGAAATTCACGGTGAGCATCGCGAGAGCCACGATTTTTTCCTCCGTTGCGAAAAAAAAATTCCACCGACCAGGTTCGCGTCTAAATTCCTTCCGTTTTGAGTCGTTTTTTCGTCGAATGATAATTTCCGAGGATTACGGTCGCGGAGGTGCCCCCGAGGGGGGGACAGGGGGTTGGGGGCAGGGCGCAAGCGCGAGTCCTTCGGCTCGGGGAAATTAAAAAGAAAACAACGGCTATTATTACGGGAGCCAACGGAGGTCGGCCGGGCCGGCAGGAGGCACAAATGAAACATAATTACTATCAATTTGCTGGCGGACGCGGCGCTACGGCCGCGGACAGAGCTGCTACTACCGACACTACGTTCATCAAACACCGCAACCTGTCCCGGGTCCGGCCTGCCCCCTCGGCCCCTCGGTGGGATTTCATTCAAGAATCGGAGGCGATGCCTCTTGTTCTTGTTTTTGTTTCGTCCGGGATGAAGCCCGGACGCCCGCTTAAATTACCGACGTCGCCGATACTGTTAGCTTGCGCAATTTCTACGACCAGGGACGCTATGGTTGATGATCTTCGCGCACTGTTGCCGTTGCGCTCCTTTTATGCCGGGACCCTCCATGAACCTCTGGAAGAATTGTGGGAGGAGAGACAATCAAAGACAAAACAAGAGCCGCTATACGAATTGCGGGCCTAGTCGCACCCCCTAATTTTGTAAGTTGCCCCTGATTGGCCAATCTGGTGCCCGCTTGCTGGGGCCCTTATGAATGGAGAATAAAACGGGGTTCATTTTTCGTCAAAAATATCTTGTAAACAAGGACTTTACGCGTTGGAGATTTCGAAAATTGATTCTCCAGATTTTTCTGAAAAGACTGGTGGGTAATACATGACATTTTTCTCAAACACACCGAATAGCTCAACCTGGAGTTGAACTTGAAATATGACAATTGAAAAGAAAAGAAAAAAAGAAGAAGAAAAAATCTCCAATTCCCATGTTAGTTGCCTTCCTGATTGCACGTATATAAAGCCGTACCGAACAGTACAGCCATTTCCGGAAAAATCGTACTCGAATAAGCTTCTCCCCTACGTAATGAGAATTTCAGTTTTACACTGAATTTCGACGCACTTTAGAAAAACCGCCTTGGTCTGAACCAATAATTTCAAGACTTTTGCGACCTGCAAGTTGGGCTTTATTTTAAAATGAGTAACCGCAAATTCTGACGCATTCGTAAAAACACTTCCGCACATTGGGAAACTAAGTCCACATACGTTGTTTCTGAACTAGGTCAAAAATTGCAATTCCTAATTACAAAATATGGTCTAATTAACCTGCTAATTATTTACCCACTAATATTACCGTCTTAACCGGGTGTCTGGAGGTCCATTCCTTGATAGTCGCCAGCCCGACGGTGTTGATGACCTCCCAAATCCTAAGGTTGGTTCGATCCGGCAACGGCCAATTACGAAAGGGCGGGTGGAGAGGGGGAAGAGGCGCAGGGGGCAGAGGGGGCGGTAATGAGCATGCTCACGGTGCTCATTGCTCCCTTAAATTATCGCCGCGGAAATGGAACTTTCAACCTCGACCGGAGACCGCACCGCCGAATCGTGGTCCATCCGCCACCGCAGATTCTTTTCCTCGAAATCTCTCCCGGTTTCTTTCATGTTTTCCTCTTCTGCCGCGGCTCATTCCACCCACGACTCATCGTACAACGAACTTGCAATTAGCTCTAGAGTGGCCACCGCCGAGGGAAAAAGCTCAAAGCGCGTGGATCGCTTAGCGAGAGCGGGAGGAGGGTGGGAACCCGAGTGTAACCTGACCTCAATTTTTCGATGGATGAGGTCTCGCCTAAAGTAACAGCGGGCTCATTATTGTTATCGATAGACGAAGCCATAGACAAAGAGGACGTATGGAGTATGGAGCGATCCTATTGGTTGAAACGGGTGGTTCTTATGGACTATGGGCGAAAAAGATGCACTGCACTGGAAAAAAAACACATGGGATCTAGAGTCCGGTCTCTTGAAAACATTGACAAGAAAAAGGGCTCTTGATTTAATCAGATTAAAGCTTAAATCAAAAGGAAATCCGCTCAAATTAAGAGGCTTGGTTCTTGGTTTAAGCTTAAATCTAAATCTGATTGAATCAAGAGTACTTCTTCTTGTCGATTTTTTTAAGAGTATGGACTCTAGATCCAATGTGTTTTTTTTCCAGTGTGATTGTAAAATCGGTTTCCGCTGGTTCTGGTCTATTACTTACCTCATTTGTCTATTTCAACCACCCCCTTCCATCAATAGGGTCACCCCATTTTCCCTCTGTCTCAGTCCCTCAATCTAGCGGCGTGTAAACTTATTTAGCGTAGACAATACTTCACGTATAACCTCTGGCCCTGGTAAAAATTGGCAGTAGAATCTGTGTTCCAAAATACCATAGACCTACAGCCAGCTGTAAGATTTCCAATAGCTTCTATAGCCGGCAACACAATTTCTTATAGCCTTTTGTAGCCGATGGCGATTAGGCAACAGCCTGACGATGAAGTGTATGCTAAACTCTACTAATTACGGATGCTAGGACTTAGTGAGTTTTTGGACTACCGCTCTCTTTTTGGGCCGTAGTATCTTGATTTATTTTGCGAGGAAAGCTCCGTACTTTTGGAGGATGCCTGCCATTCCTAATATGTTGGAGCACCTTCCATTTCGTATGATAATATGCAATACCTCTGGTGTGAAATGGTTGCTTCAAGCGCCGTAGTACGCTGAGGTGTGGCGCGGCGGGCGGGCAGCCAGCGCGGAACGCGCATCGGCGCCTACAAACCTAACAGGGATACTTCACGCATTGCGCAATGCGTGAAGTATCCCTGTTAGGTTTGTAGGCGCCAGAGCGCCGCCGCTCCGCTTTGTGTTAGGCTCTAATATTCAATCTCGTGGAGTCAGCGTTTTTCAACTCATGACTTTGAAATGTTTGCACACTCTGTATGATTTATTCTTATTGTAATAATTGATGAAAAAAAAAAATACGTAGTAAAGGAAAATATAATGTGCGTTTTGTAAATATTAAGGTGAATCCGTACAAACTTAAGGATTTACAAAGCACACGAATTTCTACACAATTTCTTATAGCCTTTTATAGCCGATGGCGAAAAAGCAACAGCCAGGCGATAAAGTATAAAGCCCGGCGATAGGAACTATAGCCCGGCTGTATACTTTTTTATCGCTTCGTGTAGCCCAGCCGTATGACTTTTTCCACTTTCTACAGCCAGCTATATGATTATCTATCGCCTTCTTCAGTCGGCTATAAGAACTCCTATGGTATTTTGAAACGCAGCTCCTATCGCCAATTTTTACCAGGGCGAGCTACACCCTCTCCTCAAGATGATTCTGTTTGATCTAGGGACGAGATCCGCCACCACGATGCGCTGCCTCGCGCTCTACGTCTTTGAGTAATAAGTATCGTAGTGTACAAGATACTGTAAGAAACTGATCCATATCGCATAGCAGCATTAACACTGAGTAGAATGACACATCAAATGTGTGTAGATTCATTGTTAAGTACTTTAAACTACGATAGAGGACGTGGCCCATTTACTCAATGTGTAAGAGAGAGTCACTATAGCGCAATCTCTATCTTACACACTAAGTAAATGGGCCACGTCCGTTATAGTAGTTTAAGGTATAAAACGATGCATCTTAACAAATTCGATGTCATTCTACTCAATATTAATGCTGCTACACGTTACGGATCAGTTCTTGCATTAACTTGTAGGTAACGATAATTAGTGCTTCTCAAAGGCACATATCGATGGTGAAACTGCAGGAATGCGTATATCGATTTGCGGCGTTGCAGACTTCCTTTCCTACTTTATTTTTCAAATGGAAAACCACTTAACATCATTTATTGAGCACTTCGGATATTTTTCTTACATGGGAAGAATATTCTGTGAAAATTTCAAGCCACAATGTTGCTTCGGTTTCCTTTTAAAAAATAAAATAGGAGCGGAGATTTTCAAACACCGGAACCGATATACGCACTTTTGCAGTTTCACCATCGATATACCGCACAGCAGCGCAATGCAGTGGCGAATCTCGTCCCTAGATCACATAGGATCACCGTAAATTGATGCTAGTATTTACCCACGATGCGCGAATAAGCAGAACGGACGAGGGGACTACAAATTTGCACCCATCGCGCTAATTCGCGAGATCCCTTATCGAACTGGTTCACTCACACGCTTGGTCCGGCGCTCGTGGCAGTGTGCGCTGCCGTTCTGAGTAGAAACCGCGTATCTCTCCGGGGTTTTCGTTCGAGTTGGGCGGTTCTTGATCGGCGGACGATGCAGCCAGGATCGGCGACTCGCCAAGTCGTTTAATGTTAACGCTCTTGATCTTTGACGGTCAGCCCCCTTACTCGATGTCACCGGTGATAATGTCGTACTTATCTCGGATTGGTCGTTCGATCTCGTGTTTGCGGCTAATTGGACGGGTTATTTGAGGAAGGGCGTAACTGCCAAATTCTCAGGAATTGAGAATTTTCTTCGCGGGGAGGAGCATCTTACGATGCCGATCGATTCTACCAAAGTTGCTCATTAAATGTGTTTTTTGGACAATTAGAATCTGCTTTAGAGGAAAAACGGCGTGATTTCGGCGACACCTCTCCCGACCCAGAGTGCCTTCTAATGATGGAAACCATGAGTGAAGGCAGAAACTAAGATTCTTAATGATGTCATCGAACACGCATAGTACTCGACTTTTATCATACCTACTGCTAAAAACGGCAGTGCTACGAGGTATTATGGAAGGATGGCATAACCGAAAATGTCTCTTCTGGACACTTGAAAATCCGCTTTGGTGGAAAAAGGGCGTTACCGAACCACCTCTCCTAGCGCAGGGCGCTTCCGAAAGATAAAAACCATGAGTATATGGGCATACACACCATGATTCTTAATATCGGCATCAAACACGCATGTTACTTGACTGGTAAAATACTACTATAAATGACAGTACTCATAAAGGTCCTTTGATATCAATTCAACGGTCTATGCGCTGGTGAGCCTCACGACAAGATATTGGTAAGTCGTCGCTATTCTCGTCGCTTCTCAACGTAAGGGCGCGTATCTCTAGTTTCCACAAGAGTCCTGGGAAGCATGCAGTTATACGGAGAACAAGGCTCACGTAGACATCGAGATACGCCTTTTCGTCAGATGTCAATGTTCTAACGTAAGGGCGGACCTCCATTTCTACGTGAGCCCCATAAAGCATAGATGTATATGGACAACAGGGCTCACTTGAACATAGATACGTGTTTACGTCAGAGGAGCGACGATGGGATTCCGTATCGGGTGAGATGACTATTCCCTCGGCGAAGTTGCAATTGAAATTCTGCTCATTCTGTGAGGGTAACAGCAGCATACCAAGTAAATCCGCACTTGTCGGTGCCGAATTTTGGGGTTAATGACGTCATCCCTACTTCTATGTGTGCTATGGTGGACCGTTTTCGGAAGTTCTGACCTGATTCAAAACCGTTTTTTGGACCGGATTCACGCTCTGTGACGGGCGAACCACTGAGTCGCAGATTGTGATGAACGTCGAGTCCAAGATTTACCTAAACAGACCAAGATCTAGGTAGGGAAATATTGTCTGGCCGCGTCCAGAGGACAGACGGAGTAAATGCTAGAAAAGCTACGTATGATTGGACGAGCTAAGAGCCAGAAGCGACCTAGATGACCGCCTAAGCGACAGGCACAAAGCTTCCTTTCACCCCCTCGAGGTATTTGATCCATGTTAATGGTACAGTCCAAAAAACGGTTTGTGCGTTAATTGTCCAAAATTTCTCCGAATTTTGCGAGACATCAGAAAAGAAAATCGGTGAAATTTTCAGTCAGAAACACCCAACTTTTCCCGGAAAAGATTCAATTTTTCAGGTGGGATTTGACCACATTGAAAAATGGTTACGTCCTTTTGTCCGGGAAGCGACGAATAAGGCCACATTTTACAATTAAGAACCTCAATTTCTACCTCATATACATACAATATATATGCCCTTGGTTTCTCTATGTAGATAGGTGTTTTTATGTGTGAGCCAGAAATATTTGTAGTTCGTAATTGCAAAATGCAGTCAATTTCGCGTCTATTTCGTGTCAAATTGACAATGTATAGAGCCGAGTTTTTTTTTTTTTTTTTTTTTTTTTTTTTTTTTTTTTTGTACAACTGCATTCCTTTTTTTTTTTTTTTTTTTTTTTTTTTTTTTTTTTTTTTTCCTGCTGGTTTAATGGCTTCGTGTCTAGCACCTTAGGCCAACTTTAGACAATGTTTAGTGTCCGTAGACATCGTGGGATCTCCATGCTCCAGGCTTTTCCAATTTTCAGGGATTAGGGCCGAGGAGAATCTGTTTCAGCAGATCTACTCGTCAATTCCGTGAAAATAGACGCCATCACCGGGATTTGAACCCGGAACCTATTGACCTACGCGCTGACCACTAGGCCAACCTGGCCGGCTAGAGCCGAGTTACAGTTTCCAGATTCAAGACGAGCTGTTCAAATTCGGCCTGAAACACGAGCATTTCTCTTTCGCTCCCGCGGGAAAAAAGCAAGCAAGGGGGGGAGGGGGGTTTAGCTGTTGAAGCTATTAGTCTTCTACCGGCCCGAAGCATCAAAAAACCGGTAGCCATGTAAATGGCGGGCAATAAAACACAAGCGGAGGAATGCTTAGATAAACGCCTATTGGACGTATTTACGCTAGAAGGAACTATGTCACACGCAGTCCCTATGCACTTAGTTCCTTTTAGCAGGAATGCGTCCTATTATCCGTACCTGCTTGTTAATATATCTCTTTTTTCACATCTCTCTCCTCAGTCGGAGGATTGCCCGGAGTTTATGATTGTTCTCTTTCTCTTTTTCTCGGGCGCTATCGTCGCGATCGTTCCCTCTCGCTCTGTCGCACGTGAGGTACGACCCTTCACGTCGGGACTCCTTATCAGTTATCAGTGTCTGCACGTTATAATTCTGGAGTTTTGCCCGGCGTTAACTGATTTATTTCTTCATTTACCGCCGGGCGAACTAGTTGGAGCGCCTGGCTGGGGCGAATGCGGATAACGCTGGGATCCCGAAAATCCATCGGGGCTTCACCGTTGCCACCGCGGATGAAGTTGGGGTACGAAGAGGGAGCCGACCTAATTTTGGATTATACCCATTGTTACCACGAGCGTACATGTTTTTATTGTATCAAGGATCGTATGAATGCGAATTGACGTGTTATTTGCAATTCCGATCAGTTTAGAATGGACCACTGCACTGGAAAAAAAAAAAAAAAAAAAAAAAAAAAAAAAAACTCCGGCCGTGGAAACCGTACTTACGGGCTATATAGACATACCGTCCACGTTCCGGGCTCAGAGACCGAAAGTTCCGAGCCTAGCACCCGAAGCAATATGAGCTACGGCTCCAGCACCCGGAACTTCCAGCCTCTGAGCCCGGAACGAACGGTATGCCTGTAACTGTAAATGTAGCCCGTAAATTTTGTTTCAGTGTAGACAAGGTGTGAATGGAGAATTTTCGGATTTCTGAAATTTGGTGAATTTCATATTTAAAGAGGAAACTTTGAGGAGTTGAGCAGAAGAATGTCCTTGGTTTGGAAATTGAAGTATTATTTGAGGAGATATGACAAAATAACCGAATCTGCTAGAATACACGTGTGTTATGAATGAAAAATGCCGCCGTGACGTCATAATGTGGTACATTTTCTCACTTTTAAATCTATTTTTCAACGATATCCTTCATCAGGAAAAAATATGAAAAATATTGCGTACTCAGCTCACTACGCACTCTCAGGTGGGGCGATACAAAATGTTCGTGCAAATTCTTCATTTAAGCATAATGCAGAATCTTAGAATTCTAATTTCGTCAGCGTTCCCACTTCTCCCTTGGCTAATTCCTCCCAATGAAACGCGAATTTTGTGCAAAAGTTGCGGACAAGTTTTGTCAGATATTTAGAGGATTTCATTCGCGACTTCTTAAAACTAAATTTTTTATGGGAGGAAATTGGGCAACAATCCAAACTTCCAAAGTTCAAGCGGCATTTTTCCTTAGCGCGGCAGCAGACCATCTCACAATCGACTACGTATACGGCAGGGTGGCTGCATGCACCTGCGTAAGGTGACCTCATGTGAATTCGAAGTACAGGGTGTTGAAAGAGTGAGGAGGGGAACTTCATATTTTTGTACTGATGAAACTCGTTTTACTTTGATATTTCATCAATATGTCCCCTTGATTATGCGCTATTTTTACACTTTTAAAGCTTCCATTTTTTCGAAACATCACAAATAAAAACAATTAACAATCCTTCGAAAAATACACTGTACGAACGGCTTATGTTCGTTTTGAATCATCATCTTTCAGGCACCCTGTTGAAACGTTGATACGGAATTTATTGGTTAGTGACAATCGTTTCGTTTACGATTGCACAACGATCAGTACAACTACGGTCGGCCCGGTGTAGAACTGGTGACTCGTCTTCTTGTAAAGGTAAAAGCTACCGCGACCTGACACTATGGACAACTCCAAAAGTTGTCACTCACAAGGTGTATACAGTGGCGTAACTTAATCTCGATGATATGACCCATTTACCTTCACCTGACGCTTATGCACCCATCCCGGAAATCAGATAAGAGCAACAGGAGCCAAATTTTGTAGGCTCCTTAATGGAGGTGCAACATTCATCGATGAGTCAAAACCGCACCACCGGCCAATCAGAAGCCCTCAGCCAGACTCACGTGCAGTCGAGACTTATAGTTAATTTCAGTACTGTGGAGGGACCAACAAATTTCGGCCCCGGGCTTGCTTGCTTTCAAGCTCCAATTTTGGATACACAGTGGACTTACTACTGTTTTCTATTTCTATTTTTACTTTCTCGCTCCCATAGGGTAGAGAGGAAGTATTGTCATCCTCCAAGAAAAAAAAAAAAAAAAAGTTGAAATTTCATCATTTCTAGACGTTTGAAGGTCCCAGGAGTAAAAATAACCATACTTGAAAAAATGTGTGTCCGTCCGTGTGGCGTCCCCCAAATCTGTGTACAGCGATATCTCAGAATCTATCTGTTCGATTTCATTCAAAATTGGCACAGGACACCATATCTATGGTCTCCTTATGCACGTCCAACGATTTTGAGGTACGCTAAAATTTGGGGGGGCTA
>NW_017547114.1:316345-472340 GCF_001854935.1 Bemisia tabaci
GGGTCTGAAACGGGTCTAAAACGAAGCTGATCTGTGGTCCAAAAATGTTGAAACGCAAAAAAACATTTTAGATAGGCGTAAGAAATGTAACAACGAAACACGTGGGGAAGGTGTTTGACACGTTTTTGAAACGTTTCCTGCAACTCTCTATTTTCTTGCCGAATGCCGGAGCATGAGACATAACTTACACGTTTTGAAAACTGTCCCTGAACCTATCAATAAAACGTTTCTAATATGTGTCGTAAAAATATTTTTAATACATTTATAAAATGTGTTAATGATACGGGAAAACTTTCCTCTCATTGAAACATTTTAAAACTGTGTTAGAAATGTATCAATTGAAAGATCCGATATAGACACTTACCGAAACATTTTAGAAACCTCTCCCAATTTTGTGACACCACTTGTGCTATTAGGGGAGGGACGTGCGCAGGGCGTGCCGCGAGCCGCACGACACACTCCGCTCCTCGCAACACCACAATCCGCCTGTATATTTCATGTGACAACCAACGTTTTCAACTTGGTCAGCGCTCAGGGTCGTTAACGTCTTCATCGTTGGCAAAAAAAAAAAAAAAAAAAAAAAAAAAAAAAAAAAAAAAAAAAACCTGGCGGAATGATTATTGAAATGGATGTACAAAACTCGAGTACCTTCATAGAAGGAGTGTGGACAACTCAATTTATGTAGCTCTTAAGGTCCAAAAGGGCGACAACGTGAAAACGAAAATCACTAAAAAAATTTTAAAGATTAATCAACAGGGTCGACAGCGCAATATAAACAAGCGTTTTTCAGAATTAAGACTTAAAAACTAAGAAAATGTATGCGAATTCAAAATTTTATACGTTCTTCTACGATCAGTGTACCTACTCTCGGAGTTTGAATTAGCACCACTGGATAATTCGAGTTCATAGGTTGCCTTCCTTTTTGGGCCCTAAGAGTTATACGTAACCTGATCAAACCTACCTCCAAATTTTCGAGTTGTCCATACTCTCTACAAAACGGTAGGTAAAAATGACGAGGAGAAAATTCAGTGCGAGTTGCTGCAATAGAGGCCAACCCACGAGAGGCATTAAAGTTAGACCACAGTTTCCTCCCTCAGTCTAGGACAACCATCCGTTTCGACCGTTAGGTTCGCTTCATCTCCCCACCGTCTGCTTGTCTATAGCTTTGTCTATCGATTTCAATAATCAGTCCGGTGAAAATGGCGTAAAAATTAAATTACATACCGAATAGACTTAAGCCAAGAAATGAGTGAACAGTATTTTGAGAGGGTTATTACCTGAAACAGAAAGGAAATTCAAGATTTAGACTTTAACGCATAGATAAGAAAGGAGATTCAACATTCACCCTGCAATTACAGGTTCCTATTGGGAACTACATTTTCTGGCTCATTGTAGAGACAACATATTATAGTTTACCCACGCAGATAGGCATTTTTTTTTCGTTTGAGCTAGAAATTGTATTTCCGTTTTGGAAAATGTAGTCCATTTTGTGACCATCGCAAAGGGACCGAGCTCGGTCAAGTTATTGAGGCTGAAGCGTCCACTTATTGTTCGTGTACAAACTAAGTACTGAACTGGTGAGTGGTGAGCTGTCGGTAAAGTTGATGAACTTGCGTTCGCCGTGCGGAAGAAATGCACTTTCATTAAAAACTAATTACTCTCGATGATCGGCCTGAAGTTTCAACCAAGATGGTATCGGGACTTGGTCGGGTGTTGGGCTTAGCCGATGAGTAAACCCCGATTATAGACCAAAACCGATGCGTGACGGATGCCTCCTGTTGCCACATAGTCTCAAATACCAAAAAAAAATCAACTTGAAAAACAGAATTTGGCAAGAAAAGTCACGTTAAGGAGGGCGAAACTCAGACTGTACGTGTCGCAATCGCCGGAAATTTGCAATTATTCGTGTTGAATAAAAAAATTCAAAAATTCAGAAAAACAGATACGAAATAGAAAGTACTGATTTTTATGATTGAAATTCAAACAAACATCGGTTGCCTCTCAAGTGCACTGTAACAGCTGTGACACAGGTGCGAGTGCGTTTGGTGAAGTCGGTGATCTCACTTGGGTTTGGTTAGGTTAAGCAACTAAACTAACTACTAGGCAAAGCGGAAAGTGTCATCGGGCTTTGAAGGCGCTCCAAGTCAAGGCGATGCTTTTGAAATTCTATACTGATGAAACCTGCACTATGTCGATGTGAATTATTTCAATTTGACGAGTTAACACGTTTGCCGCTTACAAATTTCCGGGAAATGCTCACTAAGAAAGTAGAAGAGCTGCGTTTTTTTCAATTTGAGAATTTTTTGTGGGGGAAGTATAAAAATTTGGAAACTTGAACAGAGGAGCTACTGTGTACCCAAGGATATTTCGGGGGCTCGGCTTCAACTGATCACCAGCCACCAGTCCTACAGAATGCCAAATTACTCACCTTTTTCGAGTTTTTGAAAATAAGATATTTACTCGGCTGTATAAGTTATAGTTTTTGATACTGAGACGAAACGCAAGGCCTTGTAATTTAGTGGGAAGATTACATGACACGAGTAGTCATTTCAGAGATAATGATCGATACCAGCGAACCAATATCGTCATGGACGATGGAGCTTCAAGCACGATAGGGTACGTTTTGATTGCGGTTTTAAATTGATTCAATGAAGCGTTAATTAGGCAGTATACGGCAGATTTAATCGTGAGACGAGGATATATTGAGAGGATGAGTTGCGTTCTTATGTTAATTTCAGTTAAAGTAGGTGGCTTACACGATCCAACCTTAATTTTATGTTGATTTCGCTGCAGTTTTCTTAAATTTCAATCGGAGAAAATAGACAAATAACTTAAAAAAAAAAAAAAAAAAAAAAAAAAAAAAAAAAAATTATAATGGGGAGGCGTGAATTATCGATTGTCGATATCTTTCCATTTGAGCCTGTAGTAAAGAATCAATTATAAAGGTGTTTGTTATGAAAACAATGTTTATCGATCCTATTCCGTAGGTCTGAATAGCAGAGCAATCTATAATCGATACATCGTAAAGTGCCACTGAAAAACCGGGAAACCCCTGAATGAGCCAAAGGCTCGAGTTATTCCGAAGCTAACCAAACTTTTGCACGGTTTGGCAGGAGTGGCGAGGCTTTTGTTTCGTTCGTTCGAAAAATGTCAACTTATCATGATTTATAAACTTTCTTTTTCCTCCTTTTCTTCCTCCATGACAGTATTATGACAAAACGCATTTTCGAAGTTCTTGGAACGCGAAGCGCATCTGATGAAACCGCGGCGCCGCCGCGCGCCGGTGCTGTTGCATAATCGCTAATTGCTTCTTAGGTGAAATTTTCGGGGTTCATGATGAAAATACCATGTGGTTTTGAATGTATAAATTATCCTATGAGGAAAAGAGGGGTGAAATTTAACAGTGTACCTCACAACCTCTTCAAAAGAAACGCATTGAAAGTATGTTAATGCTACTTTTGCTGTACTTAGCACCATGACTGGTGTTTTTGAAGGGAATACGTTTAAGAGCGTCCCTTCCAAGTAGTGCTTTAAAAGACGTAAGGACGTAGTGCGTAAGGAGTGCTTTAAAGCGACATGAATAGAAATGACATGAAGTCTGGAACGTCGCAAACGGACATACGCTGTTTCGCACTTTGGCCATCGATTTTTAATGTGATTTAATTAATCTGCACATAGTTCCATTTAGCATAAACACGTCCAATTAGACCACATTGTACACGGCGTCCGAGCTGATTATCCATTCGGCTCCATACGCACTTTTTCCAACGTCATCAACTGGACCGACCACGTTTCCAGTCGCGTGACGTGCTTTGCGATGCATCGATTGATCTGCCATTTAAACCTAAGAATAAGGATCGATAAACAGCTTGATCGCAACGAACACTATCATAATCGATTATTTACCATAGCATCAAATGGGGAAATATCGATTATCGTTCGTTAACGCTTCGCCACTGCACGTTTCAACCTACGAGGAATGTGATTTACAACTGAGCGCCAATAACCGGACCGAGGCAATAAAATCAATTACTCCTCATTCATAATTTGCTCCACACGACACAATAAAAGACGAATTAGAGGAGCGTGTAATGTCGTCGACTCTCTGGCTTAATGACGTATCTTGATTTCCACGTGAGTTCTGGGCTCCGTACAACTCTATCCTTTCTGGGGCTCATGTGAAAATAGAGTTACGACTTTACGTCAAAGCATCAAAGATGTAACCAGAGGGGGAAGAGACGGGGAACCAAAGCGTATCGAAAGTTTTTTCGACTGCACACCGCGCCAAACCTCTCATGACGATGGACGCACTATTTTTCGCAGTGCAGCAACAAACCGCTATCCGATGGATGCCAAGTTGCGGAGTACAACACTCCCGTGCTAGAAAAAAACGTCGTATGAGCATTCGACCGTTGCCAAATTTCCTCTGGTAAAATGTTAACTGTTAAGAAGAATGGAGATGTTGCATGTGTGAGGAATTTGCGATTTGATTATGGACTCTTCTGTGAAAGTTCGTGAGAAACATGATTGAGCCGTTGGTTTTCTCTGAAATCAACTCCCAAGCTCAAAAAAAGCTCTCAAGTTGAGGTCAAAATGGAGGGGATATCCCACGCTATCCTGAGAGTCCACCTCTACATCAAGACAAACTCTCCATGCAAAGATAGGGAGCAAATACATTGATAGGGCTGCCTGCTGCCACTTCATTTGGGGACTCCAAAACTGAAAACACGGCAACCCTGCTAATGTATTTGCTCCCTATCTTTGCATGGAGAGTTTGTCTTGATGTAGAGGTGGACTCTCAGGATAACGTGGGATATACCTTCCATTTGGGCCTCAACTTGAGAGCTTTTTTTGAGCTTGGGAGTTGATTTCAGAAAAAATCGGTGGCACCATCGTGTTTCTCACGAAATTTTGCATAAGAATCAACAGTCAAATCGCAAATTCCTCACACAAGCAACATCTCCATTATGAACAATTTATCTGGGGATTTCCAGAAAATTTAGATCTTTTTGTAAATAAAATTCTTTAACAAATTTGCAGGAAAATATTCATAGATTTTTCTGAAGACTTGTGTTTTAAGAACGGAAATATGGCAACGTCTGTAGGGTTACACGATGTTCTACCTTAGCATGACGTACTCACGACAGCGTCGCGACACGACGCGTCGGTTTGGTTCATTGACTTTAGTTCGGTCGTCACGTCAATTCGTCGCTTGGCTGACATAAGGGCGTAACTACACATTGAGATGAGCCCGGAAAAGCATTGAATTGTATGGAAGACAGGGTTCATTGCAGAGTGCAGTTACGCCCTTATGTCAGGAAGGCGACGAATAGTTCCGTATTTTCTTTCATTAGCGCGAGCGCTGCGGTTGTCAACGGCTCGGAAAAAACGCCGTAAGACCACACGAGGGTTGCTAAATTTCTTCTAACAATTTTTTTATTTCTGAGGATGGTAAAGGACAATTTTTCTTGACGTTTTTAAGACGAATTAGATTGACTTACAAACAAAATTTTGTAAAAAAATTCAGAGAAGAATTTTCATAGATCGTGAAGAAAACTTGGTTTTTCAGCGGGAATTTGGCAACGCCCGGAGGTTTATACGGCGTTTTTCCTTGACACCAAGTTCCGTGTGACACCGTGAACACTCAAAGCTGAGCACCGTGTCGTGCTGAATATGTTATCACAAACGAGCTGTCTCGGTTTGAGGACGGCGGAGGCAAAAGGTGCTGTACATTAACGATCCCCCTACATTTCCAACTGTTTGCGTCCTACAGAAACACTGGTCTGCAAATAAAAGGAAAAACCTCGTATGATCCCGCAGGCGTAGCTAAATTTCCTTTGATAAAATACGAATTTATTAGGAAAGTTGTCAATATTTTTCTTACGATCTTACAGACAGTTATGTTCGCAATTTAATCTAAATTATTTGAAAATTTCAAGGAAAAATAAACATTAACTTTCTTCGAAAAATTGTTTTACCAGAGAAAATTTGGCAACATTCGAATTTTTATACTGCGTTCCTCCTTAGCACGGCAGAACAAACGCTACGGAAAACTCTGGGTCATACGGTACACCAAAGTTTTTAAGTTCAAAAGTTCACTTACATAGGAAATAACACAGAAGTTTCGGTACTACTACGTATGAGAAACTGAAAACAAATGAATACTAGCCTTAGGTTGGTTCTGAAGAGTCTCAGTTTTTCTTTCGCTTTCAGCGCTGAATTCAATGGAAAATTCAATGGAAACTGAACCATACCAAACACAAAAGTTGGGTCGATTGGTGTTTCACTTCCTGTATGAACCAAAAGTAACACAAAAATACAAATATTTTTATCGGTGTTGGTTTTCGAGCAAAGAAACCTACATTCCCTTCAGGTAACCAGAATTTTCGGGAGCCATACTGAGACCCATCTTTCTTGCTGAAAATGGTTGCCAAAACCAAGACTCTGGGATACCGTACCGACCGAAGTCACGGTGAAGTAACCGAAGTCTCCTTCCAGTGGAAAGCGAAAACAACTGGTATGAATTGAATCTGAGAGAAGGTCTCCTTCTTTCTTGAATTCTAAAGACCTGCTTTCGACCACACCAAATTAAATACGTATACTTGGGATGAAACCAATGTGATGGGAGATACAAAGTACAAGGATAAGACTGACGAAAAAAAAAATACGACAAGACAGAACTTAGAAGCGAAAAAAAAAACCAAAACAAAAAGTGAAAAAAATACCAAAAGGCCCCAAACTTACGAAATAACACTGTACTAAGTGAATCATTGATGTGGATGGAGATTATCCCACCTCACTTGCGTACTGGTGATGTTGCTTTGTCACTCCACGCCTGTCGAAACAATGTTGAATGTTCCAACAGTTGGATAAAAGCGATTACCTCCAGAGACGAAGAGGAAATGATGATAAGAACTTTGGGCGAAAAAAATCACTCAAAATTTCTCATACTGAAACAGGGTCGGCAGAAAAATCTGTATTCCTCGTGGGGTATTTGAAACCAGTTGATGTCTCCATGCAATCTGTTTATTATGGTCTAGTTACGAAGTTTGTCAACGTTGTTACCTGAATAAGTCCTCCCGAATCACGAGCGTCATTTTTAGCACCAGATTACCTGAAATTAACGAGAGTTAGATTGAAATTAGAACCGGAGAAACCGGATTTTGTAAGGCAACCACACGTAATTCTCAATGACACCATTTAATCGAAAAATAACGTAAATTATACTAAAAATAAACAGCTCTCGCACCTATAAATCATTGATACTTAAAAGTTGAAGGCGACAAAAATTAAATGATAATAGGCCACTAGATAAGGTCCGAACTAAAAAACCCGTCACATGTGTTCTCTTCAAAATCCTATACGTAGGACGACACACGAGTACGCAGAGGCGATTTTGCAAGTTGGCAACACTGTTTAACCTCCATTTAAATCCATTGAAAATATCGATTTTAAGCTCGGTAAGCTGCCTTACAAGAATCGATTGTTTCACATACATTTAAACGGAGGAAAAACAGTGTTGCCAACTTGCAAAATTGCCACTCCTGAAAGAGATTTTAACAAGTAATTCAAATAAGTAAAGTCAGTTTCCTATTGTTAGATCGAAATGCCGTGTGAGGAATGACCGTAACACAGTGTAGAAAACAGCAGAGAGCAGAAATGGAAAATGGTGATGAAAGTGTTGGGAGTAGTGTAGTTTCTTGTCACGTTTGAAAATTAGCGCCGATGTAAGCCGACGCTGTCTTGAGGGAGGCGCTAATAGCCCATTTGGAGAGAACGTTCAAAACATGACCACAGATTGCGCAAATTGAATAAACGTGTGAAGGAAACAAGAAAAGCGGACCGTTCGAACGGTCGAAGATAATACTGCGATACTGAAATCTTTATGTGACTATTAAATCACCATTGTTTTGTAAAATTAGCTTTCAGAAGCGCGAGAGAACCCTGGTTGTCAAATGTCATAGGCGTCGATTCAGAATATTGATTTCTCTAGAAATCTCGGAATCATTTTCGTCAGTAGTATGGATTTGAGAAAAAATTGTAAAAATTGGATTTATGGAACAATTATTAATTTCAGAAATTAGATATTTTAAAGTATATACTTAAAAGATTAACTCTCTCAAATTTTTTCAGCGACTTTATTGTTGTCAACAGTTTGTTAACACTTTTTCAAACAAATTCTCTCACCAGAGAAAAAAAAGGGGTTAAAAATACTGTAGCATTCTGCAAAATAAAAACCTATTAAACATTTAAATTTGTTTATTAATGTTATTCTGGATTTTCCGCCACCCGAATGTTTCACCCATCCCCGGGCCCTTTCAAATCATATTTGATAAACTCTATCGGTGAAACTAGAGTGGAACAACTACGCAAAGAAAAAAAAGAGACAATTTGGCACCGTTTGTCAATGACTCTGACAGACTTGAACCTCACCGACCACTGAGGAAGTACGAGTTCATAAAATAGAAACAGCAGCGACCGGAGGTGAGGGGCGGGGGGCTGTGTTAGGAGAAGAAAGAATAATAAGGCAACTGAAAATTGCGGTGGTTTGCGGCGCGAAACCGAAAGTGTGTGACGAAAGCGCGAAATTGGACTTGGGTGACTCGGAACGAGCGGAGATAAGGGATGTATCGGGACATATATCGATGTCAAAGTCGGAGCAAAACTAATGAAACTTCGAGTGGCGGCGATGTTTATGCTGGCAGCCGCGTCGGATATGCGCTCAGCGGCGGTAAATGAAGCCATTAAGCTAGGATCGATTTAAAAAGCGGTTAAATAGGTATACAACCCGCTTGCCAGGTCGCGCAGCGATCCGAGCGTCACCCGTCGGAAGACAGCAGTAACTCCACCTTAGAGTGCGCCGCAAAGCGCACAAAAGCACACGCCATCCGCGGTTCAAATGGCAACGGAGTTACTGCCCCCTTCCGCAATACGGTGGAGTAGGTTCTCGGGCGCTTCGACGCGGCAAGGAGGGTTTTACACGTGTTCCGAGATTAAAATAAGCCGAACGGGGCATGTCCCGCGCCGAGATTACGGCCGCGGCCCGCTGTGTGAATTACGTGCTGTTTGCACGTAGCCGAGATAAAGGCACAAACGGACCGCGGGATCGGCAGTGTGAACCGGGCTTAAAGGCTCTCACCACGTAATAAAGCGTCTTATCAGCGGCGGCCGCGGGCTGCGCCGTGCGAGGCCGTGACGGACGGCGAAAAGCTGCCCGGTCACTCCCGCGGATGCCAGAGTTCGCACTTCCGGAAAACCGAGTGCCGATGGGATAGTCACGACTGGAATGTCTACAGAAGGAGAGTACGGACGTATCAAAGTATAAGGCCCAAAAGGGCAGCCAACCGTCTAACACGAAAAATGACACTGCCAACATTCAAATTCCAATATCAGACGAAGATGGCCAGGAATGTTCATAAATGAGCGTCCTCCCGCAGAAATTATGAACTTTACACACAACTACGTCAAATTCGTGCTTTACAAACGCCAAGTCGTATAAATTGTATTAATAAATCACTGTGGATAATTTGAGTTCATAGGTTGGCTACCCTTTTGGGCCCTGAGAGCTCCCATGACCAAACCTTCAAAATTACCGACATGTTCAATCTCTCCCTGGGTAGGTGATCTTATCACGACCGGGTTTGTTACCTCTGTCTGTTACGGATGTGTGCTTTAGTTACAATTTGACAGCATTCTAGGTACCTGTACAAGTTTGACTCGAGGTTGGGCTCCAAACTGTCAAACCAGTACCGAAAATGTCATACAGAACATACAAAAGTATCATACGAGCCATAATATCTCCATAAGCTTATCCCGGAGGCAAGTCGATTAGCTCCAGAGTAGACAACTAATCGCACATTACGGTGCCCCTTCTTGCCTACTCTACAATTTGAAGGCACTCTTCCAATTTTGAAGACATGATGTATACAGATTGGCCTTCCGGTGCACATTTGAAAATGAAAAGGGGTAAGAACCCTAGAGATGATAGGGGTGGCGCGGGACTTTCGGATCACCCTGTACACAGTAAACCTGGCAGCACTGATGTAATCAGCCATGGGCGATGGAAAATCCGCGCTTGCTTTAACGTTAACAGATCAGCGCAATCATGCCGGCCCTCCTGATTTGCGACTTTGCAACGATAAAGACCGACTATGATGTCATGGCAGTGGCAATATATTCGCTTCGCTTTGCTTTTAACGACTAAGGACCCTGCACGGAAAAACGAAAGACTAGGCGCCGACTAAATTTTATAACTATTTGATAATACGATTTTTTTTTACGAAATACTAATAACAGTGAGCTTTGAAAATCGAAGTTCCGATGCGTCAATGTCGAAAAAATTGAGGTCAAGGAGTTAATTTTACTGCACTTAACCCTGGTTATTTGGTCGAAATGAATGTTGGGGAAAGCGCTCACAGGGTTTCCATAAGTTTTTGATCTTCAAATTCCCTGACTTTCTCTGACTTTTGAAAGACTTTTTCGCTTTTTGCCAATTCCAAAATTGTCTAATTTCTTGACTTTTCTCAGTCGTAGCGAATCCCCTGACTTTTCCTGATTTTCCCGGTTTTCCCGGCAACCATGAAGTAGTTAGCCAAGTCTTGGAAATTAGGTTAGTAAACGAGTTTTCAGTGCAATGCAGGAAAGCAAGCAATGCAGGGTCTTTAAAGCATATCGTCTCTTGGCGAAGGAGTACTCCAGCGAGTGTGGGAGATCCGCGGCGTGTGTTGGGTTGGAGCCGCGAACATCCGCGGTCGGAATCGTGAGCGGGGGAAAAGAAAACGAACGGGATTAGAACGCACGACCCGTCGGAACTTTTGTCTTCTCTCCGTTTCCAACACCGCACACGTTCCGGCGCGACGCGTTCCTTTCCGTCGTCGCCCAGTCCGGTCCGTCACCACGATCCCAAGTTCACCGCACGAACTTTCAGCGCGTGGGAAACGGAGCCGAAATCCGAATCCGCCGCCGCGCCGCACAGTGGAAGGAGTCAGTCGGTGCAGTCGGACAAAATGCGGAAACTTTAAAAGCTTCGAACTCCGTTAATACAAGGTTTCGATGTTACGAAAAAGGTTTCATCGGTTTTCTCGTAAAATTTTCAACGTAAAGCACCCCTAAAAATTTAAAATATTACTAGATAAACATTGAAAATTTACAATTTTAGTCACAAATTTCATGCCCGACTTCTTGAGAAGACTCTTCCCACTGTGCGCCGAGCCGCTGACATTTTCCCGTCCGTAAATCGCTCACTGGTGAGAAATCAAAGTTTTGCCTTATGAACCGTATTACCGTGTTATCGAATTGAGCATTAACTGGGTAAAGCATTTTTTGGCGTTGCGCAAAATGGAGAAATTGCAGGTGTCTGGAATTTGATGAATTTCGTCTTCGAGCGGAAACTACGGGGTGAACTAAGCATGAAGATATCATTAGTGCATTAACTGAACACATATTGGAAGATATGACAAAATGATCGAATCTGCTAACATGCATGTGCGTAATTGGAAAATGCCGCCGGATGAAGACACTAGACGGCGCATTTTCTCACTTTTAAATCTATTTTCGTACAATGTTCCAAATCAGTAAAAAATTATGGCAAATGTTGCAAAATTAGGCTGATCAGCTCTTTAAGCACTCTCAGATGAAGCAATATATAACATCATTATTTGCGTGCAAATTCTCAATTTTCGACTTTACCCTGAATTTTCCAGGTTTACCCTGGTTGTCCAAGAACTAATCACCCTCGATGATTCCTTCGACGTATTTTTTTATCAAAGTTTTCACTGAAGCCGCAATCACAAGCTGAACGTGACTTGCGCTTGTCGCGTAAAATTAAGCAACGAGGCTTACCGACCATCGGATAATGTCGGATTTGCCTGAACTATTCGAATTTTGATACAAATCTGGATAAAAATAACTCGAATTTGCGAAATTTCAGTCGTTGAACGATGACTGTTGACTTCCATATTCAGTTGCCAAATTCAACCTATGACTCCGGAATGAAGGATCGTTCACCGAATATCTCAATAAGTATAGATTCTCGCCAAACTATGCTTCTCGTCAGCACAGTAGTATATTCTCGGTAAGCTCCCAGGACTACGCTAAGTAAATCAATTAGGCGGCAACGAGGCTGGCAGGTAAGAAACGTGGTAATTAATAGTAGTTGTTGAGACTTAAGTCTTGAGGTAAGTTAGTCAATAAATCAATTAACTCCACACCAGCATCACCACACCTCCGCCGACTCCACTCCGCACCCGGTGCCCGGTGCGGTGCTCGGCTCAGCTTGCTATTATGATGACGGCCCGAACATCCCAACAATTAATTGGCTTTCTCGGACTTATCGTCGCTCCTCTCGAGACGCAAAGGCGTGTATCAATTTCCACGAGAGCCTTGGTGTCCGTATAACTCTATGCTATTCGCGACCCATGTGAGAATAGAGATACGCCCTATCGTTAGAAGGGCGACGCTATCTCGCTCCGCGTGTCCGACTCGGAGTGTGTTAGAACAACCCCCGGTGCATTCGTCCCTACAATCATTTCTCCGTTAAAAAAAGGGAAAGAAAAAAACGACTTATTCGCGAGAGAATACGTAAAATTTACCAGATTAAACATATGCCACACAATAAATGCAGCATTGGTTGTTACAGATCTCAGAGAAACAAGAATGGGGTATTTGGACTGCATTTGGCATTGCAGAACTACAATTTATGGCCCGTACATAAAAACACCTACATTCGTGCCCTGGAAAAAAATGCGCTTGGATCTAGAGTCCAGACTCTTGAAAACAATGACAAGAAACAATACTCTTGATTCGATCGGATTTTTGCTTGAATCGAAAGGAAATCCGCTAAAATTAAGAGGCTTGATTCTCGATCCAAGAGGCAAAAATCCGACTAAATCGAGAGTTTTTTTTCTTGTCGATATTTTTAAGAGTCTGAACTCTGGATACAAGCTACTTCTTTTTCCAGTGTGGGGGAAGCTAATGAAACGTATACTAAAATGAGCCAGAAATTGTAGTTCCGAATTGCAAAATGTGATCCATTGAGGAGGAAATGTTGAAATGGTAAAGAAGGGTGTGAGCGCCTTAAGTCAAGTTTCGAGAAATCATGAAAAACATTGATTCCTCTGACAATCATGGCCGGATTCACCTACTTGCCGCCCATGGGCCGCTTGTATTTTGCCGCCCCCTTCTCATTCGTTTTGAAACATCAATAAAAATCATCAAATAAACGTGTCAGCGGGGGAGGGGTGTATAAGACGCATATTCTCGTGTTGAGCACATTTTTTGGGAAGGCCCTTTCAACACTACTAGCAAAAGTTCGCGGAACTTTGCGCGAGAGTGAAGTTCCGTAAACCTATCTCTGTGTGGACAAGGCCTTCCATTCATAAGAAATGAACGAGAAAATTATGAAAGAACAAACTTAAATGTGGATCAATGATTCAAACTTCCGCCGCCGCGCCGCGCAGACCGCACCGTGTTTGGCGCAATGCGTGAAGTATTCCGACAGTCTTGTAGGCGCTATGCGTTTCACGCTGACCGCACTGCTGTGTTTGGCGCAATGCGTGAAGTATTCATGCATTCTTGTAGGCGCTATCCGTTTCACGCTGACCGCAATGACCGCACTATGTTTGATGCAATGCATGAAGTATTCGTGCAGTCTTGTAGGCGCTAATATGTGTTACATGCCGATCACCGCGCCGAGGGCTTCTCCTTTTCATCTCAAGTCCTCCTTATCATTCCTCTCTAAGTTGCGCCGTTCCAGGCCAAATTGCGTGTTCGGTCTCTCTCTTAACTCGACTTATTGAAGGTGCTGTCTCTTGTATCACTAAGAGCCGACAAAATTAGAAATTACTATACTCTCAGGAAATGATAGATTTTGTCGTCTTTTCTCGTTTGTAATTTTGTTTTTATAAATCCGATTTTTTTTTATACCTACACTTCAAGAAATTGCAAATTTTTGCCGCCCCTTAGATTTGCCTCCATGGGCCCATGTGCCCATCCCCTTAATCCGGCCCTGCTGACAACTCGTGAAAATAAATTTCAGGCACATGCAAATTCCCCGATCTCGGGACATTCCCACCGATTCAGGATGATCACACATTCCACGTTAGTTTCGATCTATACATAGATGAAAACCCTACAAGAATTCCGGAACGCGCGAAGAAGCGACGATAATCAGACCGTCACAACCCGAGACCCACCTTGTCAGCATGGAGCTATCAGAGTGTTAGCGCGCGTCTAACCTCGCCTGGAACTTGAGGACGTCTTAATGAAAACGTCCGTCACCGCGGAGTTCGATACTTCCTATGCAATTAACCGGACGTCAAGACTGCCATACTAAGTAAAAACGCCGTAAGAACATTCGAGAGCTGCCAAATTTCTTCCGATAAAATGTTCATTTTTCAGGAGAGTTATGAATATTTTCCCTTGAAATTTTCAGGAATTGTAGGTAAAATTGCGAACTAAATTATCCGAAAAATGGGGAGAAAAATATTCATAAATTTACCAGGAAATTCGTGTTATATCTATAGAGATTCGGCAACGCCTGAAGGCACATACGACGTTTTTCCTTAGCACGGCAGAGGAGAGGATCGTCGAAACCCGCGTTTCCTCCGCTTTTCGTGCGACGTCCTGCCGCGCGGTGCGTGGTCTCGTCCAGTGGCGTGGTGTGAATTGCGATGTATCGATTGTTATGTCATTTAAACCTATGGTAAGCAATCGATTGTTAAGGTGTTCGCTGCGAACACCCTGTTTATCGATCCTTTTCCATAGGTTTAAATGGCATAACAATCGATATATCGCCGAGCACGCCACGCCACTGGTCTCGTCGCCAACGGGACAGCTTTCCGTCCGAGACGCTTAGCATTATAAGTGGGGGGCGGGGGGGGGGGGCTAAGGGGACTCCCGGTGGCCCCGCAGTGGCGACTACCGGTGTAGGAGACTCCCGCGGAGTTGTGACAGGACAACTCCCCCGCGCCCCGCCCGCCCGCCGCGGAATACGAATACTCAATTTCCAATTTGCCGGCCGGACAATCTCGCCCAACATCGCCCATCTCACGCGATCGCTCAACAGGGCTCGACGTTGCCGCGCGCTCGAGTGCCGTCGAACGGCGGATTTTCGCGTTGGATTGGATGGATGGATCGCGAAAATGACGTGGATTCTCCGGAAAATGGTGGTAGCTTAAGTAATAAATTGACACCAAGGTAGGTCAAAAGAGCTCCGAAACCATGGTATTTGGGTTTCTTGGTGTTAATTATCGAATACAGCACCTTTTTCCAAATAGCAAATAGCATCAAATAGCAATTTTTGGAGGGTTGACCATCTCCTTCTTTGGATAGATATTCGCGTTAAATTGGATTGGATGGATCGCAAAATCGACGTGGATTCTCCGAAAAAAAGTGGTATTTTGGGTAATTGACACAAAGGAAGGTCAAGGGAGCTCCGAGACAATGAAATTGGGGTTTCTTGGTGTCAATCACGTGATACACCACATTTTCCCGGAGGATTTACGTCAAATTTGCGACCAAGTAGTAATTTTTTGAGAAAGCAACATACCCTCCTCTTTCGAGCGATAATGTTGGACGTTGGGTGGGTAAACATGAACTCTTGGAGGTTAATATATTAAGGTTTAATTTTTTGGTACTCATCTCCAATGTATATGCAATATGTTTAAGATTCGGAAAAGAGCCCCGACTTTCGAAATTGAGCCGCCTCCCCCCCCCCTCCCCCCACAGGACTAAGGGGGCGTCAGGACCATGAAATTCGGATTCCTTAGGGGTTCATTACCTGGAGTGTCATCTTTTAAAGGAGAATCTACGTCAATTTTGCGACCTAAGAGAAATCGTGGCTTTAGAGGGTCATTTAAGGGCCGAATGTGCGCCAATGCTGGATTTTTAGGGGTCAATTTAAACTCATTTACCCCCCCCCCCTCCAAGGCGCGCTGGGGGGGGAGATCGGGACCAGGAAATTCGAATTCTTTGGAGGTAAATTCTCCATTCAACCCCGCTGACTTCGTTGGACCTAAAACAACCGAGAGAAAAACCTGGTGCGGGTGATCAGAGACAGGTTGGCCTAGTTCGCTGTCCATTTGGTCCCTTCGACCTTCATGACGTGATTGGACATAACCTACAAAACTACCAACAAATCCATTCTTTCCCTATCCAAATACCCCAGACTGGAATCACTCTTCCCGTTTTCGAAGTCATACCGTGCAGATACGGCATCATGGTGTGTGGGTCCACCAGTCGAAGTCTCACAGACGCGCTACAGGTAACGAGAATATCCTCTTATTCAATTACTAGCGGCTAGCGGCTGTTCGTCGCCCTTGGTTGTGCCGTTCATCCTTAACAAAGTGCCTTTTAACTGTCTCCAAATCGTCAATGTGTCCCGTTGCTCCGCTGCGTAGCGTATTCGGCCTCCATCGGGAAAAACACCGTATGAACCCCTGAACCTTGCCAAAATTACTCCGAAAAGCTGTAGATCAGCATTGAACAGAAGGGATCTAACTAGATTGCGGTGCTTAAAAAATCGTGCTATTTCTTCGCTTTAAAATTCCTAATTATATTAACAGTCGTAGATGGCAGCCAACTGAAAGGTGAGTAGAAGGCATCAAAAAAGATATGGGGGATGTCAACTTCCGGAAAATCTCTCTCTTGACTGATTACAATGGCCACGGGAAAACAAGTGTTAGGAGTTTTCCCCTAATATTGTGGTACTGCCCCCTATTTGCATTTCTAAGAGTTATCTTTTTAATTTTATGAATTTTTTATATGCATTGTAACACCTAACATACTCAGTTGCAAGTGCGTGTAGTAAGATCAGTGACCTTAGGTGGGTTTAGTTGGGTTAAGCAACTAAACTAACTCCTAGGCAAAGTGGAGAGTATCCTCGGATTTGAAGGCGCTCCGAATCGAGGACGTTCTTTTAAGGTTCTTGACCAACGAAACTTTTTTTACATTCTGACAGGTTGACACGCATGTCACTTGCAACTTGGTTTAGATTTAAAATTCCGCAGAAATTCCGAGAAATGCCAAATTTAATAAGAGTAGCCGGTTCCCAAATGCAAATAGAGCGGTCAGTTTTAACATCGACTTAAGGTCACGGATGGCCACTGCGCATTATTGGTAATTTTCAGCAGTGTTAAATGATTTACGGTGTATTGATTATTTAAGAGGTTGAACCTTAAAATGTTGCTGATGATAATATTACCGAATTCGTCCACTTCTAAAGAGCTGCTGGCTTCAAGGGAAAAAAATCAGGATTAGGTACCTGTGAACAAAACGAAACAAGAAAATTAGGACCATGAAAAATTAGACAAAAAATGGCTGGCATGTATATTGTTTATCAGACAAGGGAGTAAAAGTAAACATTCATTATTTCAGCGTCGATATGAATTTATTTTGCAAACAATAAACCCTTGAGGAGACATTATCGAAAAAGCAACAAGGTTTAAGAATTATTAGAGTCTTCACCGAAGAAACAACTATTCTCTTTTCTCTACGTGAAGTTTTGCAACCAATGTTCGAAACTCACCTTTGAGTCTCAGGAGCCATGTGGCACAACGAGTTCGATTTCTAAGGGGCCATAGATGATTTTTTGGAGGCCAAACTGAATTTTGAATTTTTGCCTCATATCACGGCGTATTTAGTGAAAAATTAGACGCAATATGTTTTAATTAAAGAGCGTGCACTGAGTAAAAAACCACATTGGATCTAGAGTCCAGACTCTTGAAAACATTGACATGAAAAAGGACTCTTGATTCAATCAGATTTAAGCTTAAATCAAAAGGAAATATATTCAAATTAAGAGGCTTGAATCTTGATTTAAGCTTAAAACTGACTGAATCAAGAGTATTTTCAAGAGTATAGATCCAATGTGTTTTTTTTTCCAGTGTGTGGCGGTAACTTAGGGGAAATTTCGAAAAATCAGGATGTTTTGGGGGGAGGGATTTTTAGGGGCCACGTTGGCGCAGAACCTCCATTTTTAGGCGCCAATACCAATTTCTTGAGAGTTTCGAACACTGTTTGCAAGAGGCTCATTCCTCGGATCGCAGAAAACTCTCAAGCTGGATGGATACATAGTCATAGTCATCCATCCGTTTAAGCGAAATGCATGCATGGGAAATCTGATGGTTTCATTTTCATAGAGTCGGACCCGGGGTCCTCGGGCAGTGCTTGTGATTTGTTTGGCTCGACGCGCGACGTCGACGGCGAGCGTGCGCGCGCGCGCGCGGGCCAAGGAGGATGAGCGCGGACACGACCGAAGAGGGTATTGCGCTAGTTTCGCCGCTCTCGCGCCGCACACCGGACCCAAAATCCTCCCACAACGGATGAAAAGGGACCCTTTTGGAGACTGGTGAAAGCTTTTCATCTCGGGGATGCAACCCTCATTGGAAAATAAAACACATTGGATCTAGAGTCCAGACTCTTAAAAACATCGACAAGATAAAATACTCTTGATTCAATCAGATTTAAGCTTAAATCAAGAGCCAAGCCTCTTAATTTAAGCGCATTTCCTTTTGATTTAAGCTTAAATCTGATAGAATCAAGAGTCCTTTTCCTTGTCAATGTTTTCAAGAGTCCGGACTCTAGATCCAATGTGTTTTTTTTTTTTCCAGTGCTCAAAAATAAGGCTGCGACAATGCCATTATAGCCAAATATTACGGCAGCATGGTGGAGGCTTCGGCGAAGGTCAGCAGGCTCATTGTTGAAATTGATAGACAAAGCGACAGTCAAAGGAGACATAAAGAGTATGGAATCTCATTGGTTCAAATTGGTGGCTCTTGTAGACTGAGGAAGAAAATTATGGACGATCTGAATGGTCTCACGCGGGTTGCCGTTTGTTAGTCTATTACCTACCTCCGTTGTCCATCGCAACCACCCGTTTCCACCAATAGGATTTCTCCATATCCTATTTGTCCCTATCCCTTCATAACCAATTGCTCTCATTTCCCGAAACTAGTACCTAAGTCCGGAACTTTTTCCTGAGTTTTCCCTGGAACTTTTGAAATTCCGCAAATGTTCCGGATCTTTTGCATTTTCCGGAACTTCTTAAATATTCACTCAAAAAAAAAACTACGGCCCTGTGACCCGGTTGCTCTGGACACTGGTGATCCCGGCGTTAACGCGCTGTGCGCCAGCTAGTACTGGACCCAGCGGCCGGTGTCCCGTGGACCCCGCGCGGCCTTCATGGCCGTAAGACCGGTTAGGAGCCGAGCGTAAGTTACGGGTTTCAGGATCGGAGCCAACCGCTTCCACGGCCGTTGGCAGTGAGGTGAGATTCAGTTTTCGGAAAATGGCGTCACCATCAGATTAAAATTGAGACGGCTACGTGTATATTCGCAGAAAATTATAATATTTTACGTCAATGTTATTCAGTGCGTGAATTTAAAGTTGCCGCCAGCCTTGAACATTTTCGGGAGCGATCGCAGCCACCACTCAGCGTTGTTTATTGAGGTTAGAATCTAGTAAATTGCTTGTCATTGTTGGTCATTGCTCATTACGTGTGTTCGTTTTTCGTTTAATTTTGGAGGTTTTCGATATATTTTCTTGATTCTGTGCGGTGCACGATTGATTCTAAAGTTCTGTGTGATAACGCTTGTCAAATACTTTCGGAAATGCGACGAGAGTTAAGTGAAAATTGTCAGTTTTACCTACACACTGAGCTCATATCCTCTCCTCCTGTAAGTTCGTTTGCAATTCACTTATTTTCCCCCTACTAAGGGAAAGAACTTAAATCCAAGAAAAGCAATCAATTACCTGCCACGCATCTTCCCACAGAGTAAATTACCGCCACACTAAAATACTGATAATGTAGACACAAGAATGTCTATTTACCGATTGCAACTTCATTGTGCCACCTTTGCTTGCTCATAAGATTGGGTTGATTTTTTATTCCATTTCAATCTAATCTCTGGCTTATACTTAAATGTTTTCAATTGAGAGTAGGTAGTATTTCACTCTCCGACATCCAACACCTCCCTTCTCTGTTGCCAAAATAGCTGTCCGCCAGCGGAAGCTATAAGCCAATCTTGCCTGCGTTGATTATCCGATAAGAGCCAGTGCAAACATTGTTGCTGTGAATATCTCTCTGATTCCATATCCCAATTCTAGGGAGCTCAGTGTACTGTAATAGTGGTAAAATTTTGTGTGAATCGCGCTTCAGTTTGCTGAAGGGAAGATCTACAATTTTAACAAGTGTGACAATTTTCGGTGGTATATTTCTTCGCTAATATTTTGTGGAAATTGTATCCGGTAGTTATTGCGGAGAGTTATATCTTGAAGTTTTGTCAACTTTTACTACTGAATTTACACTTTGAAATATTCTCAACCTCATTTTCAAGATTCTGAAGCTTTTCTAGTCGTAAGGAGTAAAAATCTGTAAGTACCTAGACCTACGCCTGTGCTTTTCCTTTGTTAATCATTTGGGTGATTTCCTACTTTGCATTCGTATTTTTTATTGAGGGATGAACCAGGTTTTGTTTTTGACAAATGCTGAATTCTCATTGAGTGAAAGTAATTACATTTATTGAGAACGGGCTGCCAAGTGATAAAAATGATTTTTCAATTTACATTTTTCGCTGCAATGAGTTTTAGCAATTTATCATACCTTGGACAGTCTGTTCTACATTTAAAATAGGTAGCATGAATTTTTGATCTATCTACATTTGTTCCTTCCAGTGCTTCCCCAGTGCTTTATTTATTTCTACGAAGGCTTGCAACATTAAAGTTAGGTTTTTGAAAATTTCTCTTGATATCTCTACACGATGAATAAGCTAACATTCATATGCTGATTTTCTTTCTCAATAAGCATCATCTCTTCTCTAAGATTCATCTCTTTTCTCAAATTGACTTGCTGAACTATCAGCCAAGGAGTTCAAATCTCTCTTGATATCTGAAACATGATCAACAAGCTAACGTTCATATGCTCTTTTTCTTTCTTAGACATTGAATTATCCATCACTTTCCTGAAACTAAATTGTTATGAACTATCAACAAAGAAATATATACCTATTTTAAAAAGAAGGAAAGAAAAAAAATCTTGTTCAGAAATTGACACAAGATAATTCACTCAATGTTTAAAACTTTGCTGGAAAGTTTTTCTTTTCTAAGTATGTACTTTAATGGTGAATTTTCAGCTGTAGTTCCGAAAAAATCCACCACGTCGCGGACAGCGGCGGCGCGCAGAGCTCCGGCCGTCCAGCCCGTAAGTAGCGCCTAGAGCGCAAGCTGCCTATGCCGCTCGAGGCCGCGACTTACGGTTTTCATGTCCGTAGGACTCCGCATCGTCCCCGCACGTAGCAATCCGGCCGTCAGGCGCGTAGGCGAACGGTAGTGCCATATAGCCCATCCAGTCCGTGCTCCAGGTCCGCTGCTTATGGCCTCCACGGCCGGAGCTTTTTTTGAGTGTTCTGAACAGAATCCCGGAACTTTTGACGATCATATAGTGGGAGAAATTGGAACAAAAAAGTTCCCGGAACTTTTGACGGAAATGGAATGAGAGCACCGTTGCCATCTGTGTCTATAGCTTTGTCTAGAGTCCCTTTATACTGAGAGCCAAGACAATGTGAATCCATTTCTGATTGGTTCCCGTATTTTAGGCCTTCGCAGTGTCACAAACGGGAATAAAGATTACATTTTCACCGATTGCAAAGATTATAATCTGGAGTGGACCAGGGAATTACGGGTTCGGCAAGGAACAAACGGAATGAGAGAAGGAACGGAGAAAGGAATTTGAGAATGGGCCGATCAAAGATTTCAAAAAACGTTCAATTTCTGTAATCTTTATTCCCGTTTGTGACTCCATGAGGGAATGTTGTCTTGGCTCTCAGTATAAAGGGACTCTATGTGTGCCTGTAGCTTTGTCTACCAAATTCAACAATCAGCCCGCTGATCCGTCCATGCTCTCCCGATAAAGGTACTTTGATCCCAAAGGCGACGGTCTCGAAAGCGTTGGTAGGGAACCGCGTGTGCGAGTCTCGGGGTCGGCTGCGAGTGGATCACGACTGACTCAGTTCTCACCTCTCGGGCCGTCTTCCGCCGATTCCCACGTTCGATCTTCCTCCTGCTCCGGCTCGCGGTCCATGCTCCATGCTCCATGGTCCGCTTTCCAGGCTCGGGTTTCGGCCCCGACTCGGGCTTTCCCACGTATTTCCTCCGTTTCCTCGTCCACGCGTCCCCCCTCCGCCCCCCGGCCACACGACCCGAATCCCTTCCGGCACCGATACTTCCCAATTTCCCCTGAGAATTTCGCTCGCCGCTCCGGCTCCGTCCAGCGCCGACCCCGTCGACTGCCCCTCGGCCAGATCCACGCCGTCCCGGCTCCGGCACCCACTCCGCCAACTCATATCTCCCTGGTTCTCCTTCTCTTCGCATTTTTAAAGCTGTACTGCCTATCCATGGTCAAAATGCAAAACAAAGTATCTCCACAATGCTTCATTTTCCGGAACTGGTTCCGAACTCCGGAACTTTTCAGACTTTCCTGGATTTTTCCCGGAAATTTTGAAATTCCGGAAATGTTCCGGATCTGTTGCACTTTTCGGAACTTCTGCAAAAAGGGGTTTTCAAAATGGGGAGGCTAATACTTTTCTGCATCCCTAACTGGCGACGTTGCAGACTTCTTCAAATAATACTTTTTTTTCATTGGGAGACTAGAGGATGTTATTTTTTGAAACCATCCCTGAATTTTCTTTTCTGTCAGCAGAATGTTCATTAAACATTTTATGATATACAGTTGGCTCGTTTCTTTTCGAAAATAAAATCTCTCAGATCTCTCTTTCTCACTCTCAGATTTGCCAAATTACGGATAGTGACCAAAATAATTAGTTTAGTAATCCTCGTTCCTGTTTTAAGCAAATCCTATTTGAATTTTGGGCTGAATAAGTTGAGCATCAATCATCATTGGGCAAAAATTATCGGGCTGGAGGTTGTCTCGGATGTATACAGCCGTTTTACGACTCCCGTCCATTAATTCGCGGGTAAGCAAGGTACAGAATCGCAGGCACTGAGGACGTCGCACTAAAATTAATCGCGGTTTAGCAAATTCGCGGATAACAATGTCCACTACGCGATTTCGCGCTTTCGCGGTCGAAATCCTCCGAGGACAGCTCAGGCCTCCAGGGCACTTGGGCGGATGATAGCGAGTGACGGTGAGTCGGTCAGAAAGGGAGTGATGGTTACAGGGATACTAATCACCATGAAACGGTCCCACGGTCGATAAGTCTGTCAAGAGAGCATGAGCAATTTTAGGAACAAAGTAAAGGGACGTCGTGCGCCAGCATTTCGCAATACCCGCACCAGTCTTCTCTCGCGAGCGGTGCCAGTTGGACCGGCTGCGAGATGAGTTTTCGTGAGTCGGTCCCGGCTAAACTAGTCCGATGATTTATTAGCTCTGACGCATAAGCTTCATTTTAATGTCAAATCGTCGCTCCTACGACGTAACGGCATATCTAGATTTCCGCAAGAGCCCCAGAGAGCACGGGTTTATACGTAAAACAGGGCTCACGTGAAAATTCAGATGCGCCCTTACGTCCGAAAAGCGACGAAATGTCCGCCGGCATCCGAGGCAGTCGTCCTCTCTCCTCCGTTGGGAGGAAATGCCGTATGCTCTGATGACGTCACCTCAGATTTCATTTCGCAAATGGGTCAGTTATGTGATTTACAGAATCGGGTTTCGGTGGTATTATCCTCTCATGTAGTTAACGTTTGAATTTAATATTCTAACATACCCATTTTCGAAGGGGGGGGGGGGTAAGGATTCGATTGACATGAATGAATTGAAAAATAAAAACGCGAAATGATCGACAGCGATTTGATTGACAACCGTAAATCGATCAAAAAACCCGTGAATCGGTCGAAAAATCCGAGGATTTGTCGCTAAACTTGTGGAATGATTAACAACAGATCGACCGATCCTTGACGCCATTAAACGATCGAAAAATAACAACGGGAACCGATCAACATCGATTCGATGGACAATTGATTTTTAAAAAAAACGTGTCGATTCGATAGATATGAATCGATCGGAAAGAGAACGCGTGAGTCAATCGACAGCGACTCGATCGGCATCAATTCGAGACAATATACCGTGAATTGACGAAAACTGCGAATCAATCTACAAACCTCGTTCATCGACCGAGAAACCCTATAGAATCCGTCGAATTTTCTCAATGGAATCGGGGTCGGTCGAGTCGATGTCGATTGGTTCACATTTTTGTCTTCAGGCTCGATTTATGTCGATCGAGTCGAGTCAAGTTGATATCTCAGTTGAATTTCTCCGGTCTCTAGGAACATGAAAAAATACATGGGTTAAGCGAGAAAGAAGCTTAAACGAAGCAGCATCATTCTTGATTCAAAAGGCATATTTTTCCCCGGTAATTTTAGTGTTTTTTTCTCATTTACCGGTAAATTTAAACACTTTTATTCTCTGTTTTCAGTGGGTGGTCGTCTGGACCAATGTCACAGCAGAGCCTCATGTGTGGAGATTTGGCAACGCTGCCGTTTTCTGGACCAAGCTTGTTTCCATTGAGATGCATCTTCGAGCTGTCGGTTAATTGCGAGGCGATAAATTTTCGAAGACCGCGCACGACACCGAAACCATATTCCCCGAAGCTCATCCTTGCTGCGGAAAAAAGCCGTATGAACCTTTCGAAGTTGTCAGATTTCCGTTGGTAAAACAAGAATATCCAGGGAAGATTTTTCTTCCAATTTTCCATGGAAATTTATGTGAAACTGGTCTTTATTCAAAATCTAAAGAGCATTATCCAACCTACAAAAATGACATTTTGAACTACTATTTCTGGCTCAAGTCAGTAACGGCATGTGCATGTGCCGTTCCTTTCCAAATGTGAAGAGGTTTTTTCATGGATGAGCCAGATAATGTAGTTCCCAAAAAATTTCAAAATGTAGGCCAACCTCTCTAACCGTGCGTTAAAGTATCCACCGTTTGTTCCTCTTCAAAACTGAATAAAGCAAAACAAATTACAAAACAAGAAGTCTGGAAATGTACTCCTAAACAAGGTACTTAAGTTTACAATTAAATGGCAAAAATACAAATGACGTCATTTGTATAATCGAACTTCCAATTAATCTATGCCGAAAATACTTAAGTATGGATACCTGTTCAGGAGTTGACTTTCGAACCCCCTGTTGTAAGAATCATGTACTACGTTAAATTTTTAGGAGAAAACATGTTAAAGCCCCAAATTCGGGCCTTATTTTTAGGCCCATATTATGTGAGAACTTCAAGGATAATTATTCATAACTTTTCTAAAAAATTAATGTAAAATCGGAAGAGATTTTGCAACATCCGAAAGTTCATACGGCGTTCTTCCTTAGCAGTTCAGACGGCTCGCATTTTTTAAGGCTAATGTTCACTGTCTTGAGTGCAGACCCCCTCCCCCTCCCCCTATTTGCATCCTCACGTCCTGACGGCGACCATAAAAGCTCCGGTAACCTTTCGCGTGCTCTTGTCTCAACGGTCTCACCTCCTTCCCAAATTGATGGATGCATGGGGACATCATCATCATCATATAAGCTGTCAGGTTGGGTCGTTTGAATAATCAAGTCGTCTTATATAACCGTCGTCGGCCGAGTATCGTCAGACTCTTTCGTTCCGCACGAAAAAATTGGTCATATTCAAACAAAAGATGTATACTTATGCCGCTAATTTTGATAGAAATTAAGAGTAGTAACCAGGAGGCTGATTATTGAAATGAATAGACATGGAGAAAATGGAGCGATACCCCTCACTTAGTCTATAGGAAAATTGGTCATATTCAAACAAAGGATGTATTTACCTACACCGGTAATTTTGATACAAATGGACAGTGGTAACCGTGCTGATTATTCTAACAGATAGACAAAGAGATAGACAAAGGGAAAAGGGAGCGAGACCCTTTAGTTAGTCCATCGTTTTCTCCCTTAGTCTATAGGAAAATAGGTCATAATCAAAGAGGGGATGTACGCCTACGCCGGTAGTTTTGACACAAATGCACAGTAATAACCAGGCTGATTATTCAAATAGATAGATAAAGAGATAAAGAGAAAACGAAGCGAGACCCTCCAGTTAGTCTATCATTTTCCCCTTAGTTCATAGGAACCAAACGTTTCAACTGACAGGATCACTCTATTTTCCCATGTCTATCCTATCACTATATCTAACAATGTCAATAATCAGCTCACTGAGAAACGACGAATTAAGGCTATGAACACGGTTTCAAACGACACTATCGCCGCACGTTCGGCGAAACTGGCGATAACCATTATTAGTTAAAAGTTAGATTTTCGATAGATATATTGGCGCGAGTCTATAATCAGACGAAACGGAGCTCTCTGGGGCCTGGAGCAACACGAGCTGAATCGATAAAATATCACGAAAGATCCAAGTATGAACGAGGAACGGCCGCGGGTTGCCGAGAGCACCGAGTTCGGTAAATATCCGTACGGTACGGTACCAGCTCGCATGTCACAAACCTTATCGCTGCGCATCTTTTATCTCCGGAGTACGTTTATGGTTTCCTCGGGACATGCATCATTACATTCATGTCAGTCATTTGAGCAGTCGAGCCAATGGCAACGATTATCGTATTAGTACGATAATTTCTCGCTCGCGGCATGGTTGCCTTGTTCCTCCGAAAGATTTCAATTCTCACGAATATTTTTGAGAATGCAATTTGAGTACGTTCAATTCGTCAAAGATTACGATTGATTCGATGAACGTCATATTTTATGTCAGAAGGACATGCAATACATCGCATTAACTAGTTCCATGCTTTCAGCTACTTGTAATTTTTATCGAATTTTGCGATCGCATTTCTGTAGTCACGAGACTTCACAAACCAAAATTGACAAACAAATTCAACTAGAAAAAGGCAAGGTTTTTTTAGAGGAGAAATATGGCATTCGATATTGATATCGAAACTGCACTGTAATGTGATATTTTTCCTCTAAAAAAATTCTGCCTTTTTACGTTGAATTTGTTTGTCAAATTTGGTAAGTGAATTCTTGAGTCTTGTGGCAACAGAGATGCGATCTCAAAATTCGATAAAAATGACAAGTAGCTGATAACATGATACTGATCAATGCGACTTATGTCATGTTGTTCAGACGCAAGATATAGCGTCCATCGAATCACCTTAATGTCCACCATTGAAGAGTTCAAACTTCGTGCTCAATGAGGGAAAAAAAAATCACTGTAAGCCAAAATTGGTCATAGCAAAAACAGACTCACCATTCGACAAACAATTTTACTCTTTTGTTTCATATGATTATTCGTCCTCCTTTGATACATTGTAGTTACAAACGTACATCAAAAAACTGAAACAAGTTTCACCAATAACTGCACTTCAAAATTACCGACATGACGATACTTTCTCTATAAGGGACTCTAAATCAAACGGCATACGATGTAAGCATCCAGCACAGCTTTGCAACTGCGCGCCTGTATCCCGGCCGATTTTCAGCCATCGGTAACCACTCTATTGACATCTCGCTGAGCTCTGGTTCTCGGATGGTATCGTGGTTGGTTTCCGGCGACGAGCTCCCTCGCGCTCGGCAAAAACCACCGATACACACCGAGATTTCATTTGGCGAAACGCGATTTTGACCCAGAGCCGGAGCATTATCGCGGTGTTGGGGTGGGGTGGAAGGCAGGTGGTTTATGAAACGCAGGACGCCGCAGGTCATCTCCGTTTTCTCTCCATTGTCTTTAGCCTTCATTTTTGAACCCGTCATAAAAAAGCCAAGCGACTTAGCCGCGGGGCGCGCGGTTCAATTTTAAAGGATTCTCGGCGCACTTTCAATTTTTAGACGCCAAGCTCGCCATCTTCCTCTCGGCGATGATAGGCGTCAAAACTTTTCCTTCGCCACGAGGAATTGAGGAACATCGTTTCAACACGACACGTGCGTAAAGTCCGTATCACACGATCAAAGTATAGAGCTCTTAAAATGGCACTAATTCTTTAATTTCTCAGCCAGTTCTGCAGGAGATTCCTTGAAAATTTCAAGAAGTGATCTATGATTTCAATGTCTATTGTCTATATCGACAATCTTTGAGAGGCTAACAATCAACAATGCCATCGATGAGCCTTTTTGAGGGCTCTACATTGATCGTGTGAAACGGGATTAAGAAGATGTGGGTCTTCGACTGTGGCACGTTGACTGCTTATGTGGAGTAATTTAAAAGAGAACTTGACTTGGGACTTAAACTTTTTACTTCCGTTCTGATTTATTTTAGATCAAATATAGCGGCTCAAGTGCACTGACACTGACCTCAAAACGCTAGAGGAAGGAATTCCCAGTTGCTGGAACAGGTTCCCTGAATTTTCTTTTCCCTGGCTGATGGGTCCCGATTTTTTAAAAATGGTTCCATTGGTATTCTTGTTAAATTTCCTTCTGGAGACACCCCTCAAAATCTAAAATGTGACTATTTAAAAATAAAAATTTACAGTTTTAGCTAAAAATGTAATGTCCGACCTCTCTGATTCACTCGATCTACTGTGCGGCGGTAGCGCGCAGGGGATCGAGTCAATTAGAGTGGTCGGACATGAAATTTTTAGCTGAAACTGCAAATTTTGAGGTTTATTTCGTCACATTTTAAATTTCAAGGAATGATTACAGAAGAAAATTTCACAAGGAAACCAATGGAACTACAATAAGAACTTCAAAATTTTGTATAAACGGAGTTATGAGGGTTTAAAGTTTCCAAATTTTGACCGACCTCTTCTATCGGCTTGATCCACTGTGTGGCGCGCGCGCAGGCGAGGGCCACGATGATGATGACGACGATGATGATGATGAGTGTGGCGGCGGAGGTGAGGGAGAGGGAGAGGAGGCAAGGGTGCGGTCCTCAACAACGTCCCAACAAATTGACTTTGAAATCGGTCGTAAACTCAATTTCAAAGATAGGATCGCTTGGCCTGGAGCCGCGATGAACTTTCGGCGCGCATGCGCACCGCGCAGTGACATACGCTGATCGACGTCGATAGGCCGCGCGGGCCCGGCGCGTGCTCGCGCGTGGGTGCCGAAATATGAGGTGCTCGAACGCGAACGCGCACGGGGCGCGGACCCAACCGGCACAAGTTTCAGACTCCACGAAACCGCCGGCTTCGCGGCTCGAGAGCGCTCAGAGGTGGAGACTTCAACGCAGGGTCAGAGAGGTAAGACAGAATGATGGGTTGATCGCAGGATGCTCGGAGTCAAGTTTTCATCGTTGAATCCGAACAAAAAACCCCAGTTAACCCCCAGAGGAGGCTTCCTTCACGGAGAAAACTTTTCTGATATGGATCAGTAAAAATATCGACTGAAAATTCCCGGACGAGAATTCGCAATGAGAGTTGCTTTAATTAATATAGCGGGGTCTTTAAATTACACTGTCTCCGTATACAGAAAGGTTTTTTTTGGTACCCGTCATTCAAATTCCTTATTACTTATTCAGTGATTTTTCTCGCTTTTTCCTTCCTTTCCCGAAAATTCACTTTTGGCGATTCTTAAAAATTATTGCTTTTCCCATACCTTGTCCTTGCTTTTTCCTTATTTTTCCGAAAAGTCATTTCTTTTGGAGATTCCTAAAAATTCTTGCTTTTACCTTTCCTTTTCCTCATTTTTCTCTCACTTGTATTCGGATTGGGATAGTGGAATGCTGTAATGATAAGAGAATAAACCGAAAAACACGAGGAGTCGACCGGGAACTCAGTGAATGATACTTCCAAGGCTACGTTTCAGAATTTATCGCGGAAACCTCAATTTTCCGTACCTTTTAACGGAGAGTCCGTACTTCCATACTTCCGTACCAGCGTTCGAAACTCACAGGCGCCAACGCGCCAAATGTGCCTAAAAAATCGGTCATGGCGCCTAAAAAATGAAGGCTCTGCGCCAACGTGGCCCCTAAAAATTGTCCCCTGAAAATCTGAATTTTCATATTAGGTGATTATTCGAAATTTTCAGCACTACAAGAGAAAACTTTTTCTATTCTTCATGATTTCATGTTTAGTGCTTTTGTCTTCCCCAAGTTACAGCTACTTACTAGTTCTGTTACAAAGACATCTTGCGTTTAACTTTTCACTAAATGCGCCGTGATATATAGGCAAAAAGTCAATGTGGCCCCTAAAAAATCTTCAATGGCGCCTAAAAATCGGGCTTGATGCACCACATGGCCCCTAAAACTCAAAGGTGAGTTTCGAACACTGTTCAACGACCATCCGAAAACCGTGCTTTTTCAGTTTATCCGTATATTATTATTTCTGTATAGTAGACACCCTATGACCAGTCAATTTTATGAATCGACGCTGAGTCTCTTTTACCGACGGTCGGCAACAGGGGGCGCGAAGGACCACGCGTTAAGGATGAAGACATCGGGATCGGGCGCGACGGGTGCGGGGGGAGGGTGGAGGGGGAGAGGGGTGGGACAAGCCCGCGGAGTGACGTCTCCCCCGGGCTGGGCCTTGTCGGGCGTCGGGCGTCGGGCGAGGGGCGTTGCGTCCGGTTCGGCGGATAAGTCACGGAATAACTCACGACTCCGTCTCGGACAGATGGCGTAGGTGTTCCGGCCGAGACTAATCGCAGCTTTCAAGTATCACTTCTCGCCGATGCCATTGCCCAGCCCGTGTCAACCACCCTCCGGTGACGTGGCCGAAATCTAAGTCTCCGGACAACGCCTCCGTCCCCATCCACAATTCGTCGCCCTCCAGACGTAGAGGCGTGTCTCAATGGGTCAGTGGAGAATTTGCTCACAAATTTTGTATTGCTTCACCTGAGAGTGCTGCAAGAGCCGATTTCGCAGTATTTTTTAGAATTTTTTTTCTATAATGAGAAATGGTCTAGAAATTGATTTGAAAGTGAGAAAATGCACCACCTTGTGACGTCATCTTGCGGCATTGCCCATTAAACCGCATGTATTTTAGCAAAGTAGATATTTTCGTCACATCTCCTGCATCTCCTTCAATAAGTGCTTGATCAATGAACCAATGGTATCCTCGTGTTCAGTTCACTCAGAAGTTTCCACTTCAACATGAAATTTTTCACATTTCAGACACCTGCAAAGTCTCTGTTGCGCTGGTCACAGAATTGTGTTTTGATGCTTGGTTCCTCTAGATGAGATAAAATAATAAGATACGTCCAAACAGCAACTCACTACGTTCAATATTAACCGAGGTATCGTGTTTTGAAAAATGCGTTTAATGACGACATCCACTGCGGTAGTTACCCTCTTGGATTCTTCCACCTTGCTTTCATTTGTCACAGAGATACTCATTTTCCCTCGTTACTCAACAAGAAACTCGGATAAAAGCCACTTGGTTCTTGTTTGTCCGATGGGTCAGTTGCGCTGGCCACAGAATCGCTTTTTGATGCTTGGTACTTGAGGATCAGCTAACGATAATAAGATCTATCCCAACAGGAACTTCCTACGTTCAGTATTAGCCGAGATATCGCGCTTTGAAAAATTCGGTTTCTGCCGTCATCCACCGCTTTAATTATGCTCTTCGTTTCTCCCACCTAGGTTTCATCCGAGTTTTACTTAAAGTAACCAGTGCAAATGTTTGTCCCCCTGACTGATGGAACCACGGTGGAGGAAACCAAGGGTGTCACTACCGCGAAAGATGACGTCATAAACCGAATTTTTCAAGGCGCGATATCTCGGTAATAATGAGTGCAGACAGTTGTTGTTTGGACAGTTCTTATTACTTTCAACTGATCTACAAGAATCAATTATCAAAAAGCGATTTAGTGACAAGTGCAAGTGACACATTCGTCCGACTCCAACAGCAAGGTTCGAATCTCGTCATAAATTAACCATCGACCGGATGTTAATTCTGCAAAGAAAAGCGGTTGCTTTCTTTGCATCCGCGCGGAGACAACGCCCTCTCGCGGGGAGTTTCCGAGCGAAGCGGAGGTATGTTGAGGATCGGTTGGCACGATAATCCGTCTCTCCTTACCTCGCATCGCTTTCAATTTAACATTCAATTCGGTGTAGGTGTTCAATAGACAAATTTACATTTCAACCCCTCCCGCGCCGAGATAAGTCTCTGCGCTTGCCGATGTTCGACTCTGGCGTCTGAGGCGAAATCTCGTGGGCGACTGAAAGCGAACACGGTTTACCCTCTTATCAGATTATCTGATCCCTGATCGTCCCTGATTCTGCAGGGTGTTCCAAAAATCCCGCACCAGCACGCTTGAGGCATCCCTCTCGTAACTTTTAAAGAAATTAAAATGAAAATTTGAAATTTTTTCAGTGCTCTGAGATCAAAAGAAACTGAGTTTGGCACCCTCTCCCCCAGGAAAAATCCTAAAAGGATTCTCGTTAAAGGAAACAAGGAATCTTGGGGTTAAAGGGTGGTGCGGTCCTTTTGGATCATCCTGTGGAGATGCACACCAATGAAGAAAAGGAAATTTACGATGCGACTGGCGTTAACGTCAATGTCAATGTCTATAAGGTTTGTCTGGTGTGGCAAGTTAAATTTATTTCAGTGTTTCATCGTACTGGTACACTGAAAACACATCGATGGCCACCGTTTCTCCATCTGCGAAGTTACAGACTTCCTGTTTAATTTTATTTTTTCTTTGAAAATCTAGTCAAAGTAACGTTCCGACAACTGTTTCGATCTTTCTTCCGTGTTAGCAGGATATTTTGATTGAATTTTAAGCTAAAAGGCTGGCTTGCTTTTTTTTAAAAAAATAAAAGAGGAGCGGAAATTTTGAAACACCGCAATGGAGATACATAATTTCGCCCTTCAGCCATCGAAATTTTCGGGATGTGGATTATAAATTTAGGAAAGGTACAACGTGAATTATACTTACATGCGCAGTGAATCTGAGACCTGAATTTAAATTCTAATTTTCTTCAATTTCAAAGGGAAAAACAGCGATTGAGAAATTTGAAGTCGAAAATTTGGATTCAAAGTCGAATTAGCGTATGGGGCATTTTTTTTAGGTAGCGCATAACTTGAGTATTCAAAAGCTATCTGGATAAAAAGTGAAAGCAAAAGAGAAAAAAGAGCCTTGAGGAGTGGAAAAACTTTTCAGATTCAGGCAACAGTCGGCTGTCTAGAAAGAACACGCGCAACGGTTCAGAAAAAAGGGGGGAAAAGGTTAACCGACGGTCGGAAAATTGCGGTCTCGGCTGCCGAATTTCCAATTAAATCAGCATTCGAACTGAATTTGAGAATGTAGAATCGCATGTGTTGAACATTTTCGATGATAAAATGACAAATTTCGGCCCAATTTTTCCGTATTTTCTCCTGAAATCCTACTTTTCAATGAAATATCAACTTTTTAAAACTTCGAGCTTAAATCCTTTGAGATTTTGCACTAATTATTAAAAATTTGACCGGGGAGCTGAAATTTTATTAATTTCTAATAATTTAAATAAAATAATCAGGTGATCGAGATTTCAACAATAGATTGATAGAAATTTTAACGATCGATTAATTAATCGAAACAAAAGACGTTCGATTAATCGTTTAATTAATCGCTAATCGAAAAACTAGACTGTATTTTCTTTTAGGCTTTGAAGTTTTCAGTAAGTTGAAGTAAGCAATCACTTCCGAGCTCGAATCAACGCGGAGAGAGTCGAGCATCCGCGATGTGGCAAGGCTGCTCTGCTCGAGGCTCTAAGCCGGTCAAGTTGACTCAATTTTTGCATACACGCCAGGCGCTATTTGCACACTTACCCCCTCCTCGACCCGAGTTCCTAAAACCCGAAGCTCGAACTGCCCTGCCCAGCCCCGCCGGTGGCGGCGTCGCCGGCGACGGCTTTGGCGCAGCTTTCCCTCTTTCTCCCACTTGGGAACGCTTGAATTTTCCCTCTTTCTCTCACTTGGGAAAAGCCCGCTTGAATAAATCAGCGCACCGACATTTAGGCCCGAATGAAACGCTGCACTCCAAGCGCCCCGCAGCGGCTTTTTCCGAACAGGTTGCCGGTTAAGGCCGTATTCGTACTCGCGGTGCGTACTACATCATCATTATGAGCAGTCGCTTCAAATAGCGCCTTCAAGTTAATGTATATGCAATATGGACATCCATAGAGCACGAATAGTTGCATGCAATATGTGTATTCAGTGCGGCCTCTCTGGCATGCAGATGGAGAACGGCGTGATGCATGAGCATTTGGACTGCATTTTGCAATTAGGAACTAAATTTCTTGCTCATGCGTAAAAACACTTTCGTACACGTTGTTATGATGATATGTTGATGATTATACGTTGTTTTTAAACTAAGCCAGAAATTAGAGTTCCAAATTGCGAAATGTAGTCCTTTTGGTTGTTGCTGGATTCTCTGTGGATAAAGTATTCATTATTAACAAAAACTTTGAGATCTTTAAATGGGAGTGTTCAAACACTGAATTAAATAAACGGCTTATTTGAAGAAGGCGTAACCAACAAATTTTCCAAAATTCAGTTTGCGACGAAATACTTTTCATTGAGGGAGGACGCATCTTACTGCCGTGCGATTCTTAAAATTGCCTCTTAAACATCTTTTTAGGTAATTAAGCTAAGAAAACGTCAGAGTCAAACTTTACACGTCATATTTTAATACTTTTAAATCGGGAAAATTTTGGAAAATATATGACATGAGCGGAAATTAGGCAATGAGTAATGTAGTTAGGCTGATTCTGGAATATTATAACCACACTTTTCAATGAACTGACAAAACAGCTCCACCCATCCGATAGATCGCGTCACGGCGGGGCTCCTTCGCGTGAAACCTTATTATTTTCACAGCCAAGGAGCGGAAAAAACCACGTAACGCCAACAAAACGCCAACTCAGATACGCGGTTCTTGCCAAGCTCGGATAAGTTGCCTAATTAAACGTTGTTGGGCCAAATCGGAGCCGCCGCTGCGAGCGGAACGAGTAAATCTACAGATATTAAAACGCCCCAAGTCCATTATTTGATGAGCCATGAACTGCATAGGAGTGTCTTCATTCTGGGGGTCATCCAATAGTGAGACTTTTGTTTTTTAACGTGCAGCGATCCTGGTGTCAGCGAGAGATCTAGTGATGTAGACCAAACAAACACCCATTTATCTGCACTTTGCCTGCATAGAGTTATAAATCCTAGAGAGGAATCCCCGGGTGTTGAAACCGGCATTCACGGGCACAGCTTGAGCCTCGTGGCGGTACCGCTTCCCCGCGCCGGGCAAGACTGCGGCGCTTCTCTGGCGTAAGAGCGTATCTCGATGTTCGCATGAGTCCCAGAAATCATGGATTTTTAAGTAAAACAGGGCTCAGGTGGAAATCGAGATACGACCTTAAGTTAATGGAAAGGGTCGGCCATGAAGTGGAAAGTTTGAAAACTTTTGAGTCGTTCTCATAATCGTTCCTTACCTTTCATTAGGAAACCCCGTACGGTCTACATTGTGCGGTTACGGGAGTTCCAAGGGTTTCCTTTCCTAGGAAAAAAATATCTTAGATTTAGAGTCCAGATTCTGAAAAAATTTGACAAGAAAAATACTTTTGATACAATCGGATTTTTGCTTGGATCAAAAGGAAATCCGCTTAAAGTAAGAGTCCTGGCTCTCAATTCAAGCGAAAATCCAATTGAACAGGAGTATTTTTTCTTGCCAAAGTTTTTCAGAGTCTAGACTCTGGATCCAAGCGACTTTTCCCCCCAGTGGTTAATATACATAATATCATAAAACGAAAATTGTTTGTTAACCTTGAGTAAGATTCAGCAGTATTACTGTGAAGATGGGTCCTTGAATGGTATTACAATGATACACCACCAAAAAATACAAATTGCAAATAAATACAAAAAAAAAATAATGCACTGCGAGTTTTTGAAAGTTTAAGGAAGGTTCACACCTACCTCAAAGTTCGTCAGTATCATGGAATTTTCTTGTCAATATCATGTAATTTATGTAGTGAGAGATCATTAACATCTTTTGAAATGACCCATTTCTAAAGTTATACAGCTAAATAAAACTCGAGGATGGCAAAAATCGTGAGTTCGTGATGCGTGATGCTACAACAAGGATCTCCTTGAACCTCACACTATGAAACACGGGAGCTTTTTAAGGAAAGGAGCTGTTAAAGGAATAGGTACGAATGCGATCCTAGAAGCGCCACTGGTCTTCTTAAAAAAATTCTTAGATGCAATTTTTAAAATTTACATTATGACGAAATAAACATATATATTTGCAATTTCAGTCAACAATTTCATAGTAGAGGTTTTTTCTTCAGAAATTTTCCAAGAATTTTGCACGCAATTTTATAGCACAGTGTGTCGAAAAATGTTAACTTTGAACATACGGGCACTGTGTAAAATTGCCCTTGTCTCTCCTTGGGCGACCCGCGATCCGCATTTTCTACTACCCCCCTCCCCCCCTTCNAACCCCCCCCCCCCACGCTCGACTTGTTATGGTTCATTGACCGCGAAACTTTGAATTGCACCGATACGTCCGAATGAACTTTCGGCATTAAGCTGGATCTCGCAAGAAATCCCGTTACTTACATCGGCGAACATGGAATTTCGGCGAAGATTCCCTTACTCGCTCCACACCCCTGCGCTTGTGCGCTGCGTCCGTTCATTCGTCGTTCCTCCGGCCTGACAGCGTAGCTGAACTTCAACGTAAGCCCTGCTCCCTATAAAACTTCACGCTTCCCATGGCTCATGTGGAAAGAGGGATACGCCCTTACGCGAGCGGGTGGACGAATTTTCTTCTGTCGGGGGCGCCCCCGGTGCTCATCTGCTGGCGGTGACGCAACCGATAATTACGCTCGACAATAGCCCAATAACCTTCGATACGGCGCATGAATTATGGGCAACAGATGGACGGAGATAGCGGGGCTGGCACGATAGTAATTATGAAATGAATATATATTAATGGGCGATGTGCTCTATCACTTCCTCCTTGAGGGGCCGCGGGCGTCCGATAAACATACATGCGCCCGGCGCGGCGAGGCGCGGGCCCCGAACGGCTACACCAAGGCGCCCCCCCCCGCCCCCTCCTCCGTCGCCTTCGCGAGCGGCCGCCTCTCCCGAATATTTAGCGCCCCGCTCACCCATGCAAAATTTCCTTCGATTTCATCACATTTCCTAGTTTCCCTCACGAAACAACGTAACTACATTTAATTTTGCCAAAATTTCTCTTTACAAATTTCATTTTTATCGGGGGAATCTTGAGCATTTTTAACAATTTACTGATTTTTCTTGTGATCTGATGCAGAATTTTAAAATGACACAATACATTCTAGTAAAGAAAATCAATTGTTTGAGTAAATTTTGCAACCTTGGAATGGAATTACTTTCCTTCAATTTCATCACGTTTCGTCGTCTCCCTCACGAAGGAACGTAACTACATTTCATTTTACCAAAATTACCTCTCACAAATTGCATTTTCACCAGGAGAGTCTTGGGCATTTTTTTAATTTCACTGAATTTTCTTGTAATCTCAGGCAGAAATCGAAGAAATTCCGTGCAAAAATTACACAATACATTCTTGTGAAGATAATTAATTTTTTGAGTCAATTATGCAACATTGGAATGGAATTACGTTCCTACATTTCATTTTGCCAAAATTTCCCCTTACAAATTGCATTATTCCAGGAGAATCTAGGGCATTTTTAACATTGCACTGATTTTTCTTGTGATCTTATGCAAAAATCGAAGAAATTTTGTGCAACAATTATTACAGAATACAATCTTGTGAAGAAAATTAATTGCTCGAGTCGATTTTGCAACCTTTGAATAGAATTACGTTGATTCGTCCGGGAAACGACGATTTGACTCGTCTGAGAATAAGGAAGCAATTTTTACATTCTTGTGAAGAAAATTAGTTGTTCGAGTCAATTTTGCAGCTTGGAATGGAATTACGTTGCTTCGTCCGGAAAACGACGATTTGACGAATCTGAGAATAACGAAGCCACTTTTACACTGTGAGGTCCATCCTGGCTCCGGCATCGCAATACATTTAGCGATGACCAAAGTGCAAAGTATTCGAATTGCATTTCTCAATTCCAGAGACCATTTCTGTTTATCTCCCGACAGACAATTCTAGCGACCGAAAACTACGGTTATAAACCGAAAAAGCTAAACGAACCGAAGTTCAGTCCCGCAACCGAACTTTTTTTATCTGAGTACTGTACGACTTCTTTCAAATCTCCACGTGAAAACGTGCCGATTCCGTGATTGTATCAATTTTATTTTAGTCCCTTTTGAGACGATAAAGTTTTCAGAGTGTAACACTCGGCCGAAAGGGTCTTTTGTTTATTTGACGATCCCCACGTGCAACTCAGTCACCTGGGCTCCAGCAACGGTCTAATCGAAGGCGCAGAACGGTAATAATTTATTGAAATTTATTTTTAGAGATTGGAGAATCGCCCGGCTGGACAGTGTCTAAAAATAGATTTTTCTGCGAAAATATCATCTTTTATTCAGCTCTTGGGAAAATCTCGGTTTAAATAGAAAGCCCCACCGTAAATACGGAGGACTCACGCTTGTGCAAACCTGACGGGCATATCTGAAAACCCACCGGATTTACAAATGTGTCACGTGACTCACGTGGCGGGAATCAGTGTCTAACCTTCTTGTTCCATTTAATAATTTATTTTTTCCATTTGTCATTAAGAATATGGAATGTTAGCTCAACATATTTTGCGTGAAATTTTGACTAGGAAAAATATTCTGTAGTGTTTCTTCTTGCCCTGTCGAAGGTGACAGGTTTACTTGGATTTCAATATTCCATAAATTTTCCCTGCCTAGGGGACTTTGAATGACAAATGTTCCGACTTTACAGGTGATATTTTGCTTTTGGGGGGAGGAGAGGAGGAGGGGACAATTTATATGCACGGTGTCTACGAAGGGAAAACATTCTACGACTTTTCCAGGTTTCCCCAGACCAATATAATCAGAATTCCCTGAATTTGTGCACCAACAATTTGTGCGCGTGCAAATGAAAATGAAACAATTTTGGCATTTACTTCACTAAAAATGATTAAGACTTTTCTTCTTCCAGTTTAAAGTACTCGAAATTTTCTAAAATTGCAGTTGCACGTTCAAAAGAATTCTCTCCCACTTTTCACAAGAAAATTTAGAAAGAAGTCTCATAGTCTCATGAAATTGAAAAAAAATATCATTGTTTCGGCTCAAAGACCACATTCCGTGCTTCCGTAGAAAATTCCCAGTATTTATCATGAGTTCACAAGGTTGGGCAAAGTTCCCTGCCTTTCGAAGCACTTGCCAGCCACCTGCTAAGTGATGCGTTCTCAGGAACCGTACATAAAATACGTGAAGCTCTACAGAGGGAGGGAGCTAGAAGAGAGATTTACGCCATCCTCTTTTCACATGTTAAACAACAGGGACCTACTTCACCAAAACATTACGAGGGAGAGTAAATGGTCGTGCCAAAAAATCCAAAATTTGGCAGTACGTATGTTCACTGAAAAAAAAAGTTGCGGGCTACATAGGCATACCGCCCGTTCCGGGCTCAGAGCCCGAAAGTTCCGGGTGCTGGAGCAGTAGCTTCGATTTCTTCGGGTGCTACGCCCGGAACTTCCGGCCTCTGAGCCCAGAACGAACAGGATGCCTATAAAGCTCGTGAGTACGCTAGTACGCCGCACGGCTTCCACGGCCGGAGTTTTTTTTGCAGTGTAAGCGAACCCTCAGTGTGGTGACGGAACGAAATTTTTCGCTGAAAATCGAGAGGCTGACAACTAAGCAGACAAGGGACACAATCTCGACGCGAAAGGCACACCGAGAGGGGGGGGGGGTAAAATTTTGCCGCGGGCCCCAACCGGGGCGGAAGCTGGGCGCGGATAGGAAGTCCCGGGGGCCCGCGCCGCAGCGAAGTCAACACTCGACAAGCAACATCCAACGTAGCAGGATCCAACATCCAACATCCAGTCTCGGCATGGAGAAGTAATGGAATAAAAGAACAATAGACGCCGAGAACTTTTGCGCCGGGGCCAGAGTCGGGTGGGGGGTGGGGGGGCTGGGGGGCCGCGGGATCGGGGCTCCGGGCGCATGTGGAAACGTGAGGAAAAACAACAAAAGACACAGAAACAATAGTTTTTTCGCCGAGCGGCTCTCGCAGACATGCACGGGCGGCGGCAACGGCGGCGGGCGCGCTCTGTGCATTTACATGCGCCCCACCGCGCGCCCGGCACGCCGGCAAAACGCGTTACACCTGAATTAAGTCCGCGGTCGTGAGTTTGTTCTTCCTACCTTTGAGTCGAAACGTTTCGGGCAAAACGACTTATCGACATCCCGCCGCTGCCGAATGTTGCCTCTTTTAATTGTTTAGATTGTATACGGGCAAGTAGATTATTTGAGGGACTTGGAGGATAAGCCGCATTTAAGGACAGTTTTGAAAAAATTCAGATATTAATGATTTCAAGTAAATCTAGCCTTGATGCATCTTCTCGGAAAAATTCGCTCCCAAATTATAATTTTTCAGCATCACAAAGTCAGTTTAAACTTTCGTTCCGCCATAAGGATCCATGTAATTTCGAAACTTCAAACGCACGTTTTTCTCGCAACAGCAAAAACTGCACTTAATTATGCGCCTTGTCCTCCAAGCTCCTCAATTTTTAATTACACGGTGACCGACAAAGGATTACCACAGAACGTAGAAAATAAAATTCCCTGACATAATTCTGACACATTTTGGTGGAATTTCCTGGCGATTGAAGATATGCTGGATGGTTAATAAGATACAACTGGAAATATTTTTTTAGGCATTTGTTGTTTGAAACAGACTCATTCTGGATAGCGAATGAAGGTGACTTGACAATTTTTCCCTGATCTTTCGCCATTTTCCTTGGCGAGTCCCGGTTTGCCCTGACTGTGGCACCCGTATGACAAGTTTGCTTGACTTTCAAAGTTCAATCGGAGAGATTCATCGTTATCCAAGAATTAGTAAAAAAAAAGATTTTACAAGCTATATTGATTATCGAGGTTAATTCCCTTTTCGAGAATAATTATTTTATGCGGGGGACTTTGGCACCGTCAGAATGTTCATATGACGTTCTTCCGTAGCGTGCCCCAGCCCCGAGCAGCAGCCTGCATTCGGGTCCGCTCATGAATTTTACATCCTTTCTGCCGCGCTAAGCTAAAACCGCACATTTTCAATATGGACCTTGTGGATGTACGCGGTAGCTTCAACTTCTGATGAAGCCATTCAAAATCCGTTTTTGAATATCATATGAGCTTTGGTGGCGACTCGGAAAATTATGAAATGCCACTCAACTTGCCACCTCCCCCTTAGGGCGGCCCTGTCCCTGCGCATTTTGGTCTTTCTGCACTGAAAAAAAGTTAATGGCTTCATAGACATACCGTCTGTTCCGTGCGACGAGGCCGAAAGTTCCAGGTGCTCGATTGCGCCGGGTGCTACGTCCGGAACTTCCGGCCTCCGAGCCCGGAACGCGGACGGTATGTCTATAAAGCCCGTAGGTACGGCTTCCACGCCCGGATATTTTATTTCAGTGTGAGCAAGGCTGTTTCTGGCAGTATGTCTTGCGAATTCGTGGACTCTGGTCTCATTTCCAGAGGACGATCAGTAACGGATGTGCCCTTTTTCGAAGTGTGGATCCATGTATCACGCGGAGGGTTCGTTAGAGTGTGATCGGAAGAGGCGACGAGGACGCCGGCGAGGAGGTGTGAATGCAAATGTGTCTCGGCGGGTCAATTAAAGCGACGGATCTCAGTGTCGGAGTCGGGCGAGGAGCGCGGTGGTCAGTGGCCGGGTGCCTGGCCGCGCCGGTGGGGTGTCGTTGGGCGCTGCGATGGAGTGACCAGTAGCCGGGCGCTCATGTCGACTAATGATGATCCGGTGATTACCATAATCAAACATACCCACGTGCTCCGGCCACACCAGCGCCAACACGCCGCCATACCCGCTCTACATCCGCGTTGCCGAGAGCCTCGGCTCTACATCCCTCGCCAACGGAGACTCTCCGCGCAGGGTGTTCACTGAAACTGGCTGGCGGAAAATCAGTACTGTTACAACACTTTTTCGCTACTAGGGTATCTGTACAGGGAAAGTTGTTCGTAAACCAGGAATTCAGCGTCAAAAATTACATAGAGTCAATCAGCGGGCTGATTGATGAAATTGATAGACAAAGCTATAGACAAAGAAGACAAAAGGGACATGGGGGGATCCTATTGGTAGGAGCGGGCAGTTGCAACGGACAAAGAAGGTAGAGAATATAGACTAACTAATGGCGGCCTTCGAGAGACCCTTTTAGTCCATCATTTTTCCCCTTAGTCTCTGCGAAACAACCATTGCAACCATTGGGATCCCTCCATACTCCCTATGTCTTCTTTGTCTATCGCTTTGTTTATCAATTCCAACAATCAGCCCGCAGGTCGGTAATTTTGGACGTTAGGTAGAGGCTTTTACTTTCGGGACTTCGCAACATTCAACTGTTGACCTACCCACTAGGAATACGGTTGACAAGGAGTTGAGAATTTTAATTTGCAAACAAAACGAAGTTGGGGAAACTTGTTTGGCTCATTATCAGTACCAACCTTTAAGTGACGAAATTCGCAATATATCGACGTTCACGCGCAAATCAAACATGACGTAATCACGAAATTCGAGGCTCATAGTTGGCCTGAACATGCACTGGTTGAATAATAAAGATTCGGTGGGAAAATACTGCACTAAGAGTCAATGCGCAAGGTATTTGATACTTTCCAGGCTGTCTCAAAAAAACACGCGTAGTATGCAGCGACAAAGTCTGAACCTTCTTGCGGAATTTCGGTGATTTTTCAGTACTCCCAGGTCGCCTTTTAGAAATCAGTACCATCATCAGACTTTCCGGGGGTCCTAAAATATAGTTTAAGGGGCTCAGACGACTAGCGGCTATCCTGTGAGGGCTCCTGTGATACGCATTTTTTTTTCTTTAGCCATCAATACATTTAAAAAACGAGATGCAAAAGACTTGGTGTGAACATGGCAAGAACGCTGGCCTAATTAAAGTTATCTTCCTTCCCCTCACACTTTTATAGCCGGCAGATTGCAGTTCTGTGCATCGTTTACCCGGCCCCTTTGGACTGATTGTGCCACCGCAGGACTGGCCACTGGCGGGCCAATTTTGCGCTCTCCCTGCCTCGACACTCAACTTTCATCTCAAATTTCTTTGCTTGGAGCTCCGCTAAAAGTGAGTATTCCTCACCTGTCTGCTGACCGCATCCTCGAGAGATGAGACTGGAAAAGTAAAACATTAACTCTCTCGATTTCCCAATTATAGCCAAATTCATCGAGAAGATGATTGAAAATGTAGAGTTTGTACTCTACTTAAATCTGATTGGTTAACAAACCTTGCGATATTTAACAAGAAGGGTTAATTAGAAAGAAAGCACTGGTCTTCATCTGAAATATAACTGCATCTTTTCCTACATAGTATTTCGTCTTTGATGACTCTTGTACAAAGATTGGACCAATCTTGATCATTGATCACAGTCAATAAGATAAGACGTAAAAATGCGAAATAAGATGAGATGTTCTCAGTAATGTAGGAAAAAAACTTCCTGAAAACATGCGGATAGAATCATATTAAAATGATAAGGAACTATAGTGTATTTCCTTCGGAAAATACACTAAAAGGTGTGGGAACAAACCCCTGTTTGTAACCTTTCAATGATCTCCATCCCACAATGTTGACACTTGATCGAGTGTTTATAATCAATCCTATATATTTTTCCCTAAGATTGGACCGATCTGACTATCACTCTTCGCGATTAATTTGCAAAAAAAGATTGTTTAGAGAGAAGGATCGGGGAGGTGGGGTGGAGGTCCACACAAGATGACAACACGCTCCTAGACAAAGGACTCATTACAGCTGAGCGAACTCTTTTCTCAAAACGGGTTGTTCGTGAGCCCTCAGTCTTGCGTTGCCTGTTGCAAAATAGCTCTATAAATGGTACTGATAGAGTGGCGTGGCGTGCTTTGCGATACATCGATCGATTTGTTATTAAAAACCAATGGAGAAGGATCGACAATAGGGTGTTCGCATAGAACACCTTAATAATCGATTCTTTACCACAGCTTCAAATGGGGAAGTGTCGATAATTGATCTTAAACGCCTCGCCAATGTACTGATCAAACTGAAGTAATGATATCCGCGCGATCGGTATCGTTAGCATAATCGATCGAAAAAATAAACTAGGAACAAAGATTTTGAACCGCAATGGAGATACGTGGGGTCGCACTTTAGCAATCGAGACCAACATCATTCCTTGAAGTTTTTTCAGAATTGACTTCGCACGGAGAAAAAAATCACGAAGATTTTAAAAATTGACGTGGAGAGGTTCTCAATTCAAGTCTGCAAAGTCGCAAACCGAAATACGTGGTTTGGTAGTTTTACCATCTATATGGGGCCTCCAGTTGTTTGAGCTCTTCGTTCCTTGGCTGACAAAAGAGCGTAACTACACATTGGGAAGAGCCTGGGAGAGGATTGAGTTAAATGAACGACAGGGCTCATCGCGAAATGCAGTTACGCTTTTATGCCAGGAGGGCGAGGAATTATACAAAACAAACTGAGGAGTCCGAGTGGACGTTGCAACAGAGGTCTCTGGTCGGGACGGGCTTAATTTATTAAGATCGTGAGAGAAGCGACTCGACGCGACGCGAGTCGGCGGCATGATTTCCCGGGTCAAATCCCGATGCCGAGGGTTCGAACCCCGGACCCCGCCGTCCCGGGATGGAACCTATCATTTGGACTACCTTTGCGATCCCGGTCCTCCATCGTTTTCTCCTGTCTCACGCTTGAAGTTTTAAGTCGGAGTTGATCCTATAGCGAAAGGATCGAGACGGCAATCGTCTCCTTAAATAGGTGGTCTGTTAATCGGGAGCTACGGCTAGCGGCAAGTCCCTCGGATTTTGGAAGGAGTGAGAAAAGAGGAGGTACCTTCAGTTCTCGAAAATGCAACATGCATGACACCTTGAAACACGAATAGTTGCATCGAGGTAAATCAACTCTGTATTGTCCTCGTAAAGCGAGAGGGATTCCTATTTTTTAATATGCAACACTCACACCCGTATCTAGACGAAGAAAAGTTGCATCAAGGTGCCAAAATCTAATGTAGACTTCGTAGATCAAGTTACTAAGCAAATTGTTGACCTTATGTTCGCATTCATACACAAGGGAAAAGAAGTAGGGGTTGTTGGATGATGAAGGAATTTCCAATTGGACGTATGTCTGCCAAACGGAGATTTTGAGACCCACACTTGATTTTACGTTGTGATGAGAGGAGGTCTAAAGAGATCCTTAACATCTAGCATCGTCAAAAGACAATTTTTTTCGATCTCCGAAAAAAATTCAGCAAGATAATTTTGGAAATGGATTCTGCAAGGGACTGCAGCTGTTGTTTACAAAATATACGAAATACGTGAGAAAAATATTGTGATTATGTAAATTTTAAGAGAACCTCGTCTGTGCTCGCCTAGCTCGACCTTAAAATTTGTCAAAATCTACTTGGTACTTTTTGTAAATGATCTTAGTCCTTCTCAAGAATCCATTGCCATGAGGTTATACTGCTGTAATTCACACGAGATTTGCAAAAACTGTCCTTTTCATGGTGCTATGTGGAAACGACCGATAACACTGGAGAAAAAAAACACATTGGATCTAGAGTCCAGACTCTTAAAAACATCGACAAGAAAAAGTACGCTTGATTCAATCAGAATCTAGCTTAAATCAAGAACCAAGCCCCTTAATCTAGACGGATTTCATTTTGATTCAAGCAAATATCCGATTGAATCAAGAGTACTTTTTCTTGTCAATGTTTTCAAGAGTCTGGACTCTAGAGCCAATGTGTCTTTTTTTTTCCAGTGTGAAGTAATATTGCTGTAATTCACACGAGGTTTGCAAAAACTGTCCTTTTCATGGTGCTATGTGGAACGGATCTCAAGAGGACCTTAAAAGCACTATGAATATGTCTTTAAAGCACGAAAAGACCTATCGTTTCGTGTCGATCGACGGCGGCAACGATGGAGCAACTGTAAACGGGAGAGGTAATCTGGTGGCGGTGCTTGGTGAGGCTGTAGCAGGTGCGAAGACGGGATGATGAAGGCGTTTCAATCACCGCACCGGGCACCGGGCACCGGACTTCACTTGCAAATTGCGACCCAAGTCCGACTCCGAGCCGAGACATTTTTCCCACGAGAAAAAATTCAAACGAAAATCTGGGTCGGCCAGCGTGACTAACTTGGTTGCGTTTCCACCGAGTAACTCGGGTCGCTGCGGTTTCCTGCCCTGCCGCACGGACACGCCGCCCCCCGAGCTTGCAAATTCCGTGCTCCCGATTCCAGCCTTTTATCTCCGCTGCATCTGCTTCTGTCTCCAACGATGGATTCGAAAAACACTGGAGTGCCTATGTAGGGAGAGTATAGACATGTCGAAATATGGAGCTCTTAGGACCCAAAAGGGTAGTGAAAAATACTAGAAAAATACTGCTGCCAAACTTCACATCCCAATGTCAAACCAAGATGGCCAAGAATATTTATAAATGAGCGTATTTTCACAAAAATGAGTAAATTATGCAAAAACTAAACCAAATACGAGCTACTTGCATCACAAAGAACAGGTCGTAACATTAATTGTAATAATACATAATTCTGGATAATCCGATTTTACAGGTTTAGCTGCTCTTTTGGGTCCTAAAAGCTCCATAACCTAACCCTCAGTAATGATTGTGTAGTTGTGTACGTACCAAACGAACGCTGGTAAAATTATTTTATGTAGATGGCGTAATGTTAGTTGCTCGGCTTACCTGAAACAAGCAGAAAAGAAAAATATTAGGATATGTGCAAGAAGAAAATAACGAGACAGTGGCGTGGAACCAGGAATTTTACATGGGAGAGAAGCCCGAAGCTTCAAAATTCCAAAAAATCACGGAAAATGACATTTTTAAGGGGAAAATTGTCCAGTCATAGTCCGAGACAATGAGAATTCAAGATGTCTCAAATAGAAATCGATGTGGAAATCATTAACAGGAAAATTTATCTTCGTTTGGTATTTTAAACAAATTTCTTCCTTTAAATAGTGTGAAATTCAAATATTTTGTCAGAAGCGTGCAAAATTTGATAGATCTTCAAAATTTGACGGAATGCCTGCTTTGACAATCAGTCTGCGACGGATCAATAGCCAACGAATGGGGAGGCCCTCTCCGGAAGTGACCCTGCGGGTTGATTATAAGACGAGTCATAGACAAATTGATAGACTAAGAAGACGTAAGAAGTGTGGAGCGATCCTATTGGTTGAAACGGATGGTTCTCATAGACTCAGGGGAGAATGATGATCTAACAACTCTAGGGACGTAAGGTATCTTGTCACTTACCGTTGGTTAGGCTATTACTTACCCCCTTTTACCCATCGCAACTTTCGCAACCACCCGCTTTCAACTATAGGATCGCTCCATTTTCCTGTCGTCTTTCTTTCTATCGCTTTGTCTATAAATTTCAATAATCAGCCCGCTGATCATAAATCAGTGGCGAAAGCGAGGATCATTGACTATCGACATTTTTCATTAGAAGCCATTATAAATAATCGATTATTCAGAAATTCGCTACGAACACCCTGACAATCGATCCTTCTCTATGGATTTAAACGGCAAGTCAATCGACTCATCGCACGGCGCTTTCGGAAATGACGGCAACACGGTGCTGCGCGGCGGCTAATCGTGCGACGGCCGCGGTCGGTCGGGTGACTGACGAGTGAATCAGCCGGCTCCTGACTGATCGTCTCCGGCCGCTGCTGATTGCCGGCTGATTCTGTCCATCGCGGAGCTCCGACGGCTGCCAAGCATTCAGTGCTTATGTCTCTCTCCCAGACAAGCGCATGCGTCCGTTGCGTCCACACGAGCCTCCCTGATTTACAACAATCGCCGATGAGCCGGACCCTCCAAGGCTTATCGCTTCTCATCTGCCCCTCACAGCGTCCTCTCCTCCACCGGGAAACATCTCCTAGTCCTACGATCGCCAAAGAATTTCCGCTTTTTCAACTTAGAGTGTCTTTGTAGAGCGTAGAGAATATGTTTTAGACATGGCGTCTGGAATTCTTGACTGTGCTCATTTCCTGATTTTTCCCTGATTTGCCTGCTTTCCAGCTTATTGAAATTTGATAGACAAAGCTATAGACAACGAGAAGAGAGAGAAAATGGAGTGATCCTATTGGTGGAAGCGACGGGTTGTTATTGACCAAGAGGAATTCACAGAAACTAGGATTACTCCCCTACGGAGCGATCCTTCTGGTGGAAGAGAGTGGATGCAATGTACAGAAAAGGTAAGTAATCAACTGACAAATGGGAACCAACGAGAGACCATGTAGTCAGTACATCATTTTCCCCCTAGGACAACCACCTGTTTTAACCATTAGGATAGCTTCATTTTCCCTTTTTCTTCTTTGTCCATCGTTTTGTCTGTCACTTTCAATAATCAACCAACAGATCATTCCCTGATGAGAAATCGAAGTTTTCTCCTATTCCCAGGATTTCCTTGGGAACAACTACACAACACCCCAGTGCTTCTATGGCATTTTCCCTGCAAAAATCAATTTTTCGTCATGTTTTTATTTTTCTTTTACAATTGTATTTTCATCATATTTTTCCCCTTAGATTGTTGGAATGGTTTTCCATCCAGCGACAGAAACTGCAACCTTCGAATAAACTATCTAAAAAGAACCCTCACCGCTTGTTTGAACTTAAATAATTCATACACTGAAAAAAAAAAAAAACACATTGGATCTAGAGTCCAGACTCTTAAAAACATTGACAAGAAAAAATACTCTAGATTCAATCGGATTTTTGCTCAAATCAAGAACCAAGGTTCTTAATTTGAGCGGATTTCCTTTTGATCTAAGCGAAAATCTGATTGAATCAAGAGCATTTTTTCTTGTCAATGTTTTCAAGAGCCTGGACTCTAGATCCAATGTGTTTTTTTTTTTTTCAGTGTAATCTGAAAACTTTTGATGAAATTGCTTGGTCCAAATCCCAGCCTCCCGGTCCATTGCACAACCAACTACCAACTTCCGGCAACGCTGTAACGGGACCAGGAAATAAGTGGGCACCTCGCGGAGTACCCGCGTGACGTCACTCACGTCTGACGAGCGACGAACCAGGGACGGTGCCCCTTCATTAATCAGTATCGGCCCAATTACTCTAGCGGTGGTGCCCACTGCTCACCGCTCAAACTCATGCCGCCCCACTTAACAACCGCCCCTCCCTCTCCCCCGCCCCCTTNATCCGACTTTCCCGCGCTCCCAATCCGAATGTGATTAGTCGCTTTTTATCCCTAACCCCTGACTCCGCGTTTCTGCGCCTTTCGTCGCTGATTGAATAACAGCGACTCGGATCTCCGAGTTGGCTATCTCTTCAATTCGCCGTGAGAGCGTAACTCAGTTTAAACTTGAGCCCTGCTGTCCGTATCACTCTATGCTTTCCGGGGCTCATGGAAAAATTGAGATACGCCCTCACGCCAGAGGAACGACGAATTGGACGTGGAACTGCGGAACGTTTGGACGTGGTCCGTTTTTTTCTTCTTTTTAATCGCAGCGCGCCGAAGTTGGTCCGGTTTTCAAGCGCCTTCCCACGGTGTGGACTCGGAAAAATAGAACAGTTGGGAGGATTTCACGCTTTCATCCCGAACTTTCACCCGGTTTTGAAACTTGGGTTTTTTGCTAGCAAACTGAATGGAATAAACGAACAGAGAGTCTTGGCCCATGAAAGGCTCTTCTAAAAATCAAATGAACCTCTAGACGACACTGGAAAAAAAACACACTGGGTCTGGAGTCCAGGCTCTTGAAAACATTGACAAGAAAAAGGACTCTTGATTCAATCAGAAAAAAGCTTAAATCAAAAGGAAATCAGCTCAAATTAACAGGCTTGGTTCTTGATTTAAGCTTAGATCTGAATGAATCAAGAGTATTTTTTCTTGTCGATGTTTTTAAGAATCTGGACTCTGGATCCAATGTGTTTTTTTTTTCCAGTGAAAAGTTTGAATTAAAGCACACGCGACGGATTCTTCAAAATTTTATGATGGAAACAAATTACAAAACGAGAAATCTGAGAATCAACTACTGAGCAGGATATGAGAGTTAAGAATCAGATTACATTTTGCAATTAGGAACTACTATTTTCGGATCCATAAAAGCACTTATCTGCAAGAGTAAATTATAAGGCAAACACATGTTACGAAATAAACATCAAAATGTTCAGTTTCAATCAAAAGTTTCTCTAAATGGCTCGTCCCACGATGCGTCCACATGTATACTTGGAGACTTAAACGCGCATGTAGAAAAGTAGCAAAAGAGAAACACACTAGTGAATCGAGGTGAAAACTTTCCTGTTCCCAAGAAACCTCCAATCTATCATCAGGATCCTTCCCTCTCCACATGAATCGCCCTATTGTGCGTCCAGATGTATATACGTGGAGACTTAAACGCGCGTGTAGAAAAGTGGCAAAAGTTTAACACACTAGCGAATCGAGATGGGAACTTTCCCGTTTCCAAAAAACCGCCTATCTATACCACCGTGCTATGGAGGAACGCCATATAAATATTCGAAAGTTCCCAAATTCCCCCGGATGAAACATGAATTTTTGAGAAAACTTACGTACCTAAATTTTTCCTTGGTATTTTCAGATATTTTAGAAATTGCAAACAAAATTTTCGGAAAAATTTGAAGAAAATTTTTCGCAATGCTCCAGTAAAATTCGTTTTTTATTGCAATACTCGAGGGAAAAAGGCTCATGCGGCGTTTTTCCTTAACAAGACAGTATACTAGGGTTTCTTCCTTTCCAATAAACTGTTAGAGATCATCTTAAAACCATGAAAATTAAAAAGAATTCTATTGTTCATGTATATACGAAGGATACAGAGTGTCTAAAAGTAAAACGTGAATATTTTCCAGGTTTTCCACACCACCGAAAATCCTGTGAACGATACTAAACAATATAGTCCTTACTCGGCAATATAGATAATTACGCATTCAAAAAAATAATTTCTGATGGTTTCTATGTCACTTTCTAGGAAGTAAGAATCAATAATATACGGCTGCAGGCTAACGTTACAGAGGCATGCGATGACGTAGAGGTCGCGTTAACGGAAACTGCGTATTGAAAACGTGCGTTCATTTGGAAACTAAACGTCTCGCGGTTTCATCTGAGGTGACCGCGTTTGAAAAATCGTGGTAACAAACAGTCATAAACTGGGATTTACACGCTTCGTCGAAACATTGTTGTCAAATTGGTAAGATTTTAGAACTGAATACTTACGACCGAACTTTTGTTCAGCACGCGGCCTATCGCGACCCACCCGGTCATAGGTTTGAGAAGTTTTGCGCCTTTGGTCGAATGCCTATAGATAAACTTCGCCAACAAAAAGGCTTCGATGCACGATTGCGAAGCCATTCCGCTTTGGCACGTGGAAGAGGATCCCGCGAAAACCGGCACCCGGACCCGGCGACCAATTAGCGGAGGAGGAGCCCTCGTCGGTAAAAGCCGGGCGGAAATTGAAAAGCCCTTCCCGACGGCGAACGGCCGTCTCAAAGCGGTGATTCCAGGCCGGGGCCGGGACGCGGACGGGGGCACGTAAAATAAAATGAATTAGGGGCGCATAAAGAACGGCGGCTCCGGGTCCAGGGCCCCTCGCGCGCTGAGCGATGGGCCCAGCGACCGACGTAATGGGCCCCCCACCCCCCGCTTCGGGTTCCCGCGCGCGGTAATTTAATACACGATAATTTTGAATGAGCTACGGTAATTTAATTGGCACGATAATTTTCACCGGAAACGCGCATGAATGAATGGAGGTCCGATCGTGAGATCACGCACTCCGTTGCTCATGACGTCACGGGCCGGGGCGGGCCAATCAACGGCCGGGCCTCTTAAGATGTGTTGTTAAAAGTCATCAGAACGGGTTCAGTCGGCGAAATCGCTCAACGGTGAATAAATCGTTTCTTCGTTCGTTTTTTTCGACGTCACGAGTCATGACCCTTCTTGCCCGTTTGCCGACTCCTCGTTTTCCTTTCTTTCATCCTTTGGTTGTCCCTTTCTTGGCAACTAGGATGACCGCCAAAACTATGACCACCGCAACCTTAGATTTGTCTTCTTTTTTTCCGGTATACAAACTAACCGAATAATTGGTTACGTAGAGTTCTCTGCAGGAATTTTCTGATCAAGTGGATGGTTGACACTTTGTCATTTAATACAGATAGATTGTAATTTGCCAGCGATTTACTGATTGTCTACGACACGCATACATGAAACATGTACCGGCAAAAAGGCCTCAGTATGCAATCGAGAAACTGAAGCGGTTGAACAGGAAAAACCCTGAAAAAATGTCGAAGAAAACCAGTCGTTCCCGCGCCGAATCGAAGAACTTTGATCCGGGGAACTTCAATCTGAGGATCGATGACTAACAAACCGTATCTTTTTAAGCATAAAGTCCCGGAGGCCATGATCGGAACCAGCTCGCATAGCCGATGTGCAGTACCGTGGTTGGACGCTACGGTCATCCAAGTGCATGTAACACGGTCCTCGATATGCTCATCAAGAATCGCGTAAATCCGTGAGGATTCGAAGGGACAGATAAGCGGTTTTGCGGATGCGCGCTCCGTGACTAGTTCGTGAATATCCAATCCACCGCCGTGATTTGAGCGCCGTGTGAACCTACCCGAGTCGCCTTTTCCCGGCAGGATAGCGCTCTGCGACCAGCAGACTGATTATTGACATTGATAGACAAAGCGATAGACGAAATAGCAATCTTATTGGTTGAAACGAATGGTTGTTTTAAAATAGGGGGGAGAAAGATGAACTAACTATAGGGTCTCTCGTAGGTTCCCGTTAGTTAGTTTATCACTTGCCTTATTTGTACACTGCAACCACTCGCTTCCGCCAATAGGATCGCTCCATTTTCTCTTTTCCTATCGATTTCAATAATCAGCCTGCTGACCTCGAGTTAGAAGAAGGATTAGTTATTTATTGGAAGTTATCGATTTTTTGGGACTAATGATCGAACAAACTGCATCATCCTTTTCTGGAACTATTCAACTCTTTAAGCCATCATTAATGAAAGGTTTAATTCATATGGTAGCGTCCGTGACGAAAAAATCCTCAATTTTTTTGTCAAAATTTCCCGAAAAAGAACATTGTACTTATTGATTAATAATTTGAAACACCGTTCAATAAAAAAAAATACAAAATTACGTGTACGTAAAACGTTGATGGCAAAGGCGTCATTCGGGAGATTTTCCACCTTTCCAAAACTGAAAAATCGAATAAATCTATTTTATCGTTACGTCGTTTCGCTGCAATTGATTTTTTCCCCTAAAATTTCCCTTCCTCACCAAGAGATTCAGGAAAAATCTTCAATAATTTTTAAAGAGCAAGACTATACCATTGAGGGAACCGTGATAACTATGTAAACAGGCTACCGCTATCTGTATTGCGATACTAGGCTACTGATAATCGAAGTGTTGTTCTTTCCTGAAATTACGGGAAGTATGATTAACAAGGTCAATACATAAATTTGATTAAAACTGAGAATCAGGCACGATCTGGAACCGCCGCAAAGGAAAAGGAAGACCACCTACGAGACGAATTACTATAATGTAAAAATTCCTCCCGGTAATTAAAAAAAGTCAAGCAGCCCGAGAATTTCACCGATCTCGCTTTGTTACTCCTCTCAATAAATGGACAACTGAAAATACGCAACGATCTTTTCATTGCAATTAAAACTTTTGGATGATCATACACTCTTATTCTGTGTCATTTTCCAGCATATAAAATTCATGAGAGACAGTGAGATCATGGATAAAAATTTGACAATTTTTTGATCCGGCAACACTAAGAAAAATTTCCCTTTAGATCAATCTGATATTGGAATAAATTTTGCTATTCGGCACTACAATTTCTGGCTCAGGTGAGAAATAACACATGTAACATTCGTTTTCCTACATACGTAAGTGTTTTTGAAGATAAGCCGGATATTGTAGTTGCCTATTGCAGAATGAAGTCCAATTTAAATTTCTCGTTGAAACAGGTAGAAATCTCTTTGTTCCAAGCAGTGCTCCTATTATATCAATGAGACGCCCGGTCATTGTGAAAATATTTCCGGTTGACTTAACCAGCGGACAAGGCATACTGAGCAGGAACAATTTTCTGAATGTAAAAGACAAGCTGAAACTGTGTTATGTAAAACATCAGTGCAAGTTTTTCCTAGATTTTCGATTATTCTGCCCTCTTTTCTACACTTTGCCCGTTATTTCTGACTGTGGTCACTTTTTTACAATGACAATAATAATTGCCAACTCAAAAGCGGTAACATTTTGGGGCAACATTGGAAGTGCGTTTCAGAGATCCAGCACTGACTGATTTCGCTCCTTTGATGTGTGCGTGCAGAAAACGCTTAAAAAAGTTGGAACTGGAAATGAGCAATCAAAAGAAAATTCAAAGCAGCAAGTATCACGTGGAGTTGCGCTCTGACCGACACAGTTCCGCTAATTAGCTATTAATAAGCGTAATTTTGTAGTGTTTCAAACTTCGACGAAAGCAAGTCGGATGTAAAATGTAATCGACATGATAAATTGGTAGAAATGTGGCAAGAAATAGACGTTCATACGTCGTTGTCCCTTAGCAAGGCAGAAAAAGTGAAGCAAAAAACAAGATGTTTACTTCTCGAAAGTGTATCCGTGCGGGGAGCACTTATTTCGAGTCAAATGACTACAAATTAACCGGTGTCGACGATAAAAACCGAGTTTGAGGTTAGGCCGGGTCGATCTTTCCAACGGGCAACCCGTGGAGGGGGGGGGGCTTCGGTTTTTATTGGCGAAGATTTTATTAATCAACCGGGGAACACCCGGTGTACTAGATTTTATTGTCTGCCACCCACCAGTTTCGGCCTCCCGGCATGTTGTCGGTTTTCCTTCGTTTCGACGACGAATCAGACCAAATATAAGGAATCAGCGGAGAGGATACGACGGCAAGGGATCGGGATAAAAGATGTACTGATAGGGGGACACTCCCTGAGTTTTCTGGATACGTTTTTTAAACTGGCTTTTTTCGGTTTCCTCCAGCTATAGCCACCCTAAAGACTTTAATGGGAACTTCCCATTCCCAGGAACGAGAAATTTGCTATCACAAGGAACGAGAAATTTCCCATTCCCAGGAACGAGAAACTTCCCATTCCCAAGAACGAGACATTTTCCATCCTCAGGAACGAGAGCTTTTCCATCCCCAGGGAAATTGCGAATGCTTCTGAGATATATTTTTTATATTTTGTTTTTAACATGTATTTGTGCACAGTTTTATTAATACAGCACTTAAATATTACTAATCTCTACTTGCTAATGTGAACTAAAAATGTAATTGTCTCCGCTTGCTAATATATCTTTCCCGGGCATTATTGCTTCCCCATGGAACTTAGACAGAAAAACACTGCACCTACACCGGGAACACTCGCACTGGAAGCCCCCGGGAACTTTCCCATTCTCGACACCCGATTTTCCTGGGAAACTCTGCTTCCGTGGCCGCAACCTACTTGGGACCCTGGCGGTTCATTCTCCCAGAACGCGGTCCGATCAATTCCTGTAGAGGCGTCTACGGCTTCCACTAAAAATGTACCAAGGTTCTCTTTCAGGGGGAAAAAAATAGTACAGCAAAATAAATTTTTCGAATTCCAAAACTGTCTCATTTCGTCAAGACGACTTTTTTCTTTACTTTATTGTATGATTTTGTATTTATATAATTTTCAACAATTTTGTCAGCACCCGTTGGTTTTCCGCGCGTTTTGGCAGCAGCGGCGAGTCGGTCGTCGTCGTGAACATCGGCGTCGTGAACGCGCCCGACGTTTTAACGTCCCTCCCCGCTTCCCCCGACGCCCGGCGCGGTTCCCGTTTCGGGCGGGGGCAGGGAAGGGCGAGGGGGCACGGGGCGACTCCGGCTCCAATTGTAAAATTGTCGCGGATTCCCGAAAAGGCGCGCGAGCGAGAGTGGCCCCCTATTAATCCGATTCACGACCTCCGATAATCGATCACCTCCAAGATTTATTGAGTGCTCCCCCGAGATGCCTCTCGGAAGACCCCATAAACGACGGCCCAGCGCTCGTGTTTCCGCCACTTGGGGGAACTTACCACTGTGGACTGATTCTTGAAATTGATAGACAAAGCTGTAGACAAAGACAGCTCTGCGGGCTGATTTTTGAAATTGATAAATAAAGCTATAGACAAAGAAGACATAGGGAGTATGGAGCGATCACTGGAAAAAAACACATTGGATCTAGAGTCCAGACACATAAAAACACCGACAAGAAAAAATGGATTGCATTTTGCAAAAAGGAACCACTAGCATTGCAATGCTGCTAAGATTGTGCAACTTCATCCTTTGCAATAAAATTGCGGAAATCGTGAAAAACTATGAAATTTAGATGGTAATTTTTGTCTTAAATTCACAGTTTTTAGCGAGTAAAATAGAAAGTATCAATCGATAATCGGGTTTTTCCTCCAAGACAAAAGAAGTTGCACAATCTTAGCAACATTGCAATGCTAGTTGTTCCTTTTTGCAAAATGCAATCCAAATAATCTTGATTCAATCGGATTTTTGCTTAAATCAAGAACCAAGCCTCTTAATTTGAGCGGATTTTCCAGTGATCCTATTAGAAGAAATGCATGATTTCTATAGACTAAGGGAGAAAATGATGGACTAACTATAGGGTCTCTCGTTGGTTGCTGTTCGTTAGTCGATTACATACCTCCTTCGTCTATTGCAAGCACTCGCTTCCACCAATAGGATCCCTCCATATCCTTTTGGTCTTCTTTGTCTTTAGCTTTGTCCATCAATTTCAATAATCGGCCCGCAGCACTCATGTTTCCGCCACTCAAGGGAACACTGCGAACTGATTTTTGAAATTGATGGACAAAGCTAAAGACAAAGCGATAGACGAAGACAGCCCAGCACTCATAATTTTGCCACTCGGGGGAACTCCGGCGAAAACAGATCACTGCTGCGGACTGACTATTGAAATTGACGAAAAAAGCGATAGACAAAAAATACAAAAAGAAAATTGAGGAATCTTATTGGTTCAAACGGGTGGTTCCTGTAGACCCAGAGGGAAATGATGGGTTCAAACCGCTGGGTTCTCAGTGGGTTTTCGTGGCCGTGCGCAGACAAATCGAAAAATAAAAGGTAGAGTAATAAAGATTCTATATACTCGCAGCCTTCGTGCGTCAACCGAACTTTCGATGAGTGACTCGAACTTCGGCAACTGGACCGAAAGTGTCGGATGCGCGAGCCGAAAAACTTCAGGGCTCGCAAACTTGAACTTCAAGGCTCGACCACGACGTTTATTTTTCCATAAGAAAGTTCCGCCATTTTGCTTTATTCTGAGAGCGTAATAAATTCTAAGATATCTATAAGCCAATCAGAAAGGAATCCTTCAATGACGATACTCCTGCTATAAAGTTTCTCATCTTCCGCCCATTGACGGTCACAAACCTATGGAATGATACGTATAGCCAATAATTTTCGGAGTGATTTTCCGTCTCAAAACTTATTCAACTAGGTTTTGGAATCAATCACGAATTACGTAATATCTGACGTCACTTATAAAATACTTCGACCATGACTAAGAAGAGAAAAAAGGGAATAAAGGAGAAAAAATTGGTCGAGTTTCGAGCCGCGCGTGCAATTGGGCAGCATTGATGGCGTTGCGTGGATAATTTAATGGCCCGTTTTTCGGGGCTAAATCGCGTTCGGATCACTTTTTATCGGGCCTAATTGGAAGCACGTTGTTTGGCAATTCAAGTGTAGTCGATCTGGTTTTTATGGCATCGATAAATCTTCCCCGGCGACGTAGGAGGATCCCCGAATTTACTCCAGGCTCGCACAAATGGGGTCTTCCTCCACGTGTAATATCCCGGCGAAATGAGAAATTCAATCAGAATGGGTCCGCGGGCTGATTATTTAAATTGATAGACAAAGCTGTAGACAAAGAAACAAATGGCGAATGGATCGAGAGAGACTGGGAGCCGGGTTTCAGAGGAAATGAGGGGGTGCCAACTCCCTGAAGGGCTTTGGCGGTTGGGTGTCGCAGAGCGTCAAGAGCGCTGTGGAAGCGGCATTTACATACCTGTGTAGAATGGACCGATCCTATTGGTTGAAAGGGGTGGTGGTTATGGAGTAAGAGGGAGAATGATAGACTGACTGTAGGGTCTCTCATGGGTTTTAGCTTCTTTGTCCATCCCAACCACCCGTTTCAACCAGTAGGACCGCTACATTTTCCCTTTGTGCCCTTTGCCTATTGCTTTGTCTACCGAATTCAATAATCACACCGCAGACTGGCACAAAACAGTGTCGTCCTCCCAACCAGATTTGCCCCATTTTTCCCAGATCCTAGGATCGCAAATTAAAGTAGGAATGCCAACCCAGTTGCTGAACTTTTTGGTCATCCATATGCATCATACCTGAGCGTTAACTGCCGATATAAACTTTACACACTGGGGGAAAATAACAGTGCGAAGTTTGGAACATAATTTGTCTATGGTCACGGTTTGGTCCCTCTTATCATTCCAATCACATTAAAGCATTTATTTTCTCCTTATTTAGATAAAAAGGGAAATTGAGCGCTATAATAAATTGATTGATATCATACGTGAGAAAGGACCTAAAGTTGGAGTGTGTTGGCCCCTCATTTGAAATATTTTTAAACTGTAAGAGATTTGGCACCACATTCGTGGAGAGTTCTTAACAGATTTTAAATTAATGTATTTTCCTCCTTTTAGCAGAGAACCCGGATAGAATGTGTGATATTGCGGATGAACGTGGCTGTCAAAATTTAACGTACTCCTCATACAAGATATAAAAATCCGTCGGAATTTCTCTCGCCTTCATGAGTGCATTATTTCGAGAGTTTTGTTTACAAGTCTCAGTGCAGCTTGTCGGCGTGCGATCGAGCGATGCAAATGCGTGTAATAATTAAAATCCTGGAACGAGTGAAATTCCGCCGAGACTAATTAAAATTTTTACAACTCCGCCGGACCAGAATCTTCCGTCGCTGGAATTTTTTCGGAGCAGCTTTTATTCTGAAAAGTGGTTCAGCTGACAGCCGAAAAGTTCGCATCGTTGCCGAAGTAAACGAGGAATAGCAGAAACAATTACCGCGTATTTAGAAAAATTATGATTGAAGTGTCTTAGAGACTATTTCTTTGCTCAAGTAAGGGTCAAAGAGAGGAGAAAGCGGAAGAAGAGGAAAAAAAAGAAAAGGAATGAGAAAATAGATGAGGAAGGAAGGAATAGAAGGAAGAAAATAAGAACAAGAAGACGACGACGACGAAGGAAAATAAGAGGAGGAAGATGATTGGAGGAGGATGAGGAAGGAAAGCAGCAGAGAAAAAGAGGCAGAAGTAAAAAGGAAGAAGAAAAAGAGAATAGAGTAAGAAGAAGAAAATGAAGAAAAAGAAGAGGATGAAGATGTAAAAGAAGGAGGAAGAAGAAGAAAAGTAAGAGGAGTAAAAAGAGGAAGATGAAGAGGAGGAGGATTAAGAAGAGGAGGAAGGAAATTCGAAAGAGGAAAATGGAAGGAAGGGGGGGAAGGAGAAAGAGAAGTAGGGAAAGAAGGAGAAAGGGGAGGAAGAAATAGTAGACAAAGAAGAGGAAAGTTTGAATAAAGAGGGGGACGCGATACGATGTGGTGTGGCAAGGCGGCCACTCGGTGACCTGTTAATATTCTCTCATTAACTGACGCTAATTAGTTTCTGTGCCAGCAACCAGCACTCGCATAAATTTCCAGTCTAATTCCTTGTGTCAGACTCCGGTAAAAAAATCCTCGACGACTGAAAATTTGTTGTCTCTCAGATGAACTGTCGCTCACGCAAAGGACTCAGTTTTGGGCTCGGTAAGCACCACTGAAATGGAGAGGATTTTCCGTTTAAAATATTTCGAACGCTTTAGCCGTGTGGGAACTATCAGCTGGATATATTCCGATCAAAGAAATCTAAAATTCCTCACCGAGAAGATTAGACAAATCATCATTAGTCCACACAGGCTATTTGTCACTTTCACGACATTTTCTCCGTTCTTTTAATCCTCTCAGCCGACGAGCTGATGCACTGCTCGCGACTTTTCCAACTTTTCCCAATCACCGTGAATTTCCTGACTAATGCAGGTTTCATAGAGAATTTACAAGGGCTTTAAATTTGGTGAATTTCATGCTTAACATGAAACTGTGACGATAACTGAACACGAGAATATTCTTGGTTTCTAGATAGAACAATTATTGGAGGAGATATGACAAAATAACCGAATCTGCTGAAATACATGAGTATTTAAACTGGATATACGGCCAGATGACGGCACCGAGTGGCATATTTTCGCACTTTTAAATCTACTTTTATGCAACTTAAAACATCACAAAAATAATTATATACAATACTGCTAACTCAGCTCACTAAACACCCTCAGAAGAAGCAACAAAATTTGCTCATGCTAATTCTTCATTTATGGGAGGATTCAGAAAACGGCCCTTGTCGCTTGCCCCTCCTTTGCATTTATACCAATAAGCCTAAACAAGTTGTCCTGGTGACAACCCTCGAAGAGGGCCCTATTCCTTCTCTTCATATAAGGTTTCCGAGTGCTGTTTTCAGTTTATCACGCTGCACATCAATGGTGAGACTCCCGCGGCGCATTTTCGAGGCTCGAACCGCGGTCCTCGGCTCCCGAAACCTGAACGTTGACGTCTGCGGCCGCGGCGGGCGGTTAATTAAAGGAGTTCCCACGAGGTGCAAGCGACCGACGACCGTGTCGCGTCGCCGGCGCCACTAATCGTCCGGCGTAACTGCATTTTGAGCTAAACCCTGCCGCCCGTACAACTCCATGCTTGCCAGGGCTCATGTGGAAATTCAGAAACGTCTTAGCGTTGGCAGCCACGAAATCGGTCCAGCGCGCCGCGGCTTGTTATCAGGAATTTGTGAACCACCGTCGTTTGTCTCTCGGCTCTTAGCCGGGCTGCCGGATTGTTAGCTTATTCCACGGAGGAAAAACTATCTTTTGAGAACGATAATCCTGGAGCATTTCTAAAACTTCTGAAAAAATGCTGTCAAAATTCTGCATTCTACCACCTAAATGAGTTCCTTGAAAAAGTTAATGAAACCTAAAGAAGTCATTATGTATTACTGTTTCTGATGATTTTATGGAGAAACTAAAAACTAATCTTTGTTTTATCCACATTTCGATTCAAAAGCAACGATTTAGTTTTTCTGTTCAATTGACTTGTACATAAGCTTAATTAAGCTTCTTATGCACTATAATTGTAAAGTCAAAAATCAAAAATCAAACATTTGTCACAGAGAATTTGCGTTACTTCCGAGCGGTTAATGTAGGAGGAGGAACACAAACCAACCGAAAGTTCATCTTGATTTCGGAAAATTTTACACCGATCGAAAGGAAAGAGGCCAACGGTTTCGAGATTCCTCCGGAAACTGGCCGAAATGTCTCCGAGAAGCGAGAAATGCCAACAGCGCCTGGTGCATTTTAATTATGAATTCAGTTGACGCTGCGACTTATGACCAGTGCATGGGACAGTCTCAGTCACACTGCATGACTTACGACTGCACATGTTGATGGAGAGAAATACAGCCGTGCGCAGGGAAAAAAGACGCAAGAACATTCGCACGTTGCCGAATTTCTCCAGATTAAATATTTATTTTTGAGGAAAGCCAAGAACGATTATCCTTGAAATTTTCAGACACTTTACATTAACCTTCGCAAGATATTATCTGTAAAATTTAAAGAAAAATAACCACAAGCTTCCTAGAAAATTAATGTTTTATGATAGGAGATTTGGCAAAGTCCAAGGGCTCATACGACGTTTTTCCTTAGCACGGAAAAATAATGGTCGGGGACGGTGGTTGACCGCTTGATGGCACCGCAACCACGAAGCCCTTATCCTTATCGATCCTCCATCGAAACAAACATGTCAGGGTTTTCTGCTCTTATTCGGTTTCATAAACTCTTTTTTGTAGAAAAAGTTTTGATGTGAATATGAATGAGTCTGTTGCACACAGAGTTAGAAGCAAATAAAAATACTTTTAAAAAACAAAAATCGCACAGAAATCAAGATGTTCTGAGAGTTCTGGCATTCGTATCCCTTGATACAAACTCCCACGCATGGTTTTTGTCGATTTAAAATGATGTGTCCCTCCCTTACACACACAAAAAAGACCCAACAAAATGCTTTAAAGCGACAGAAATCATACGTGTAAAAGATTGTGAGCGATTTGTGAGATCCTTGGTATTCAGGCGAAGTGATTTTCTGATGGGTACCATCCGGCTATGAAACAACACGACATGGAATCGCTAATGTCACTGCACATGCTGACTGGCATTTGACTTTACTTATCTAACAGTTTACCAAACCGGTCTGACAGCCTCAGATTGATTTTGGTAGCTGCTTTACATCATTATTTAAATCAATGTAATACGATAATAATTAATCCTTTTTCAGGGCAGTTTGACTTAGACCTTTCTTATTCTGAACTCTGACAGCAAAGCCTTAGATGTATGATTATTTTTTAGAATAACACCTTCATAATGCTTAATTAGACCTATGAATATGATTTCCTGGTTTTTTACTGACTATCTTGTATCCTAAGACATATCCTGACATTTTTCGTAAAAATTGCAAAGGGCAAAAGTGGGAGCCTGCTACTTTTTATAAACTTATCAAAATCTTTCACATCTTCCTGGTTACAGGAATTTGCAAGTGTTTAGGAGTCTTATCAAATAGAGTTTCCTTGAATACGCGAAAAAATCCACGAAAAGTCGTCTGTATCATCTTTGAAAGTTACGTAGAATATTGGAAAAATGAGAGATGACTGCAGAATCGGATTTAACGAAAGAAACTTCTTCCAGTCGAAAATGAGAAAATGGCGGGAAACGTTTAGGAATTTCCAAGTGTTCTGAGAGTCTTATCAAACGGAGTGTTGCATCTGGCGGTCATTAGAGCCCGTGTCAAGTGGCTGCAAATGGAACTTTGAAAAGTTACGAACTTTTTCTCGACCTCCACCCACGCAGGGCAGCGCGGCGGCATTTGAGCGGATAAAAAGACTCGAAAAGACTATTAGAGGCGGAAGTCATAAAGAACCGCCCGGTGTTGTCAAGTTGAGCCTCGAAATCTACCCATATTGCAATTTCAACTGGAAAATTGAAATCCGATGAGAATCGTGTATCGACGATATTGTCTTAAGAATATTGAGCATTAGATTATGAAGGAATTTTTTTGGAATTCTTAACTCCGCGAGAATGCCAATTTTGTGCATAGTGACCGATTTGACCTGCGTAAATTTTGGCACATCTGACGGAAATTTTGAATTTATTGATTGTGGCGTACACATTAAACGCTAATTTCTTATTTACTAGGATTTTAGTGCACACTTTAAAGTGCAGTAAAGGGCTAATTATTTAGAGTAATTTTTTTAATTAAATCCTTTAACCCATGCGAGAGAGGTTCTCTCCTTTCCCTCAAAGTTTCATTCAAATAATTAAACCTCATGAAACCAAAATCACCTCATTATACCATAAAACTGTAATGACCGTGGCACTGTATATTCTAGTTAACGCTTTTTCTGAAGTTTAATTCTTAAAATGGAACATTAAGGGGAAAACGGGGAGATTTTTTATACTTTTTTACCTCAAAATCTAGTGTCCTAGACGAGAAAAATACCCTCCTATCCTGTCTGATGGTCTACTCCCTAGTTTTCTGCGTGCAAGCCATTTCGTTTTAAAGGATGACTGTGTTTCCTTCCCGCTAAAATCCCCCGAAAATTCGATACAGTCCCTCTACGAAGGCACGAGGAGGCACAATTTGGCGGCTGAAAAGGAGGAAGAGATCCGTGAGAGAGCGGGGCGAAGAGGATGGAAGGGATGTTTAAAAGTCATTAAAAAGCAATTAGGAGGCTTAGTGATAGGATCTGGCGTCTCGCGTCTCTTTCGCAGGTTATCCGTGCAATTCTTCCCGGTTCCACGAGCAACTCCATTGAGAAGTTATCATTGCACTCCTGCTCCGACCCACTACCCAACCCTCACCTCTTTCACTCTTAAACGCCTCCTCGCCCGAGATCCAGTAATAACTTTCCAGAGACAAATAGAGACCCCTCAGCTAACTCCTGGCGACGGATGGCAGCTTGTATTCTTGGGGATTCGACAATCCCTTGTACAATGTGATCCATACTGCCGTGCTGAGGAAAGACGCCGTATGAGTATTCAGACGTTGCCAAATTTCCACTGATAAAACACGGACAGTGGCGTGGCGTGAATGATCGATTATCGATTTTTCCCCATTTGAATCCGCGGTAAAGAATCGTTTATTAAGGTGTTCGCTGCGATGACCTGTTAATCGATCCTTTACCATAGGTTTCAATGGCAGATCAATCGATATATCGCAAAGCACGCCACGCCACTGAACACGGATTTTCAGGGAGACTGTAACTGAATATTCTCCCTCAAATTTTTCAGACAGTTTTGTACCCAGTTTAATATGGAACATGGGAAAATGTCAAGGAAAAATATGCATAACTTCCCTCTAAAATACACGTTTTATCCGGAGAAATTTTGCAACTCTTGAAAGTTCATACGGCGTTCTTCCTTAGCATGACAGCACAAGTCCCACACCACCTTTGTCATCCCGACTATACAGTGAATTAATACATAGTGACTGATTTTCCTGCTCATTTCCTACAAAAATCAGGCAAATTTGCGATAAAAATTGCACAGGTATGTACTCGTAAAAACATGAGTCGTCCGAATCAGTTTTGCAACCTTGGAATGGAGTTACCTTCGTTCGTACGGGAAACGACAATTTATGCAAAAAAGGAACTACACTGAAAAAAAAAACATTGGAACTAGAGTCCAGACTCTTAAAAACACCGACAAGAAAAAATACTCTTGATTCAATCAGATTTAAGCTTAGATCAAGAATCAAGCCTCTCAATTTGAGCGGATTTCCTTTTGATTTAAGCTTAAATCTGATAGATTCAAGATTCCTTTTTCTTGTCAATATTTTCAAGAGTCTGGACTCTAGATCCAATGTGTTTTTTTTTTCCTTTCTAGAGTATGTGCAGGTTTGCATTGAGTACAGTTCCTACTCGCATAAATACGTCCGAGAGATCACCGTAATTTTGGTGGACATAACTGAAACTAATTTCTCAAACGAGTAAAACTTCTAATATTCGCTTGGCGCGAAAAAAAGGGGGGGGTGAAAAAAGTGGATCGAGTGAGTTAAATTATAATAAATTGAATTGCCCTGCTGCGATTTTTCACGGATATTCCATTGGCAGGAACGGAACAGAGAGCTGTAGCGTGATTCGCCATGGCAGTTCGGCAGTACGTAAGTTGGTCCGAAATGGGGCCGGGAAGGCTTCCGCAACGTGCTATGGAAGCGACCATACGCCATACGGTGATCTACGGTCCCGTAAACGGTCGATCACGGAGCGCGACCGTCTTCGGTCTTCATGTTCATCTCGCTCTCCAAACGTGAATGTATTCTTTCTCCCATCGCATCGCGGTATTCGACCGGTAGCGCTGCCAAATGTGACGAATTTCTGAGACGGGTGAGAAAGAAGGGGTGTGCTTGTTAGACGAGGATCATAAGAATGAATGGGTATTATAAAGCGCCAGTGACGTCAACGGCGATGCAACGACGGGACGCACACGGACACGGGAGTGGGAGTGCTCTCTAATAACTCATGAGCCCTGTCCACAACGTTCTTGTCACATGCCCATGGCTAGGATCATGAGTACCGCATTCAGTTGACCAGGGTGGAAAAATTTCATGTAAAATAAAATCTGGAAATATCACGTGAAATATTTCATGAAATTTTAGATATTAATGAGAGATAATGAAAAATACTAGTTCTTTTTTATGTTTTGCAAAATTTAAAAATTGTGACTTTCTTCTATTTTTGTGTGTTTGAGTGCTGGTTGCATACTCTGGCCCCCTGAAAATTAGGGAATATTTCACAGCCTCGTGAAATTTCATGAAATATTTCACTGAAATTTCCAATCTTTCATTTCTTCCTGACGTTTCATGCCACCCTGCAGTTGGCACTTAGTTCCGTTTGACGGAATGTATAATCCCCTTTTTCTATTTCTCCGAAGGGAACCTCCATTTCAACATTGTTTCTTATGCAGCTTTCTAGAGCACACCCCGTCTTCCCTACTCGTTCATAGTTCCGTTTGGCAGAACCAGTCCAGTTATCAGAATAATGTTGTGGGTCACACTTTGGGATGCCACACCTCAGAAGAAAATAGTTCAGGAATTGAAGAGTGGAAATTCAAAACCTGTGAGCCCCCTCAAGAACGACCTCTCCGACTTATCATTGCGATAAATGTTTCGATAAAAATCGCTTAAAATTGCTCCTAAGACTTGTCAATTTTCAAAAAATTTTAGTGGAGCCTTCATCTACTTCCGGCCATGGATACGCAGGGATCTCGCCAACATCCCGTTGAAGCTTTCTTGGAGAATCCCGCATGAAATCAGGCAACAATCTTCGGGCTAATACCCATTTAATTACGGTGGACGTTAGAGCCCCTCCTTCCTCGACCTCCGTTTTGGTTCACGGTGGGACACGAACTGTACTCGCGCACTCGCGCGCGGTGATGCTGCTTAATTTCCAGCTGTGAGTGTAATCTCTCCTCCGATTATTACGAGCATCTGCGAAGAAATGAGCCGAGGCGATGGCGACATGAAATCGACGAATCATGATCTGCGCAAAATTACGACGGTAAAAAAAGGGAGCTCTAATATATACGGACGGTTGACGCATCCGCACTAAAACGATTTTGGCATTTCCGCACAAAATCTGTCCGCAAAAGTTATTCACTCAATTTAGAACACCGCGTAGATTATTGATTCGCATTTGGCTTGGAGAGCTCTTAGACAAAGAACAACAATTTTTTAAGTGAAGAGAAAAAAATTTCACAGAGCTTTGTCACGGGACATATATTGCGCGGAAATGTCAATCACGATTTTTGTGGGGAAATGACAAACACAGAGGTTTTAGTGCGGAAAAGGCATACCTCCTAATATGCGAACCGAAGTTCAGTCTTCTACATCGAACGAACTTACCGGTTCGTCAAACCAGTACTGCCGTGCTACGGAAAAACGCTGAAGGAACATTCGAGAGTTGCCAAGTTTTCTTCCCAAAATTGTTTATTTTTGAAAGTGTTATAGATATTTGCTCTATAAATTTTCAGGTAATTTAGATGTGGTCGCGAATTAAATTCTGTAAAAAACTCGATGGAAAATATTCGCAGAATTCCCTGGAAATTCATTATTATCACAAGGAATTTGGCAACGTCTGGGGGCTCATGCGGTGTTTTTCTTTAGCAGCAGAATAGAACGATCACCCTAAAGATCATTTTGACCAGAAAATCGTCAAAACTTTAAAGGGGCAAAAACAATTGCCACGAGCTTACTAACGCCATATCGACGGCCACAGTGTGAAACCACATATCTCTATTTGCGATGTTGCAAACTTGCTGCTGTTTCTTTGGAAAACTAGTTAACATAATTCCTTGATTTTTCTTCTCTATTAGCAGAATATTCAGTAAAAATAATAGAGAAGCAGGAATTTTGAAACATCCCAATGGAAATACGTTGTTTCGCACATTGGCCGACAATATAAGACCCAACTTTACAATGAGATTAAATCAGCGGTAATTTATAACATAGAAATATGTAGCCATACGTAGAACAATGGTATAGGAAGCAGTATATTGCAAACAGGAGCTAACTTACCACCTTCGAAAAGAGATTTTGGCTTCCAATATCTGCAGTTTGAACTGAGAAAATTTCATTGACGTACCTGAAAAGCAAAACAAAATTCCAAATCAATTTTGATTTTTCGTCATTTTTCTACTTAAATTTTCAAAACAAAGACGTACATCTACAATTGCAGGGGTCGATATTGTTCCCGATCACACAAAGGAAAATTGCGGGATGCCCTCAGATTTTTTTTTTTCTTTTTTTTGGGACATCCGGCATAGAAATGGTATTGAGTAAGTTTCCTTATACTACAATTTAAAGAAAGAAAGAAAAAATCTCTTTTTGTGGAGGCACTATTTCGGTTCGCGCGGAATTATTGGAACTTTATCGACTCCTGCAATTGGACTACATTTTTAAATAAGGAACTACTATTTTCGGCTAACCCGTAGACGTATATATTTGCAAACGGACATTGAAGGCGCTTCGTTGTTTTCAAACCGAGCCAAAAATTACGGCTCTTAATTGTAAAATGCAGTCGGCTAAACCATGTGTATTGTGTAAGTTGAGCACATGGTCAACTTTAATCATCTGGCCCCGAATGTTCCCCCCGGAATGTGCAGCGGAACCGCCCTTACCGTCATGTTCCCATTCCCGTTCCTCGCGCGTCGGACTCCCCCGCAATTTAGCGTCTTGTGGGGAGGGGGGGGGGCGAAGCGCCGTGACGCGTGGCGCTGCGACCGATGAGCGATGACTGCCCCGATGATTTCAGGTTTCGATTATTGTTCACTCTCGGGGGATAACTGTGCCCTCGTCTTCCCACAGCCCCCCCCTCCCCCCCCACACGTCTGCCTCGGGGTCCCGTCCTTTACTGGTTCTTCCTCGTCTCCGCCACGTTGACAAGTTTACACATCGAGCCCGCTTTACCCAGCGAGTAAAATAGACAGATTTGATAACTACGTCATTCTATAGATCGATATATTCAATTGGAAATAAAAACATGACTTCAATTTGAAAGATTTAACCCTCTGATTGACTATGTTAATAAAACTAGTCAAAATTCAGACGGGCCGATAAGATTTTGATTATTTTATCGTAATTATTTTATCGTAATTTATCGACCACTAAATCAGTATATTTCAGAATCCCCACGAAGAGGAGCTGAGTTATAATCACGGTTGAGGTCAATACTGCCCGACTGCCGTGTCGTGCAAGGGAGCTGCAAAAAGCTAAAAAACACGTTGTTTCTAGACTGAGTCGAAAATTGCAATTCCTGATTGCAAAATGTAGTCTATTTTACTAACCTGATGTACGCCTGATTTGATTGTTTGCCTGCAACTTATCAATAAGTTTCGATACATTAGGAACTTGGACATTTTTCATCACTTTAAATGGACTGAGTTCATCAGAGAGGAACCAATCCACATTAAGTTGAAACTGAGAAAAACGGGTTTGAAGTTCTATTCCTGCATAAGGATCAATGTAAAAAATAAAATTTAACCTCTCTTTTCACAAACTAATTACTTTTTTTCGCCTATCAGATTTTGGCAGGAGAAAATATGCGACTAATGGAGCTCAGAAACATTCTTAAATCACTTTTTTCGAAAATGTGAATTGATACCTTCTAATGAACTCGGTCCAATTATACCTCTATTGGGATTTAAAAAGAGAGGAAAAAGAAGAGAAAAGTGTTTCTAGATAGAGCCGAAAATTGTAGTTCCTGGTTTAAAAATATGGTCCATTTAACTGCCTGATGTACGACTGATTTGATTATTTGCCTGCAACGTATCAATAAGGTACGATGGACACTGGAAAAGAAAACACATAGGATCTAGAGTCCAGACTCTTGAAAACATTGACAAGAAAAAATACGCTTGATTCAATCGGATTTTTGCTTGAATCAAAACGAAATCCGCTTAAAGTAAGATGCTTGGTTCTTGATTTAAGCTAGATTCTGATTGAATCAAGAGTACTTTTTCTTGTCGATGTTTTTAAGAGTCTGGACTCTAGATCCAATGTGGTTTTTTTTTTTTTTTTTTNTTTTTTTTTTTTTTTTTTTTTTTTTTTTTTTTTTTTTTTTTTTTTTTTTTTTTTTTCCAGTGTATGGTGGACTTGGACATTTTTCGTCACTCCGAATAACATCTACCGTTCTTCTCTCTTTTACTCCGGATTTTAAACTTTTCCATGCGGCATTTCAAGTTGAGAGGAAATTAAACTTTGGCGAACCCCGTGGACGAACTGCTCGGAGGTCCATTTGGCAGCGATCGACGCGCGGCGCGGGCCCGGGATTTACGCTCGAGCGTTCGCAAATTATTGGACGTCCTCGATCTCGACTGATAAGCGCCGCAACGCGAGACGCGCGACGCCCGCGGGACGTTCGGCCACGACGCGACGCGACGTCAAGACGCCCCGACGCGCCGCCGGGCATATTTTTGCTCAATTACCCCCTCCCCTCGCCACTCCCCGCAGCTTAGCGTCCGCAGAGGTTATGTTTTCCTTCCCCGATCGATTGACAATCCCGGGTGTCCACTCCAATATCCCCGCTCTCAGTCCGCTTAAGGTGATTCTCGACGTGGTCCGACTGACGTCAGATATCGATGGCCCACGTGCGAAACCACGTATCTGCAATGCGGTGTTTTAAATTTCCGCTCCCATTTTATTTTCACGAAAAGAAAGAAGCCAATTGCATAGCTTGAATAGGACCACGTTTACCGAGGAGAGGAATAGCGATCAAAGAACACTAGAAAAAAAAACACATTGGATCTAGAGTCCAGACTCTTGAAAACATTGTCAAGAAAAAATACTCTTGATTCAATCGGATTTTTGCTTGAATCCAAACGAAATCCGCTTGAATTAAGGGGCTTGGTTCTTGATTTACGCTAGATTCTGATTGAATCAAGAGTACTTTTTCTTGTCGATATTTATAAGAGTCTGGACTCTAGATCAAATGTGTGTTTTGTTTCCAGCGAACGTGAAGCAAAAATTACATCCCGCGAATAGATGGTAGAACTCCAAAACTGCGTATCTTGGTTTGCGACGTTGCAGACTCTATCCATACTTCATATTTTAAATGAAAAATTGGACCGCCTTTAAAAGAGAAACCAAGCCACATCCCACATCAGCTACTGCCAAATTTAACTGAGCATTAAAATTTTTTACAGGCGAACGTTTGTGCGGATCTTTTTTGAACATTTCAAGGAATTTGCCCCGTACCATGCAAAAATTTCGCTGAAATGTGCATAAAAACCCAAGCAACCATTTTTATGTGAAAAATTAAAGGCAATAGCTGATGTGGCTTGGTGCCTTTCTTCTTATCGCAGTCCAATTAATGCAGAATATCCTACTCCCGGAGAGGAAAAATCACGGCAATTTCCCAAAAATTATGTTCATCAGTGTCGCATCAAATAAGTCGAGAGTCGCGGTAGATTTTGACTTTTTTGCCAAAAACACACTGTTGCGTGTAATGCTTAGTGAACAAGAGTGACCAGAGCGCCTTCCATTTTTTCACACGCAACACGCGCGTCCAAAAAGTACGAATATATGTAGTTGTATCAAAGCGTTATTATCAAATTGAATTCGTTCCTTATGTTGCTCAGAAGCATTGGGCCAAGTTATGGATCTTCAGCTTCCGCGCAATACTCTCTGGCTACGATCGATATACTTCAAATTTCAACCTTTAGCTTAATTATTTAGGGAAAATCAAAATTTCAGTCCGTAAATAAATCATTGAGGAATTTTTGTGCCCGACTGAGAATAAGCCTGCCAAAAATGTTGTAGTACACACTTTGATTCAAGTTAACTTTTGTTTATCTTGCGAGCGGGAAATTCAAATTTCCCGTGACCAATGTAAAATGAAAACTTTGATATCTTTAGTTATGAGTGGATTACAGTACTTTACGCTGCGCGAATCGTGCTTTACGTGTAATTTTGGCCAGGAAAAATGTGTCATGATGCTTCAATTCGCTTTGTGTCTACTGGTTGATTAGTATCTCAAAACTGTACGAGATACGCTCCTTCAAAGATGAATTTCGATTATTTTCCCTCGCCTTTCACCCATCTACCATTCTCCTTTTCCTGTGGAGGAGGAGGATCGCCTACTTTTAGGACGCCAACTCAAGTTCAGCCTAGGGCACTAAAAATGTAAATCCGGCCCTGTTTAATTCATGCACACATAATACCCTCTAGCACAAATACATCCATACGACTGGTTTGCTTAATCCTAGCCAATTCAGGAGCTTGGTCGTGGTCGTGCCGTTCTTACCACAAGAGCACAGAAACAATCAGCTCCGAACGCCGAACCGCGGCGCGGCGGGGCACGAGTCGGCCGAAAGGATCCGTGCCATTTTTAGCGCGCCGCGTCCTTTCTGTTTTGACAGTCGGCCACGTGATTTACCACGTTCTCCTTCGCTTTTCTTCTCCTCTTCATTTCCAGCGCCACGGGGCGGCCGGTGGGTGGCTGGGGGCCTCCAAGGTCGCGCCGCGAGACACCCCACCGATACCACGAATCGATGCATCGAATGCCTCAACTCCTCGCCGGGGAATGAATCGAACCCCGATCGATGGTGATATATCGCTCGAGCGCGTGCGCGGGTGTCTGCCTATCGGGTCTGGGACTGGGAGATAGCCAAAGGTTGCGAGACGAACCGGTTTCGTTCCGCCGGCGTGGCGTCCCGCGGAAAAACCGCGTATGTCAGGGTGCTTCGCGTTGAAGATACGCGGTTTTGACTCGAGGAGACGCGGGACTGTCCTCCGGAGTCGCCGTCGTTACCTCTGACCTTTCGTCGCCGCCTGCCGCACGGTGGGACAAACATGTCGATAGTTCGGACATAAAATGTTTAGCTTATACTGTCAATTTTTACGTTAATATCGTCGAAATTTAAAATTTTAGGGTTGCTTCTTGCAGAAAATTGTACGCCAAAACCAATGGACTCTCTTTTAAAACCTCAACGTTTTGGTTTTTCGGAGTTATAAGCGCTTGAAGTTTCCACATTTCGTCCGACTTCTGCAACTGACTAATTCCATTGTGCGCAGCCCCGGGCCAACTTTCTTGAGCCCTGCTTCCATACTTTTCGTTTTAAATATCGGCTCGCTCATCTGTTGGAGCGGTAAAAAATGGCAGGTAACATTTGTAATTGCCCGGTTGGATAACGCTCCACTAATACCGACGGATTGCTTGAAAGAGCGACGCGCTATTTCCATGCGACCAGTGTCCAGTTGTACCTACGGTCCGACTGCAAATTCGTATTCCGGTTGTGCGTTTACACACAGCGGTTGTACGATACTTCAACAAGGGCCGCGTGGCGATTCCTCGTTCGGACTACATTTTACAGTAGGAAATACTACTTCAAGCTCATCCACAAAAGCACTTATGTCCATGAAAACTAATGGCACATATTTTGTTTTTGAGAAGAGCCAGAAATAGTAGTTCCCGGGTGAAAATGTAGAGTATTTAACCTTGTCGCAAATCGAACAGATGCGGGTGTTAAGAACCCATGGCTTGCTATAATTGGACCGCATGCTGCAATATGGAACTGCTATTTCTAGCTCATTTTAGAAAAAACGTATGTGCCATTGGTTTTACTTTAAGTTGTGCTTCAAGAGAAAGGAGAGGAAGAAAGAAATTAAAAATTAATAAGAAAATATTAATCTGTTTCTTTCTCTCTCTCTTCCTCCTGTTCTTCATAAGTTTACATTTTCTCTCTATTCTTCCTTTCTTCCTTCATCTTCATCCTCTTCTTCTCTCTCTACTCATGCTTTTTTTCAACTCCTCGAAAAAATAAAGTGGGAACAGACATTTTGACACACCGCAATGGGGATATTGATACTACTATTGATACAACTAACTGAAGGTGTAAACTTCGAAAATTTTAGAGGAAGATTCGCCAAGAGGGTTAAAACACACCGGACCATTGACGGCTGAAGTTTTCAATTCAAAACAACTTAGGATATTAGCAAGAGTCTCGTGATTGACGTTATTAGCTCATGGCACTCGTTTGGAACTAGCACAACTCGGAGTTTTACGTCCTGAAATTAAGTAAGTACCCGCAGCTTCATAAACAGTGAAAAAACCTTATCACGCGATCTGTCGCTTAGACCAGTAAAATTTGTTACAAAGATAGGATAAATTTAAAAAGCCAATGAACACACGTAATTGACGCGGCAGAACAATAAATTGATCTCGTGCAATTAATTTTCTTTACGATCCCTGTGTCTCTTACGTAAAACCGCTTGTAATCGGGCATGCCCCCATTTTTATCTAACTTTTTGCTTGGCACTATCAAATCTTTCGAAATGAACAGGTGATATTTAAAGCATTTCGCAGGAACTGTTGCATGGTTCGCGATCATGAACGCCGCGTTTAGAAAAAAATGGCGATGGTTTGGGGGATCACCCGCTGAAGGTTCTGCTTTCAGTAATAAGGCGAATAAACTACTATCGAGGAATGAAACATTTCCGATCAATAAAAGTCGTGCTATTTTTTCCCCGAGGAACTTGTGATGGCTGTGCTGATTATCTACGTGTCTAGGCTCTCCCCGCGTAAAGGTGTTCCCTTGGAGGGTGGGCCCCACGTGCTCACAATCTAAACTTCTGCAGATCAAAGAGAAAACAAGAGCCGTAATTTAAAGTAAGGATATTCTGCGAAAGGGGCACAACTTTTACTATAATTTTTGAGATGTCGTAAGTAACACACGGGATATTTTGTGAAACGAAGTGCGTCGCATACTTTAATTTCGAAAAAGCGTATCACAGGATGACTTCTCAAGTCTTCTTAAATTTCCCTGGTTTCTCAAGGAGGGTGGAAAATGAACAAATTTATCAAAATTCCCTGATTCTCCCAAACAATTTTCTGACTAAATTCGGCAAAATTCCCCTCTTTTCTTTTAAAAAAGAAAGGTGTTACTTGACTACTTTCGGAAAGGCGAATCTTTCGCTATCGCAGTGCTGAATTCATACGAGAGTGAGACGAATTATTTTAAATGAATCTCGGACATTTTGATACTTGCACATTTACTAATTATTCGCCTGGGTAACGAACAGCCACCTGGGTGCGGTCTCTGCTACAAATGGAAAAATTTCCCAGCCTCCGGCAAAATATTTCTACTTTCCACGTCTCTTAAAATTCCTTGACTTTTTCAAGTTTTCCCTCGCCACCCTGACAGGGATTTCTAACATAAAATTCCCTGACTTTGCAAGAACTTGTCACCCCTTTTCGGAAGGATGAAAATGACTGCCTCCGCACGGTGGATCGAGTAAAGTAGAGAAGTAGGGAAATGAAATTTTGTAAGCTAAACTGCAAATTTTGATGTTTAATTCGTCATATTTCAAAATTTAAGGGGTGCCTCTGAAAGAAAATTTCACAAAAAACCAATAGAACCACTCTAAAACCCTCTAAGTTTTGTATAAACGGTGTTATTAAGCGTCTAAAGTTTCCAAATTTTGTACGGCCACTCCAATTGACTCGATCCACTGTGCTCCGCTGCAAAAACGGCCCAGACGGTCTGGTTTAAGGTACGTATTGATTTTTGCCACGAAGGGACCTTTGACTTCTTCGTTTTTGAGGAAATCCTATCTTGGCGAGGGCAGAACTACAGGTCCCGCTGCACCGAGGGACCAATAAACCCAGTGGAGGCCTTCGCGAAAGCCTCGGTGGAGCGTGTGAACCTGGGTCCCATTGAGCACGGGCTAATCGTGCGCTCTGATGAGCGGGACCTGCCAGGAAAATTCCTTCGAAATCGCTCTCCGACACAGCTGCCAGCTTGTCTTAAAAACAGCTTTCAGTTCGACACCCACGAGTTATCGCGCAGTCTCATTCTAAAACGCGATCCCTTCGGATATATCAGCTGATATACGCCGGATATCCACCTCCAGCTATCTGCTGCATGCTTTCAGGAATGCGTTTTGGACACAAAACAAACACATTTTCAGATTAGAAATTCACAGAGGAGGGCGGCACTTTACTTCCGTATTCATTTCCAAGAAAAATCCGTGAAATTTTTAATTGGAAACGCTCAATAAAACCCTAGCAAAAATAAAATTAGCGGATAGAAATTTTGCAACAGTCAAATTTAGTCCTGTTACCAGGGAATCTCCGAGTTTCCTAAAGTACAGTCAGAAAACAGCAGCGGCTCGTGTGTTGTTGAAAATGCTAGGTAAAAACATCGTGTGAGTCTTCAGTAGTAGCCGAATTTCCTCCGATAGAATACCATTTTTCGAGGAAGATTTTAAACATATTTCCATGAAATTTTCAGATAATTTAGATTAGAACGCGAGTTTTCATTGGCTCTCTGGAAAAATATTGTCACTTACTGCTGTCTTGCCTAAAACAACGTCATGCACAGAAAAAAATAGATGGTGCTGACGACAGAACCTTTTGTTCATACGGCTCCCACAGTTTCTTTGTTACAGTCACTGAAGCTTCCGTTATGAGGACAGAATACTCTGTTCCCACGACCGAAGTTCTGTCCTCACAACAGAAAAATTCTGTAAGTGTAACAAAGAAACTGCGGGAGCCGTGTGAACAAAAGGTTCTGTCGTCAGCACCATCTATTTTTTTCCGTGTGTTTTGCGCACTTACGGCGTTCTCATATGTCTCGTTTTGATACAAAATAAGGTGAATTTCGCTGTTTAAGCAATTCCAGTGATTTCATCATCTAAAACGGTTGTGACGAATTTTGAAGGAAACTCGATTTGAAAATTTGACATTTTTACTGCTCTCTTCGCTATCGCGGTTGGGCAGCTGTTGCGCGGCAACGATGCGGTGGATGCTGGAGGACGGCGGAAGGTGATTGGTGTCCGTTCGTGCCGTACTCGATACGAAATCGCGGCGCGGCGATTCGGCCCGGGCACAGGCGGGGTGAGCCCCGAGACGCTGAACCGCGTGGGAACACGCTTTTATGGTGCTTATGGTGCGCCGACACCGTTGTCGGAGTGTCCTCTCCCATTAGTCGGATGCACCCACCGAATTTATGGTGTGCGCCCCTGTCACACCGACACCGTTACACTCTCCCATTTCCCGCACCCTATCCCACGAGCAGACACGGCCTAGCGGAATGGGGCCTCTATAATATAGGCTGATTATTGAGATTGATAGTCGAAGCTACGCACAAGGAAGACGAAAGGAAAATTGAGCGATTCTCTTGGTAGAAACGGGTGGTTGTTCAGGGTGACTAATAAAACAGGTGGCCAAAAATCAATTCTTTTCAGTACTTTTTCAGTACATTCCTGAGAAATTCAGTACCTCCTCAACAGAAAAATTTAGTACTTCCTCAGTGCATCAATTTGATGAAATTCGAAAAATGTTAAACATTTGAATTTCTCTCTTAAATTGCGACAAAAAAGACAGAAAAATGAAAAAAATCCGGACCTCCTCACGGAATTTCCGCAGTTTTTCGGTACTTCCGGACTGCCCTTAATTAATCAGTACCATTGCCGGACTTTCCGGACTTGCAGACACCCTGTTGTAGTAAATATACTTAGGGAGAAGTAAAACACTAACAAAAGGGTCAGTCGTGGGTTGCCCATTTTCGCCATAATTTCGTCGTCCTCAAATTCCCTGACTCCACATTGGTTTAATTCTCTTTCTTTCCGTCACTGTCTCTGACCTCAAAACAAAATTTCCACCTTCTCCCTCAAATTCGCTGGCTTTCGCGGCACTTTGGACACAATTTTCTCGTTTATAGAAATAAATTTTTGGAAATAGACTTTCAGTAGCTGGTTAAAAGAAGACAAGCCTTAAAAACAACCAGAAAGGGTAAACCGTTGGCAGATCAGAAACCAGTGATATGTTTCAGTGATTAGCGGATGTGTCAGAAAACCCCTGACTTTTATTACGAGTTCCCAGATTTTTCCCAGTCGTCGCAAATTCCCTGACTATTCCCACGAATTCCCTGATTTTTCCCAGTCGTCGCAAATTCCCTGACTTTTCCCACGAATTCTCTGACTCCCGGTTATCCAGACCACCGGCATCCCTGGCATTCACCAATTGCAACCACCCGCTTCCTCCAATACAATCCCTCCTTCCTCCATCCCTCTTTGTCTATAGCTTCATCTATCCATTTCGATAATCAGCCGCGGTGCGTGCGTACATTTTGCGTATGATTAGAGGAAGAGGAGGAGAGATGGAAAACGTGGGAAGGCGGTGGGGTTTGGGGCCGGGGAGGAAAATACCGAAATTCGTTAGCCGAGCGAGCGGTCTCGGGCCGTCGAGCGGTAATCGCGGTGCAATTAACGGGCGTTAGGATGCACCCGCCGCGATGCGATGCGAAGCGCCCACGGTGCGCGCTCTGCGGTTGCAGTTAATCAATCAATCTCCGACGAAATTCGTGCCGGCGAACCCGAGGCCGCCTCTTCGCCAAGCCGCCCCGCCGCCGCTCGCTACGAACAGCGGCCACGTCCACACAGGGTGACCCGCACTCTAAAAATTAGTGTATTTTTTTTTTAAAAAAAGAACTTGAAATTCTCTATGATTTAAAGAAAGGAAATTATCTTTTAGTTTAAATGAGTTTTCTCTTAATAACTAATCCTTTGAATCCCACGAGCCAGGGGTGCGGAACCTTCCGAGCTTCCACATTTTCACGCGCCTGCCAGGCGGCTTTCCACATTTTTCTCATTAGTTTTCCACAGAATTCCCCACCAATCTAAGACAAGATGACGTTTACCTTCTGTTTACCTTCACTGGAAAAAAACACATTGGATCTAGAGTCCTGACTCTTAATAACATCGACAAGAAAAAGTACTCTTGATTCAATCAGAATCTAGCTTAAATCAAGAACCAAGCCTCTTAATTTCAGCGGATTTCGTTTTGATTCAAGCAAAAATCCGATTGAATCAAGAGTATTTTTTCTTGTCGATGTTTTCAAGAGTCTGGACTCTAGATCCAGTGTGGTTTTTTTCCATTGTGAAAAATCTTCCAAGCTTCCACATTTCATTACCAGGCGGCTTTCCACATTTTTCTCATCAGTTTTCCACAAAATTCCCTGCGAATCTAAAACAAGATGACGTTTACCTTCTGTTTTCCTTTGATTTTCGACTTTTAGCCCCTTAAAATGTTCCCTCCTTCCACATTTTAATCCCTGCGTAGGAGTGCAGAATCTTCCAGGTTTCCACATTCTCACGCGCCCGGGCGCCGGCTTTCCACATTTTTCCGGTCGCCTTTCCACAAAATTTAATGCCCCTGTTTTAAAGATTTACTTAGTTCCAATTAAGAGCATTTTTGCATTAGAAAGAAGAGGAAGAAGAAAATAAAGTTGTAATTGACCCATACTGCTGTGCTGAGGAAAATTGTCATGAACGTTCGATAGGCGCCAAATTTTCTCCGATAAAATATTTTTTAAAGGAGAATCACAAATTCATTCTCTTGAAACTGTCGGAAAATTAAGATCTGATAGTGAAAAAATTCCTTGATAATCTGAGGAAAACATTCATAGATTTGCCTGTAAACTCATATTTTTTCAAAGGAAATTTGGCAACATCCGAAGGCTCATACGGCGTTCTTCCTTCACACGTTAGCGCAAGACACGGTCTTGCGGTGTGGCCGTAAAGCGCTGAGACACCCTGTAGATCATTTGGCGCAAGCTTTTTGGGCACCTCCGCTCGCCGCCCGGAGCCAGAACTGCCGTGTTTTACGGAAAAGAGCAGTAAGTGCACTTTTGAAATGAGCCACGAGACACCTAAGGGCATGTGCTCATCGTGGCTCACACATAGATGCACTTATGGTTCTTTTCCGTAACACGGTAGAAAACCGTTGCGTTTCCCGCCATTCGGTCTTGGAAGAGCCGCACGGACATTATGAGCTCATTTATGGAATCCAGGAACCGCAATTTCATCCTCCTCCGGAAAAAATCGTGCACCGTTGCAAAATTTCTTCCTGAAATATCGGATTTTCGGCAAGCCAGGAGCGCCTAGTCCTTTCAAAATACTGAGAGGACTCTATTCTCAATTTTGATTGAAAATCGCCAGGAAAAGTGGTTTTAACTTTTTTTAAAAGAAGGGTTTTTTGGGAGAGTTTTGACAATATCTGATCATTATTGCGTTGTTTTCTCCGTAAGACGACAAATTATGAGCTCATTTCTGAAACGGCGAAGCCGCAAATCTGTCTTCCTGAAAAAAAAAAGCCAACGATGCAAAATTCCCGCACCACTGAGCGCCGCTAGTGAGGCGATTAGTATCTGCAGTAAAAACGCCTTCAGTTTCGGGAGTATGCAACACGAACATCCACAGAGCCCGAATAGTTGCATCAAGGCGTTATGATGAACTATCCGTCGTATGCGACGCGAACTGAAACCTCGATTATTTCTCTGACACCTTCACTTAATTCCAGCGATGCGTTTTGAGCCGATGAAGCAAACCGTTCCTGATTTTTATCGCGACAAAGTCAATGTTCCGATAAATGCATTATTTGAGTATTACAACGCTGACTGCCCTCAAAATCGCTAAAGAATTAGGTATCGAAGCATGATACGTAGAGTTTCCTTAAATTTACCCCAGGGTTGTCCTTTATTAGGATTTTTTCTTCTGGGAAAACTAAATTTGGCGTTTAAATGGAACATTTTCAGAGAACCCTACTAAAAAATTTCACGGAGTAAAGAACGAAGACGATAGCTTTTCGTCCAAATGAAATACGACAAGAAATCTGTAAAATCACAAGCCTACACACTATACGATTTCCTTGGCCCAATGGCAAAAGGCGAAAATACAACACAACTAAGTCTGGTAAATAAATGAGTGAAAATTATACTATCTTCTGCTCTTTCCCTCCTGAAAGGGCGGCGCGGCGTCTCGTTAAATTGATTCTTTTTTCCTATAAAAAATTAAAATATGAGCAGAAAGTTTAAAACATCGCAAACGAGGTAAGTGGCTTGAGAGTTTCGCCGTCAATATGCCCTTTTTCCGAATAGCCCTTTCAGCTATTTGACCAGAGTAGCAAACTTTCATGAAAGTTTATAAAGTGAAATGTTATGAAATATTCCGAAACTCCGACAATGGATTCGGTGTGTGTTTTTAAACGCATAGAAACAGTAAATCTTATATTTTGAAGAAAAAAAATAAAGAAATATGAGTCCAATTCCGAAATTTCTCATCGAATTCTCGGATAATTGGTACGGGTTGCATAAGCAGCTCCTGAAGAATCGTTGAAATTTAATGGAAGATGAAATTTCACTTTCAAGCCAATGAAATTTCATTCTGTGAAAAATTAATCATCGCTGGCTGACCAGGGGTCAATTACATTCTGAATGTTATCTGGATGGTTGTGGAAAGTCCTCGGATTTTTTTTTTTTTTTTTTTTGGCGCGTTCGGCATTGAAATGGCAAAATAAACGTTCATTGAGCCCTCCTCATTACCATTTTAAAATTGTCTTCTTACCCGTTAAAAAAGCAAGAGAAAAAAAGGTTATCACAATTAGCGCAAATAATTGTGAGAAAAAGGGAACTCCATCGACCCTTTCGCATTTTTCCACTTCTATTCTCACTTGCATAAAATGTCCGACAATTTTATTTCTTCTGGAAATTGCGCAACACTGTGGCAGAGGGAAAAGGATTACCATAGAGCACTGCGGCATTGGAGATCGGTCGGCGGCATGGCAGCGGTGGATCGCCTCGGGGATGTATTACGGTGCAATGTCGCCGCGGGCTGGGATATTATTGCTGCCCTTTCCGTCCAGCCTTTCTCCTTTCAACTTATACCTCCCCCTCCCCCCTACCACCTCCCGCGGACCCGCCTCACCCTCACAGCCCGCGGACTCCTTTTCAACCCTCGGCGCCGTTGCAATATCGCCCGGGTCGCCCCGTCCCGCCCGCCCGCTTCCACGAATTGAGCACGTGCTCTTCGACGGGCATTTTTCGCCGGCTTGACCCAATACCAAATACCTCCACAGAGGATACCTGGTTATTGTTTTTAAAGTCGTGCGCACAGGGTGATCTAAAACTCCCGCACCACCAATGCCAGAACTCGCCCTAATGAATTTTGAGCGAATCGTCGTTTTCCAAATGAAGGAACGTAACTTTACTCCAAGGTTTCAAAATTGTCTAAAACAATTAATCTTTTGACAAAAAAGGACCTCTGAAATTTGTGTACAAAATTTTTCTGATTTTTTCACGATCACTGAAAAAAATGCCAAAGATACTCATGGTACAGGTAAAATTTACGGGGGAGGGGGGGCGGGCTTTGGCAACATTTAAATGTAGTTACGTTCTTTTGTGAGAAACGACAAAATTGAGATAGACTTGACATTTTTTAAGTGCCCCCTGGTCAAAAGAGACAACTTTTGGGAGCCTCCAAAATGTTAAAAGGACCACTCTGAAAAGGGGCAAGAACCCTAAGAGTCAAAGGGGTGGTTCGCGACTCTTGGATCACCCTGTTAAAGATGGGTTACGAATAAAATGACTCACGGAGGAAAATCCTGAAATGAAGATATTTTTCACCCATTACAGGAAAATTTGACGGGAAAATAAATATAAACGTAAAACTTCGAATAGACAAGCCCTAACCGTAGAAAATTTCCTTTGGCCCAATGTAAATTCATAACGCCATGTATTGAGACGCTCTTAGGGACGCGAGTTCGGTAATACCTAATCAGATATTGTCGTGTCTCGGAAATATTGGAAGACGTGCCAGCTTTAAAAAATGACGTCGACTATTCAACTATGTACTTGGAAAATAAAGTACATGACAGGATGTCTGCGACGCCGCAAAACCAAGATCCCAAATTCCGTAGTCCATCAAACATTCATATACGCGATATCATTACACGAAAGGCAAAATAACTGTGAGAACAGATATCCTTCGGTGACAGTGAATAGATAGGAAATCTGGGACGTTACAATCCAATTTAAGTAACTGGTGGATTCACCGTCGAAAATATCTATACTTCTTGATTCTAATCGGTGTGCCCACAGGTGGTCTGATATTTCCACAACCTGTTTTACCGTCACCTTGACCAAAATATGAACCTGCTAAAATTAGGTACGTAGGTACTTGTCGTGAACATCCTAATATTCAACGCAAATGTGAGTACCTAGAATTTTCCTCGAGCAGATAATCTAATCCAGAATGGGGCATATTTTTCCAGCTTTAAATCTGATTAAGAAACCTGACTGACTGTTTAAGTAACTTAGAATTTGAGTAATTTTCTCGCGTGTGCTTGTTAATTGTTCACTAAGGCGATGCAAAAATGAACCGCGGTAGAGGTCGTCGAGAGAATAACATTTGAAGTATGCTATGAAAATGTTTTAATTGCTGTAGATAATGAGGAAAAGCTTCTAGTCCTGACCTTTTTTGACACAACTCCAGGGTTAAGCTTCCTTTGGACTCCAGGGCTATAGATGGAACACGGATGAGATCGTGAGGAAAAATTTTGAAAACTTGATTGACACTCGAATCAAAACAACAGGACGCGCACTGAACCCGAAATTTATCACAGTCGCTGGAGATTTACGTTCTCTCGCGACAGCACGCACGAATATCAAGACCCGGAGAGACGCGTATAACACCACTGACACACAACAAGTGCGAAGCCGGTCGAGAACAACACGATAATCCTGGGTTCGCTGCGAACACAATGCCAAAAACACTCGAACAGAATCACAATCTAGGTTTCGGGAAAGCAAGAACAAACACGCGGCGCGAGGTGGATACCGGACTGACTGACAGCGAAGCACCGTGACCGTCCAAGGCAACGACTCAGCTCTTTCTGAATGGGCCGCGATTCGCTGGCGGTGCGGCGCGCTCGCGGGCAAGGATGGCGGGCGGGTTGCGGGGGGGCTCGGAGCCCGCGGCGAGTTCTCTTCGAGTCCAATCAACAGGACCCAGAATCAAGTCTTCCTGAGCTAGGCCCTCGTTGTCGCTATTAACCTGTGTTTCGTCAGCTATGAGCTACTGTCTGCTGTTACCCTTTCCCGGGTTGCCGGCCCGGAGAAAAATCGCCGCTTAAAGGTTCGCAACCTAAAGGAACGTCTATCGCCAAGACGGAGAAAAACACTGCAACGAAGTTCAGGAGGAGAAGACGCTAATATTTTGAGGCACGGCACCTCAGAAGCGGAATCAGCAGATTTGTTTCGGTCCTTACCGTTATCAAAGCATAAGGTTTCGTCGAGTTGCCCTGTCAATGAGGAGCTTGCAGGACAAGGCGCACAAGTGCAGTTTTTGAAAATATTTAGATATTAATGATTTTAAGTGAAACTTATCTTAACGACACTCTGAAAATTCGCTCCCAAATTCCAATTTTTAAGAATCAAGAAGTCAGTTTGAACTTTCTGTCCGTCGTAAGGATCAATGTAATCTTGAAAATTCGAACAAGTATTTCTCGAAATAGCAAAAACTGCACTTATGCGCCTTGTCCTCCAAGCTCCTCCATTGTAAGTGTGAATTGGAGCCCGCAATCGATCTTTTTAAAAACCGGGAAAAAGTTACGAGAATATCAGCTTTCAATCCATCTCGAATGTTAAAATACAATGCATGAGATCAGCAAAAGACCATGATTGCCCTTTAACACATCCATTTTTTTCGCCCTACCGTTCCCCCAGTTGAACGGAGGTCAATTAAGTGCGTTTTATGATGGTGTTTGAGAACAGAATAGACTTACTGCTCTTTTGAATGAAATGACGTCTAATTCTGTACTTACTCTGCTCCTCGAGAATCCTTGGATTCATCGAGCACGATGAAATTTGCACTTTCAAATGCTTTCAATGAAACCATTCTGTTTGAGATTCGATACTTTAAATCAAGAGCATACTGTCACCGCTTTTTACTAAACGCCTTCAATTTCCACGAGTAGGCAATTTCTTGACCTAGAAGCACGTTGATTTGTATCCATATCGCCGTGCCGCTTCGCCAGTTGAACGGACAGGTTGTGTCAAGTGCGCTTGTAGACAAGTGCGTCTTATGATGGTGTCAAGCTCCAAGTTTTAAGACAAAGTGGATTCACTGCCGTTTTCTAGGAAGTAACGTCATTATTTGCGGTTTTACTGCTCTTCGACAGCCCTTGGATTTATCAAGGAAGGTGGGATTCGCTCTATCAATCAAATAATTCTGCTCGAGAATTACTTTCAAATAAGAGCACGCGCTGTCACCAAATGCCTTCAATTTTCTCGAGTAGGCAATTTCTGGACCTAGAAGCACGTTGATTTGTATCCACTTCGCCGTTTGAAATATTGTTTGACAGATTCATAATTTTTAAACAAAAAAAGAGCGATAACCTCTGCGCATGAACCTTAAGAATAGTTTCCGATGAAAAAATGGAAAAATCCGGAGAAATGAAAGCAGGCTTTTTTGTAGAAAAAAGTGTTGCATTCGATACAAAGGTCGGTGATTGTATCGAATGCAAAGTTTTTCCCAAATTAAAATCCTGCATTCACGCCTTAAAATTGCCTATAAATTATTTGTATAGTGTTTGCTATACGGAAGATTGAACCTACTAGTTCATCAGAATAAATCCATCCAGGACAACAAATGAAACCAAGGCACAAGATAGTGACCCAACTCTATAAATTCGTACTCACGGATACTTTTTAGATAGTCTTTATTAGTTTGAGTGATGAAATACCTATCACTGCAGAATGAACTTCAAGAAAGACACATGATGTCCAAGATAAGGAAATGAGTAAGGCACAACTTTAAAGACGATATCTACCGGTGCGATGAGTTTGTGCGTCGTTTATCAGTTCAATCAAAGCTTACGGAGCGATGTACTGGTGTGTTTTTCGAATAGACTAAACGCAGCCCACAATGTAGGAGGGAAAGAGCAGAACATCACTGAATTTTCTTTCGCATATTTACGAGACTTTATTGTGTTATGGTTATAGGAAATCATAAACGTGCATTCAGGCTTGAGATACTACAGATACACTGTTGCTTTTCATTTTGTCGAAAAACGAGGGATCATGAATGCTCCTAATTCCGTGCGATTCATCAGGACTGTTCTTTGATAATTTTGTTCTTAAACGTCAAAATTAGTTTTTTCAAAGGGAGAAAAATGTAAAAAGTTCAAACAAAGGACGATTCCTTAAAGGAGGTTAAGAAAACTCTGGTCATTAGTCATGAATAGTTACTCTTGAAATCTTACTCAGCACATCGTGATATCAAAACTGAAGCACAAAATATATCTTACTACAGATGTACGCGACTATTCGTATCCAGGAGATATCTTTGCATTGAAAAAAAAGAATTGAAAGCGCTCTGCCGTTTTAGATTCTGGGAATGATGTCCCCCGTTGGCAACTCGCCAGCGCCGGAGGCGATGCGGGCGGATGAAGTGGTGAGAGCCTGGACAGTCAAAACGCCTTCAACTCCGTGCGTATGCAACACGGACATCCGTAGAGCTCGAATAGTTGCATCCAGGAGTTAGGATAATTGTTTGTCGCATTCCACACTATAACTAAGGGCGCTTTGCTTGTTTCTTCTACGCCTGTACGTAATTCCAGCGTTGTCTATTGTGCCGACGATGAAGACTATTGAGGATTTTCATCACGACATTGCCAATTTTCCGAATATTGCTTTGATTGATTGAGTGCACAACAACTTTGCCGTCGTAAAATGTGGGCTGCGCCCCTACCTTCTCTGACCTAAGAACGACGAATGCGGCAAACTTGTATCAGGACCACTCGTAAAATTCGTAAAAATCATTGTAATTCCACCCAAAAACCCATCTCCAAAGTTGTACTGCTGGATCGTACTCGAGATTCGTAATAATCGTCCTTTTTATGATGCATTGTATAAGATCTTCTTCGGCCTTCCTTAATCACCACGTAAACCATGTTGGACCCGAAAACGGAAGGAGATATTCAATGAACATTTGGACTTCATTTTGCAATTAGGAATTGCTCTTTCGGGCTCATTGGTGAAAACACATATCTGCATAGGGAAACTAATGGTACAATTCGTTGTTCCTAAACTGACAATGAGCCAAAAAGTGAAGAATTTACAGGTGTCTGAAATTTGATGAAATACGTGTTTAAGTAGATACTACTGAGTTAACTGAACACGAGGATACCCTTGGTTCATAAATTAAACTATTATGGAAGGAGATATGACAAAATAACATAATTTGCTAAAATACGTGTGTTTGAATGATAAATGCCACCAGATAACGTCACTATACAGGCGGTGCATTTTTTTACTTTCAAATCTATTTTTATGCTATTTACCATATCCCAAAAAAATTATGAAAAATACTGCTAACTGAGCTAGCTCACTAAGCACTCTCCGATGAAGCAAAAACATTTGGACGGAGTTAAACAGAAAGGAACCAAGTCACATCGGGATCGAACCGAGAAAAAGAGGCCTAAAGTTTAGCTCCTGCATAAGACTCAATGTGAAAGATAAACTTCAAATTCAATTTCTGCAAAATTTGCTCCAACAAAAACTTTGAATTTTTGGCGATAGATAGTAGAGCAGTGGTTGAGTTTGAAACCACTCATAACTCAATTTTTTCCAAAATGTGGGTTGGTTCCTTTCTGCTTAACGCAGTCCGTTTGTGTGTGTGAATTCGCCATGAATGCAGCCGTTTAAGATATCACACCAACAAGCTGGACTATACCAAAAAGCTGAACTACACCAAAAAGCTGGTCAAATCGGTGACCAATGGAAAAGTTCGAACGGTGTTGAGAGCAGGTCAAGGAGAGCGTCTGAGCTTGAACTTTTAGGGGGTTTTACGCCTCCTTAATCGGCGCAGCATCCGTCGTTCAGACATTCACGGTTCGACGCGTCCGCCTATTATCTATCTGCTTTCTCCCGTAAATCTGCATTATTCCGCGTATATACTCTTTTGTCCCTCAACGGAGGATAGCCTCTACCACCTTCCTTTTCCTATTTCCCACTCTTCGCCCTCTGGCAGTGTGGCGCCGGCCGCTCGCTCATTGGCGTCCTTAGCGGTTGGGGAATATCTCCTATCGCACACACGGAAACGAGTAGATGTATCATACTGCCGTGATATGGAAAAACGCCGTATAAGCCTTCAGGCGTTGTCAAATTTCCTTCGATGAAATACGAATTCTCACGGAAACTTGTGCATATTTTCTACCAATTTTTTTTAGAGACTTTCATTGGCAATTTAATCGAAAGGATCTGATAATTTCAAAAGAAAATAATCATAAATTTTCTCCAAAATGTATGTTTTATAGGGGGAAATCTGGCAGCATCCGGATGTTCATACGGCGTTTTTCTTCAGTACGGCAACACAACCAAACTGATTATTCCCTTCGTGTTGTTATGAATTATGAGTGTTTTTCTGACTTTCGATGGACACATTGGAACATGGAACATATCGATGGTGAAATTGCAGGAACTTGTACCTCGATTTGCGACGTTGCAGATTTCCTTTCATACTTCATTTTCTACGTGGAAACTTTGGCGGATCTAGCCATTTGGCAATATTGTTTTTCTCAATTTAAACCCATGGAAATGTATCGATTTGTGGAGGAGCCAGGTTCTCCGACAAGAATCGATTATTTAATATAGATTTAAATGAAAGAAATCCGATGTTGCCAAATTGCTGGATCCGCCTCTGCGTGGAAAACTACTATATACGTCATTCCTTGAAACTTTGGTGATTTTTCTTCTCTTGGTAGAGAAAATTCTATGAATATTTCAATCTAGGACATAGGTTTGATCTCCTTTTCAAATATAGAGGAGGAGCGGAGATTCTGAAACACCACAACCGAGATACGCATTTTTGCAGTCTCGTCGTGGATATGCTGTCGCCAAAAATGAGCCTGAAGTAGTAATTCCTAGTTGGAAAATGTAGTCCAACTCTTCTCTTTGCTCCGGCAAAAGTTCCATTCCCATAGATTGTGTTTCGCCGACGCCCACCTTGCCCGCGCATGCTCCCTCAAAACGGACGGAGACGGCAATGCCTTCAAAGAATAATTGAAACTGGTTCATTAATAAGAAAGGAAAATAAAAGCTGCAAAGAGGTAACGGCTCGAGGCCGCGGGGAGACGAGAGCGGCGCGGGGAGGCGACGGGAGGGGGGAAAATACCATTTTACAAAGTATATGCAAGAACATAAAATGTTTTCTATTGTAATGGAAATGTAAGAGAAGGAACCCATCTCGGAAGATGCAAGCGCTGACCCAGGCCCCGGGCTAGCCTCGGATCAGTACAGCGTGAAATATTGCTGGTAATGATGTTAGGTCTGCTTCAAAGGGTTTTTGTGAGGCATCGTTTTACTTCCAGTCGCGCCCGCCGGCGATAAATATTTGATCAATTTTTCACTCNACCTCGTCACTCTTCAAAGCTTATTATCTGGAGTTGCTCTGCGTCCGAGCGCTAGGAAAAAACACCGTAAAAGCCTTCAGACGTTGCCAAATCACCCACGATAAAATATTCATTTAGACAAAAAAATACGCATTTTTTAAATGGTTATTTTCAGATATTTTAGATTAAATTACGAGCAAAATCTTTAAAAAAAATGGATAAAAAATAGTGACGATTTTTCCAGTAATTTAGTTTTTCTTCGGAGGGAATCTAGCAACGTCTGAAGGCTCGTATGCTGCTCTTTCTTAGGTGGCAGCACTGATAAATTGCCCCGTCCATCGATTTTCGAGCTTTTACGCCGCGCGTGTACGTCATCGTCACGTCGATGCATCGAAACGTTTCGATTGTCTGAAAGTGACCACCAAGACCGACAGGACAGGTGAACTGAACATGGATGTGAATTGAATCCTCCTCGGGGACTCCCGGCGTTTCGTCCCGCCTGACGCATATGCAACCGAGCAGAGCAGGCATTTGCCTCGATGGTGTTTCTGGCGGCGGCGGCAGGTGCGCTTCCGAGCACGCGGGGAGATTAATCATCTCCTTGTGCGCATGCGTCTCAATCGAAGGCGGGCCCCATCGAGGTGCTGAAATAGGTGGCAGGGCCGAGCCTAGAGATACGAACTGCACGCCGGTGACGTCATTGGAACTCGGTTTATAAGATAAATACGTTCTTCTACCGGGAATGCTAACGCGTGAAAGGAGGAAATGTCGGAAAATGAGGGTCGTATTTGGATTACATTTTGCAATAAGGAACCACTATCTCTGGCTCTTCCATAAAAGCAAATAACTGCATAGGAAAACTAATGGCATGTATGCTGTTTCTAAAATTGGCCAGAAATAGTGGTTCCTTTTTGCAAAATGTAATCCATTTGGACCGCGTTAAGCAGAAAAGAACCAAGCCACATCCGTTATTGCCAAATATTGGGCAATTGCACAAGTATTACATATAAACAGTTCTGCAATTTTCGACCAAATTTCAGTGAATTTTCTGCATATCACGAGGCAACTTCCTATATTTTCAAAGGAATCCGCACAAACGTTCTCTCGTAAAAAAATAAGTTGCTCAGTTTTTGGCAATGGCTGATGTGACTTGGTCCCTTTCTGCTAAATGCGGTCCATTTAAAATCGTTCCCCAATCAGCTCCATTCCAAAGGGAGTCCCATATCGAGGGCTAAGGAACGACACCGGGTATCTGAAAATTTTGTTGAAAAGAGTTAGCGACTTTGCCATATTTTAAAGTATATAATGCGCAAGCTGAAGTGTTTAGTTCTTTTCAATTCTGCATGGGAGCTTTGTAATAACGCTTTAAGGTATGATAAAGAAAATTGCAAACTTAAGGTCAAAATTATTGTGGCACATCGTAATCAGGGCATTAGTAGTGAACTACGTCGGAAAACTGGATTTTTTCGACGAAAATTCCTACGCATGTCGTATAAAGAATGAATGAGGGCCAGTGTCGAACTCGTGCAAAAAGCCCAGATGGCGTGTACTTCTATGGGCCTCTACGCAACTTCCCTCTATCTGTTGAATTGTGATATGAGCTCCATCCTGAACGATATTCTCACGAGGCAGGAATTAAACTTACTGGATTACCTTAAATTACATGGACCAGAAAACAGAAAAAATGAAAAAGCGTAAGATACTACATGAGCATAAACTTAAAAATCAAATTCGAAGGTGGTACTCATATGTTCACAAAATTTTTCCGAAGAAGGTGGGAGAGAAACAATGGAAGTATTCAGCTTCCGATAAGATTTGCCAAGAGGAACTGTAAATAGGATTCGCGAAAGTTTCACGTGGAGGGATTACTTTATCTCACTGTCAGTTTGCCTTCAGTTTTCAGTGTAGGCAACCCGAGCTCCCACGTGGTCGAATAGTGGTATCTTAGTGGTATCTCTCCAAGATTTCAGGATTGCTCGAGGAAGACAGCAGAAACAATTCACCAAACGTCAGACTTGAGCGTTTGGCGTTGAGCGGTGACGTTACTTTGTAATTTTAAAGTTTTTCGAGATATTTTGCTGCTTATCATTATTGAAATCACCTTGAGGGAAAATTTTTAAAATTTTAAATAAAAAAATTCTAGGAGAAGGGAACATGGTTTACAAAAGCGTCCGTCCAGGGCAAAAACTGCTGGTTCCAACCTTGTAGTGACTGCAAGATAAACAAGAGATCAGCATAACACTTTCTACATCAGAGTAACCTTCAGTTACCTATAGTATCAATCGAGTTGCATTCCCTGGCTTTTACCAGTTTTCCCGGTCGCTGCACTGAAAAAAAAGTTACCGGATATGTAGACATCCATTACCGTCCGTTCCGGTCAGAGGCCGAAAGCTCCGAGTGCTGGAGCCGTGGCTTCGATTGCTCTGGGTGCTATGCCCGGAACTTTCGGCCTCTAAGCCCGAAACGCGGACGGTGAGTCCATATAGCCCGTAAATGCGGCTTCCACGGCTGGAGTTTTTTTTTTTTTTTGCAGTGTAGTCACCCTGCCTCAACAATCGATTCATGAAGTTTTTCAGTGAAGAAATTGATGCTTCGCGAAAAAATAAAGCAAACGAAGGTCATCGGCGGTGCAAAGACGAACGGTTTTCTCTTCTTTTCCAAGCCGAAAGGGTCCGATGGAAGGAAACCTCTGTGAAGCCGGAGTCACGGAGTGGGAAGGCAAGAAAAGTGGAGGGAACAAGAGACCAATGGCCGGGGGGGTTAAATGGGTGGTGAGACACTGGTAGTATTGGAGTTTTAAGCCTCCGAGAAAGAAGACCAGCCAAGGGCATACATGTCGGCCTCACAGCCGCGTTGCCTGATCACCAACCTTCCACCTTCCCGCATCCCACGTGGAAAGCCCGCCTCGCACTCCTCCTGGAGCTGCGAAAATTCACGTCTGCATTGTTTTGCCGCGGTGGCGGCAACAAAACACGCGTGGCGGAAACAACGTATGTGCGATCAGTTTCTCCATGCACTTTCGTGTTTTCACGGATATGCCAGAAATTGTAGTTTCTGATTGCAAAATGTAGGTACCTAGTTCATTTGGACGACCGAATTTTGCAATACCTGAGGAAGTGCTACCTCTGGCTCATTTTAAAAAAGACGTAAATGGAGTACCCGTTTCCCTATGCAGATAAATTATTTTATGGATAAGCCACAAATAGTGGTTCCTTACTGCGAAAGTAATCCATTCAGACCGAATTTAAAATAGAATGGCACAAATGCGCATCTACACCGACTTGAGAAAAAGAGGCTTCGTGTCTTTTTCCTTAATTATAATTCATATTTTCGTCGACTTTGAATTTTTGGGGAGAGAAAATGCACTCTTTTTTAAGCTTGTATGGCATTAGGTTTTTTTTTTTCTTATGTTTCACAACTTGTTAACCCCTTCTTCTCTAGGTCCAGAGCATGTCGGGCGGCATTGATCCTTCCCTCAAAAATTACGTCAAGTTTTGGGTAACCCCGTCCTCATATTACTCATGAAAAATCAGTGTCCACACTGTTTTTAAACAGCATCACTGTTTTTAAACAGCATTTGCCTCAAACCTTTATATCAAATGCAACGTTTTATCCCCAACAAGTGTCTTCCTTTCATTTTTCTGGATTTTGCCCCCCTTTTTTTCTTTCTTTTTTGGGGACAGTGTTTCGGCACCCCTTCGGTTGGGCGGCACTTAAGCAAATGTTTCCCCCTCATTAAAAAAAACACCCTTCTTCATCTACTACGCAGTTTTTTGCTCTCTCGAACATATTCATTTTTTCGAGTTCACTGAAAAAAAAACTACAGCCGTGCAAGCCGCACCTACGGGCTATTCAGACATACCGTCCGTGTTCCGGGCTCAGAGACCGAAAGTTCCGGGTGCAGCGCCCGTCGCAGTTGAAGCTACGGCTCCAGCACCCGGAACTTTAGGCTTCTGAACGAACGGTATGTCAATCTGTGTATCCCGTGACTTTTTTTCAGTGTTGGTGTGTTTTCATTCTCACAGATTCAATAGTATATCAATATTTTTAGGCCCAAGCCGACAAGAGCGGAGCTTGGTGGCGGTGCTTGCTGCTTGGCTGTGAGCGCCGTGGGCATCGGGCGAGGACGCGGCGTGGGCCCCTCGGCCCCCGGGGGCTTCGGCTCCGGCTCTCATTCCGACCTTGGAATGTTTGTCCCGGGCAGCAGTGCCATTTAAGGGCAACGTTACCCAACTCGCCCGAGCCCCGCTTTCCCGGCCCGCAACGGCAACGCTCCGCATCCACCAATCCAGACTCCTCACCACCGACCCCCGGGCCCGCGGGCCATCTCTCTCTAACCCACGGTTTTTTCCTTCCAATTCGGACGCCCGGCGCGGACCCCCCCAGGGCGAGCCCGGACGACCCAGCTCTGGAAAAACGCCCTATCCACATCCCGGCGTTGCCAAATTTCCCAGAGGTTAAGGACAATTTTCCTCAGAGACTTGACAATGGAGAATTTGCAGTTTTCTTTACTTTGATGATTATGTATTTAAGTGGAAACTACTGATTGAACTAAGCACGAGGATACCTGTGCCTGTGGTTCATAAATTGAAAAATTATTGGAGGAGATATGATAAAATGATCTAATTTGCTGAAATACATGTATTTAAAAGGGAAATCCCGCCACTTGACGTCACCAGGTACTTAAATTTCTCATTTTTTGACCTATTTATATACTATTTCCCATGATAGGAAAAAATTACACGAAATACTGCGCAAGCAGCTCCTAAAGGATTCTCAGATTAAGCAATACAAACTTTCTGTGCAAATCTCCTTTATGGCCTAAGTCGGAAAACACGTACAGTAAAGCACCGATTATCCGGTGCAATGTGGCGGAAGTCCGCGCCAAAGGTGAGTTCTTCCAGTAGGAAGTTTTTATCAAGGAAAATTTGGCAAAATTGAAATGTTCATACGGCGGTTTTCCTTAGCACGGCAAACAAAAGGGGAGGGAGTGTGAACCTGCGTTACGTTGCGTTACAAAGAGAAAGGGGGTTCGCGTTACGTAACCCTTTCTATTGGTAAAAACACGCAAAATTCACAAAAACCACCCTCATTTATCCGACGTTATACATCAAATTTTATCCAGCCATATATTCAACAATTTCCCACAATTTCGGAGATCCTGAAGGAGAGGGTTGTTCGTCACGCGTTATGCAATTATGAAGGGAGGGTCCGCAAATGCGCTACGCAGTTTTACGCCGAAAAATGCGCCACGTAATTTATGAACGCTCCTATCTAAAAATTTCAAGCAAAAAATATTCATGATTTTTCTTGACATTCGTCCGATATTCAATTCCTAATATTTCGCCGGGAGAAATTTGGCAACCGTGGAATGCTCATACGGCGTTCTTTCTGAGCGCGGCAAAAGAGCTTCAGGAAATCGTGTTCCTCCTCTCTGTCTCCCCTCCTCCCCTCCAGGCATCCCTCTTCTTTTTTTTTCTCTTTTTTTATCACGGTTCCGTTCTGAATACATATCAAATGCCGCGGGCAATAATTATAATTTCTATATATTTCACGTTACTCCGGCCCCGGAGAAAAATAATATATCAATATCCATCCGTTTACAATTTTATTAATAACAGACATTTTCAAGTTTGTGTGTGCACACGGGTATTTTTTGCGGCTTTCTCGCCGTTGCCAAACATCGAAATTTCGGCTACTCTATAAGCCCAAATTTTTTTAGCGGAAGACGAAGCAGAATAGGGAGGTTAGGATCACTTGTTGATAGGGAATGCTCGTTAATTACGTAGCAAAGAATCGGAGTTTCGGACCTTTTAACCTATAAAGCAGTGGCGAGACGTGAATGATCGATTATCGATATTTCCCCATTTGAAGCTATGTTAAAGAATCGATTATTAAGGTGTTCGTTGCGAACATCCTTTTTATCGATCCTTTTTCACAGGTTTGAATGGCAGAACAGTCGATTAATCCCAAAGCACGCGACTCCACTGCCCCTAAGAAATTTAGCTTTCCTCGATACCCTTACCCTCGCAATATTAAACAATGACAACAAGAACGAGAGAACTTGTCCATGTTTTCCATATAGATTTCCCGTGGCGTGGCGTGCTTTGCGATACATCGATTGGCCTATCTTTTAAACCTATGGAATAGGATCGATGAACGCAGTGCTACAAATGGGGAAATATCGATAGTCGGTCATTTACGCCACACCACTGTAGTTTTCATCATCATTTCTCATGACCTGCGAGGGACAAAATTGCCTTGTAATGTTTTTTTTTTTTTCCACCGAAACGTAGTTTTTTTACAGAATTTCTAAGGGGAAGACCGCTGCCCTGCGCTCCCCTTTTTAGAGTATCTTATTCGGTTCTTGCAATAGTTAAACAAAAAATCTTTTGATCCGGCACTGACCTCTCTCCTGTATTGGACCACTGGAAAGGTGCGAATTAAAGAACCATGATGTATGTTTCAACATCAAAATATCTCGCAAAACACGATTTGCCCACCGAAAATTTTGAGTAATTTTCTTTGAATTCCTCGAGTATGAGTTGAATCATGAGTTGAAAGATTCGTGCAACCGAATGTTCGGTTCATGTAACCGTACTCCTTTTACCAGTTCATTCAGCAGCGTAATGGGTTCGGTTATACGAACCGAGCGTTAAGTTAAACTACCTGAAAGTTGAGTTTGACAAACCGAAGAGTTATGATGACGTTGATCATTATGTTCTCCTTCATTTTGTGGATATGTAATTTTACCTCCCTGGGAGTCATAGTATTTGTAACACGTGTTTCGTTCGCCCCACCCACCGTTTCTACTCTGTGTTAAAGTCTGAGTCAGCCGAAAAGAGTTTATGCTCTCCTTCATTTCGTGGATATGCAATTTTACCTACTTAGAAGTCGGAAAAGTTGTATCACCCATCGAACTTTTCTACCCTGCGTTAAAATCTCTGAGTCAGCGGAAAAGAGACCAAGCTCTGTATTTTCATTGTTGTAGATACGCGAGAAGGTCTTGGTATTCATAATCGTCTCCGCATCTGTGAAAAGCGACTTCATCTTCCGGAAGAAAAGTTTCAAAACTTTAAACTCTCCGTGAAATGATCGCGGGAAGCGCCTGCAAAACTGTTGGTATACTTCAAGCATCACATCGTGCCGTCTCCTCGAGCCCGCAGCGCATCCCGAGCTCCAGTTTCGCAGTCTCCACCCACGAAACGCGCTAAGTTCTGAGATGCGCACGTCATTAGGAAATGCGTTGGGCAGCGCGCGTTCATAACGAAAGAGAAAATGAAGCGCGTATTCATCAAAATGTAATAAATTTTAAATCATTCATACTTTAAGCTCGTAGCTTACGAAGTTCGCGAACGGCCAATCGGTCGTTGGTTCGTAAATACTGCACCTCTGGAACAGCATACACCGTACATGATTTTAACAATAGCCTGATGGAACTTACCAGGTTTTGAGTTTTCACCCCTCGTGTATTAATATCTAAATGCGGAAAAGGTATACCTCCACCTTAACGTTAAAAAGCCCTCAAATTATTTTTTATTCTGTGCAAGGAAAACTAATCATTAAATGTCTTCTTTCATTTTTCTGTGACTTATTAAGAATACGTGATGTATGGTGAGTTTCAATTTGAAGTGCTGGTTGGTCTCCTTTTAAAAAATAGAACATGATTGGAGCATTTAATCGTCTAAAATGCTCTGAAAAGTTCGAGGAAAAATTTGCGCAGATTCCCCGAAAGATTCATATTCTATCAAAGATTTTGACAAATTCGGCAGTACTCTGATAGACTAAGAAAAATCGCCGCTTGAACATCTGGATGCTGTCAAATTTCACCCTGTGAAACACTCATTTTGATGGAAAGTTTGAATGTTTTTCCTTGAAATTTTCGGATGCTATAGACTAAATTGCTAATCAAATTCTCTATTAAAAAAAAAATCGGGAGACAAATTTCCACTAGTTTCTCTAAAAATGCGTGATTTATCGTGAAAAATGTGGCAACGTCTCAAAGCTCATACGGCTCTCTTCCTTAGCATGGTGCGATATTGGGTCATGCATAGATGGGCCAATATTTCAGTGTATATGTGTATATGAGCATTTTTCCGAGCTATCTCGGCAACAGTAGCCATCGGGCGTATGAACATTGACACGTTGCCAAATTTCCCCGGAAAAAATATTTATTTTTATGGAAGTTACGCGTATTTACCCTTGGCATTTTCAGATAGCTTAGGTTAAATTGCGAGGAGAATCGTGTGAATAATTTAAAGAAAAATATTCACAATTTTCCATGTAAATTCAATTTGATTGGAGGAGGTATGGCAACGTTTGGGGGCTCATACGGTGTTTTTCCCTCAAGTTTTAGTGAATGCCTAAATGGACGAATTCGTATATGGCCAAATTTCCTCCCAAGATATTTATTTTAGAGAAAAGTTAAGAATAATTTCCTTCGAGATTTTCAAATATTTTAGGTTAGATTGAGAGGAAAATCGTGTGAAAATTTTGAAGGAAAATATTTAAAATTTTCTTTGTGATTTGATCTTTAATGGAGGAGGTGTGACAACGTATGTGGGCTCATACGGTGGTTTTCCTCGCGTATTCTACCGTGCTAAGGAAAAACGCCGTATGAACCTTCGTGCGTTGCCAAATTTCTTTTGGTAACACACAAATTTTCGGGGAAACTTGTGAAAATTTTTCATACAATCGCTAAAGGAAATTTCCTCACAATGTGATCTGAAGTATCAGAGAATTTCAGATAGAAATATTCATTATTTGCCTCAGAAATTACTGTTTGACGAGGAGAAATTTGGCAACCCTCGGATGTTCATACGGCGTTTTCCTTAGCACGGCAGTATTCTGCAATGCGAAGGAAGAACGCCGTATGAACATTCGAGAGTTGCCAAATTTCTTCCGATAAAATGTTTATTTTTGAGGAAAGATATGTATATTTTCTCTGAAATTTTCAGGGACTTTGGGTGAAATTGCGAACAAAATTATCCGAAAAATTGGAGGGAAAATACTCATAATTTCACCAGGAAATTCGTGTTTTATCAAAGGAAATTTGGCAACGCCTGGTGGCTCATACGTCGTTCTTCCTTTAGCACGGCAGTATTGGGAGATGCATAACTGGGCGAATATTTGGGTGTATACTCGGGATTTTCCGGAGCGAGCTCGGCAACAATCGCCGCGGGGGGCAGCGAGTAGTTAAGCGGTTGAGCCACGCTGAGCCACGTCTGGGCCGCCGCCGGGCATTTCCTTGTCTATTATGCTTTTGCTGGTCTCCGGCCCGGGCCGACTCGGCTGCTCGGCGCCCCCGGGCGACAAAATGGTGGCACCCCGGACCTAACCAACCTACAGCCATACCCAGACCGACCAGTTTATTTTCGCCGGATAACGATCAAGGTTCCCACTCATACCGTCATGTAATCCTGCCCCCGGCTCCGGCCGCGGCTCCGAATTTTCCCCACGAGCCGGGAAACTTTCCGGGTCGCAACCCTAGGCGAATCCCGCACCCAGGGAAAACCACGGCCGAATCCAATCGGCTCGTTCACTCAGAAAAACTGTATGGTTAAAATTAGTACGTTTGTGGTGTTCTATATCTGTTGCAGGTAAATAATGAAATGGATCGTATTCGATGCTGGTTCAATGTATCGTTTGGTTCAAAACAATAGAACATAATCTCCAAAAAAATGTAGGATTTAGATTGGAAAATCTGAACATGAGAAATTTCCTGACAATTTCATCAATTAAACGGAACTAAGCGCCAAACTGAGTTCCTTTTGAGGATTTCAGAATCCCGGATAGCGCGGTCTGTCAAACGGAACTGAGCACCATGGAAAAGCATCGCGAGTATACAACGGAACGAGCATCGCGTTTCGCAACACCCGCCAATCCAAACCCCCCCCCTCTCCCTTCCGCCCCCTATGGCGCTTAGTTCCGTTTGACAGAAATACATCCATTTGGTACTCAAAAGAAGAAACAATCTATCACAAAAAACTCGTTCCCTTAGGAAGTATAAAATCCCCAGTATACAATTACAAAGGACGGGGAAATCGGAAAGCACAAGGAAGCGTCAGGTCGGACCCCGAAAATCTGGGAAATCTGGTCAAAACAAGACAACTCATTATCGCTCGAGCGTGCATCGCAGTTGATGAGTGATTTCTGTTCTGTTTTTTGCTAATAGCTAATTAGATTTCAAAACTATGTTCTTATACTTATACCTCGGTTAATATTGAACGTAACAAGTTGCGATTAGGACAAATCTTAATATTTTCGGTTAACTTTCATGAGTCATGCATCCAAACACGATTGTCCGTACTCCGTACCCTCTCTATGTAGGTGCTCTATTTTCGAACATTCTGTGTCCTAATGTCATTTATATTTCAGGCCCATATCTCCTCCAAAAACATGCTCTAATTTGGCATCGCGGGAAGCTTTGAGAACTAGTCTCGCTTTAAGCTCACAATCAGCTCAGCCGCGAAACTTGATACTCGACGTGCGACGCATCGCCACGCTATCTGTCGGCCCGATTTATTAAGGCCCGCCGACGATCCCGACTTCCGCTCTCCATCCCCGGCCTCCGGGTCGATCGTCGAATCGACCTTAATCGATAAATCCCTATCCTACCAATACAATCTATCGATGCAGGTTATTCGATATCGATTCAACTTCGACTTGCTGATCCCTGCCTCATAAACATACGCATGAACCTCATCACTCTTTTCGGCGATCTGGCTGTCAATCTCACTCCGCTCACAACTTCATCGGGGATGGAGGATGGAGTGGTGTTCGGACGAAGTATGGGCAAGTCGGACGCTCGAGGATAGTTCTTTCGCCGGTCGCTCTGTTGGATGACGGCCGTTAACGAAAGTGACGGACCATATGGTCTCGCACTCGCGGGCGCTTCGCCAGGATTTTGATCGGATTCATCAACTCCTAGATTTATTCGTCGACGTTCCATTGCCGCTGGCTATGTTGTACGGAATGGCCCGAACGGTGTTGGAGCGGAAAATTTTAGTAACGAGTTTTCCATTCTTCGTAAAATTGGGGCCTATCGCAGGGTGGATTTACCACCAAATGTTTCTTTTTGCCCCGTTATTTTTAATTTTTTTAAATTTATTCACGGTAAAACAACTCAGCGCTGAGCTCTACAGCCTGGTTTGAAAATTTATGGGATGAAATCGCAATTAATTGCAATTTTTATCCCATACTATTGCAATAAATCGACGTCGATCAAACGCGATACATTCTCCGATCAAATCGCAACTCATCACGATCATTGGTATTTGAGATAATTTACGGAACTTTCATACCTACGGATTCAAATTTTTCTTTAATAACTGAGTAAGAATCGATCTCCTACTCAATATGACCCAAAATTGAAGCATTTACTTTTTGACACGAGAGGCCTCAATTTTCCATAAAACCATCCAAAATTAAGACACGCGCATAGAAAACATTCAGAAATTGTCTTTCAGAGTTATCAATGATATTTACCTTTGACAATAAAAAAGGGACTCACTATGTTCCATGATAGGAAAGGCAGCAATATGTGCAATGCGCTAGGTGCTTCTGCATACTTGCGAGACTATGTTAATGGCAAAAAATGTTTAGGGTTAGCAGCTGGCAGAGAAAGGTGACAATTTGTTTACGACAGGATGAGATACTGCTGGGATGGTATGAACTTAATGCTCTTTCATGACTCTCGTTGAACAAATAATATGAATTTCGCTGTTTTAGCGGAATCATTTAGTTCATTCAAATTACATCCATGAGTTTTGAAGGAAACTCGATAATTTATGACTTTGGTTGTTACTACTCTTTACGATGATATAGCAGCACGACTCACAATGCACAAGCAGTGTAATAAACCAGCCTCTGAAGTAGCAGGAAGCTCGTCGACCGCCGAGTTACACAAGTTTCGAACACCAAAAGCGCCTTAAAAAGTGAATGATACCACATGCTTACTCAGACGTTCAAATAGATGCATCGATAATACCATTTTTCCTCGATTGGCCACCGAGATTATATTTGTTACATAATTTCTAAACATCAGCGTCTTTTAGTTTTTGAGATGGATGAATGGAGAGGACACTTTTCACCGCGCCTCTCTAAGAGAAGTTGGCAAACAAATCGAAAGGAAAAATTCAGAAATCCCAATAGGAATAGGAAAGCGGGAAGTAATGTTGCTTCAAAATTCGTCTAAGGTAATTTAGGAGAGCTAACTGATTAGGCCAAAACAAAAAATGTATCTTATTTGTATGAAAACGAGATCCATGAAAATGCCGCAAGTTCGCAAAAATTGACATTTCAGATTTGACAGCTGAAAGGGATATTATTCCGCCGGAGAGCTATATTTGTACGGTGCCTCTTTCTGCCAATTTCTAACCTCAACATTTGTTCGTTGTGTGTCCAAAACGCAACCATAAAAGCATGCATTTAGATAGCACTTATCCAGCTGTCTTGCCTACAAAATATAATAATATAAATTTAACAAAATTAGAAAAAAATAAATAATACTACAAACTCAGCTCAGTGAGCACTCTTGGATGAAGCAATAACACTTGTTCGCGCGAATTCCCCATTAGAGGGTTGGTAATTTTGCCAAAGTGTGCTCAAAATTCAGTCTAAAATTGAAGTCTTATTACAGCGGAAAGGGTGGGATTGTTCTCTCTATAATGAGACTTCAGTTTCAGACTAAATTTTCAGCGCAAGCTGGCAAATCACCAACTCTCTGAACGACTCAGTGTCGAGCCACATTTTTGTTTATACAAATTCTCGATTGTTTGAGTGATCAAGTTTGACCATGTCTTCTCGCAACTTGACTTTTTGAGGTTACACTCTCCTCCAAATGAACCATTCAAACATGAGTATGGTGCGGTGGACTTTGCTGCCGTGCTAAGGTAAAACGCCGTAAGAACATCGGAGCGTTGCCAAATTTCTCCTCTTAAAACATTAATTTTTTAGGCAAATACTGAATATTTCTATCTGAAGTTCTCTGATACATTCGATCACACTGCGAAGAAAATTCCTTGAGAAATCGGATGGAAAATTTTCACAAATTTCCCCGAAAAGTTATATTTTACCAAAGGAAATTTGGCAACGCATGGAGGTTCATACGGCATTCTTCCTCAGCACGTTTCCTTTTGGGGCGGCAACACGGTACAGGGAGAGTCTACGGTGCGGATGGTGTCTTTGCTCTTGCTCTGCTCTGCCCCGGTCTTTGGTGTTCAGTGCTTCGACCACAGCTCTGCTGTGCCAAGGAAGAACGCCGTATGAGCCTTCAAACGTTGCCAAGTTTCCTTCGATAAAAACCGAATTTACTGGAGAAATCATATGAATATTTTTTCCTAAAATTTTCAGACAATTTTGTATGCAATTCAATTTAAAATATTTGAAAATTTCAAGGAAAAATATCATGAATGGAGTAAAAAATACGAGCTTTATTGTGAGATATTTGGCAACTCTCGAGTGTTCATACGGCGTTCTTCCTTAGTAAGGTAGCTATCGGCCCGCGGCTAGGCTCGGCGAATTCATGATCCTCTCCCAACTTTTTCTACTTGACACTTTTCTCGCCTTCCACCCCAACCCCAACCCCATCCCCTCTTCCCTTCCCTCGGGCGACGAGGCGAGACTTTCCGCCCGTGCAATTGCTTCGCGGTTGTCCTGCACCCAGGGTGGCAAAATTTCAATAAAAATAAAATTTTGAAATTTCACCTGAAATACTTCATGAAATTTAAGAAATTTACGCAAGATATTCCCTGGTAAAAATTGGCGATAAGAGCTGCGTTTCAAAATACCATAAGAATTCTTATGGCTGGCTGTAGAATGCGGAGAAAATCATATGGCCGGGCGATACGAAGCGATAAAAAATTATGCCGGGCTATAGTTCCTATCGCCGGGCTATACACTTTATCGCCTGGCTGTTGCTTTTTCGCCATCGATTATAAAAGGCTATAAGAAATTGTGTAGAAATTCGTGTGCTTTGGAAATCATTAAGTTTGATACGGAACTACCTTAATATTTTCAAAACACACATTATATTTTCCTTTAAAACATATTTTTTTTCATCAATTAAAATAAGAATAATCCATACAGAATGTGTAAACACTTCAAAATCATGAGTTGAAAAACGCTGACTCCGCCACATTAAATATTAGAGCCTAACACAAAGCGGAGCGGCGACGCACTGGCCCCTACAAACCCAAAATGGATACATCACGCATTGCGCAACGCGTGAAGTATCCCTGTTAGGTTTGTAGGCGCCAATGCGCGTTTCGCGCCGGCTGCCCGCCTGCCGCGCCGCAGCGTGCCACGGCGCTTGAAGCAACTATTTCACACCACAGGTATTGCACAGTATCATACGAAACTGAAGGCGCTCTGATATGTTAGGAATGGCGACATCCATCAAAAGTACGGAGCTTTCCTCGCAAAATAAATCAAGATACTACGGCCCAAAAAGAGAGCAGTAGTCCAAAAACTCACTAAGTCCTAGCATCCGTAATTAGTAACGTTTAGCACACACTTTATCGCCTGGCTGTAGCTTAATCGCCATCGGCTATAAAAGGCTATATAAGAAATTGTGTAGCCGGCTATAGAAGCTATTGGAAATCTTACAGCCGGCTGTAGGTCTATGGTATTTTGGAACACAGATTCTACTGCCAATTTTTACCAGGGTTGACAAATACCGGTTCCTTTTCACGTTTCGCAAAATGTGGAAATTGTGACGTTCTTCTATTTTTGTGTGTTTAAGTGTAGGTTGCATACTCTAGACCCCGGAAAATATGAAATATTTCATAGCCTCGTGAAATTTCATGAAATATTTCACTGAAATTTCCGATCTTTCATCTCTTTCTTACGTTTAATGCCACCCTGACCTCCACCTCCACCGTCGCGCCGGATTCGTCTTACGGAAGAGAGACCTAAGTACATTCGAACCGCGTTAAACAGAATGCAACCTAACCACATCAGCTATTGCCAAAATTTAATTGGGCAATTTAATTTTTTTACATGGAAACGATCGTACGGATTTTTGTGCAAATTTCAGTGAATTTTCTCCGTAGTACAAAGTAAATTCCTCAAAATTTTCAAAGAAATCCGCACGAGCGTTCTCTCGTAAAACATGCAATTGTCCAGTTAAATTTGGCAATAGCTGATGTGCCTTGGTTCCTTTCTGTTAAACGCGTTCCATTTCTCTGTGAGCCACGGTTAGCAAATGCTGATATATACGTACGTCTCAAGGCTCATCCCAGAATGCACTTACTATTCTTTTCTGTGACACGGGAGTCTGAGTATCTTTCCGAAATGCCCTGCCCAGAAAATGGACATTAATTGAATGATTAGCCCAAAGTGACGTTATTTCCTCGCAATAAAGGGAAAAGCACGTGTAGAGCATAATATTCCTCATGGAGTTACGATGTTTGGTGCATCATTAGTTATTACATCCAATCTGAGAGTAACTCGACCATACTAAGAAAAAATGCAGTATGAACCTTCAGACGTTGTCATATTTTTCAATTAAATACGAATTTACTGGGAAACCCGTTGATATTTTTCTTCATATTTTCATCCCTTTCCAGATTTTCACCTTGCCAGGGAATACCGCACAATTATTAAAATATACCTTGAAAAAGTTTTATCCTGAGAGAAGTTACAAATAATTTTTTCTTGAATTTTTTTTTTTTTTTTTTTTTTTTTNTTTTTTTTTTTTTTTTTTTTTTTTTTTTTTTTTTTTTTTTTTTTTTTTTTTTTTTTTTTTAGAAGGTTAATATTAATTAGAGTACACATGACAGCGTTTGAATGTTCACACGACGTTTATTCTTAGCAAGCCAGTAAAGTTCACTCGATTTAAATATACGCTGATTCTAGGTGGGTTATATTAATTATTTCTCCTCTGGCCATGCCTACGGACGGTCAGCACCTGCATGAAAGTAGCTCCAGACTGCTTCGCCGATGCATACCCGTAAGGAATGATGTCGTAATTAAATTAATTGCTTAAATTATATATTTAAATCTCTTCATATCATATGCATCTTTACGCAAAAGTGGAAGTGGCTTCGTAAAGTTGAAGAAAGGAACTTTGGATCTATATTCTGCAAATTGTAAGCAAAATGATTACTCGTATGCCTTTCGAGCGAGAAAAAAAGGAAAGAAAAAGACCTCTATGCCGTTTAGGTAAAGGAGGAGTATTGAAAAGAGTCGTTTCAGGGCCCACCCTGGAATCGCTCAATTATACGATTTTTTGCTCATTGAACGTCTCTGTTTTAAGGAATGCATTATGATTTAGTAATTTTCGGTCTCTTTTCAGGTCTAAAACTGGCTAAAACATGGATCAAGTTGCCGATTTTTGGGGAAAAATGCGAGTTGGCGATCGACTGCCAAAATATCCATATTTTTTGCCAAAATCGGCAACCAGACCCATGTTTAGGCCAGTAATAGACCCGAAAAGAGGCCGAAAATGACTGACGCATGATATTTGCCATAAAATATGGCGAAAATATACCGTAAAATATACTTTAACGAGCGAAAAATCGTGAGGTTAAGAAATTTCAGTTGGGATGGGCCCAATAGACCTGAGTTGTCGACTCGACAAAATACGCTCAGCCACGCCACAATGTGACAGCGTTTCCTCTAAATCTCTCACTTATCTTTTGATTCCTTCTTGCTGATGTGTGACTTTAATTCTCAGAGTTGTGCATTTAGCGGCGTTCTTCTTGATTTTCCACCTTTTCCCCCATAACATCGTAGATTTGAACCTCTTGTGCAGAATAAGGTGCATGTGAAAACATTCTGCAAAAAGGATCTTGATACAAAACTGGATCGAAAGGAAACGAAGCTGTACGTACGGAAGGTGTTGTATGGGAGGAAACAAGATAGGTTTTCCTTGAAGGGGCCCAAGATCATGCAGATATGGAAAATGAAGGTTTTGAAGTTCACAAAAATTGAATTCCATCAGAAGTTTCTGAGAAGCGTTAAAAACCTCATACCTGACCGCAGTCAAAGCTTATGGAAGTAAGTGAACTCATGCTCTTGCCATCGATAATTATTCGCGTTCCCAGGTAGGTTTCTTATCTGCCAATAGGATTACGTATTGCCTATTGGTTCTATAACAGCTAAACGAGCGACTCCGATTGAGACGAACACGGAAAAAATTAAATTACTGATTTAACAAGTCAATTGCTTAAAAAAGTGACTGCAATGTTTCAACGTTGATTTCACAACAAAAAAATGCTACTTTAACCACCATTGTAAGCTAATTTAACCACGGCGGTGGTTAAAGTAGCATTTTCTTGTTGTGAAATCTACATCGAAACATTACGGTCACTTTTTTTAGCAATTGAATTGTTAAATCAGCAATTTAATTTTTTCCATGAATGTTTGCTTTTCAAATACGTAACTATTTGCACTCCTAGGTAGGTTTGTTGCCTATGCGGGAAAATTGAAGGCGAGCTTCGAGTGGACAAATATCCGCCATCAGATTTGCGCATCGATTATTGATTCCATGAAAGTTCATGGAGCGGGAAGAGTGTTTGCCTTTCAAATAGGTAACTATTCGTACTCCCACGTAGGTTTGGTTGCCTATGCGGCGAAATGAAAGGCGAACTTTTGGTCAAAAATTTAAAATCTCCTCTAACAAATGAGCGTTCATAAATTACATAACGTTCTTTTTCACCCCCCGCTACCCCATATACCGCTTTTTTGAAGTAAGTCCTTATCCTAAAACACACAAAATTGCTCTCCTCGCTTTTTGGCTCCTGGCTTTTTTTTGGGCCCCAAGAGCTACATGACCTGATCATACCTAACCTCCAAATTTTCAAGCTGTCCATACTCTCCTATTAAGGTACTCTCTTCTAAGCATCTTAAAACGCCTAGGAATAACGAAATTTCAACTTCTTTTTTTCTTGGACAAGGACAATACACTGAAAAAAAATCTCGGTGTATTTATTAAGAAAAGGGTAAAATTACCAAGAATGCAGGGTTTTATTTTATCCCAGTTTTTTCTTGGTAAAATTGCCATTTATGGAAATGGTAATTTTACCGAGAAATCTGGGTAAAATTATTGACTTTCTCGGTAATTTTACTGGACCCCGGTAAAAACGCCAATATTTTTTATCGACTGTGGTAGAATTACCGAGATAAAGTGGCAAAGTTACCGGGAATTGATCACCAATAAAAGTGGTATTCTTACCTGAAAAAAACAGTAAAAATACCGGTTTTTAGGCAAGCTTACCAGTCTGTCTTGGTAAAATTACCAATAATCGGTAAAAAAAGTGAGATGGTAAAGGTACCAACGGACCTTGGTAGAAACGCCGAGAATTTTTTTTCAGTGTACTTCCTCTGCCCGTAAGGGTAGCGAGAGAGTAAAAATTCAAGTTGTGATGCCGGAAGGGAAAGATGGGCTGATTTCGAAGCGGCATCGCACCCCCCAACTTTCCGGTCGACAGCGGCAACAGGGGCGCAACCCTCGTCGCGCAGAACCGCCGCCGGCCCGGAGCGCTGCTCTCCGGTGTAGCTTTGGAGCCGCAGATCACAAATAAGGGAGCCGCCCGGGGCTAGCGCGTTGACTCTCGAGCTTAAAAACGTTAATGAGCCTCCCCCCCCCACCCCCAACCCCGCCCCTCCGGAATCGAGAGCATAGCGACGCCGACGGGGCTCGTGAATATACCTTGCTCCGCGTCGCGCTCACGAATGCACGTGTGTCGTGTGTTTTTTGATGTCGAGATTCGGCGGGCGGGGCGGAGAAGGGAGGGGCGGGCCAAGTGTCCGCACGAACGAGTGGTGCCGCGGACATGTTCACGAGGGACTTTGCGGACACCCTGCGATGCGAGGACGCGACGCGATTTTCCACCCCCGCCGCACAGTGGAACGATCTAATAAAAGAGGTCGGACATGAAATTTTTGGCTCTGGTTTCAAATTTGTATGTTTATTTCGTCACAAATTCAATTTTCACGGTGTCTGGAAAAAAATTACGACAATACCAATGGCGCCACTCTTAAACTTTTTAGTTTCATATTTTCGAAAATGTGAACTTTCAAAGTTTCAAGATTTTGTCCGATTTTTCTTAAAGACTCGCTCCAATGTGCGCCGCGCAGTGAAACGAGTCGATGGAAGAAGTGGGTCTAAATGTGGAAACTTTGAACGTGTTTAATTCCATTACCAAACGTGGAGGTCTCGAATCCCATGAATTTTGAAGGAGCACCCTCAAAAATTTAAAATTTGACGGAATGAACAACTGGAGATATCGATGAGTGCCGCTTTTTAGGAGGATACGCAAGGATGTTCCTATGTTTTCTCTTCAAGAGGATTTCTCCTACATGTAGAAAGCTACTCACGCAACGGGAGGGTCGGAAATTAACTGCTTGGCAAAATATTAACATGCACATGTACACAATGCATATACATGTACTTTTAACACCGATCAAATGGGAAAAAAAGAGAAAGAAGAGAAAAAAAATGCTCGATCGCCCGTCCGCGGTTTACTCTCAGCCAGGCGCGGTATAGGCAATTAGCACATCGGAACCTATACATGACTGTGTAGAGTTTGAAGTATATAAACGATGTTGAAGGCGCTGTAAGTGGTGCGCGCGAATACGGTTTACATTGCTCGTGATAATTTGAATTTGCGGCACTCACTAGTTGATTAAAATTCTTACAAGTCCATCCATTATGTGTTAAAATTCTGCGAGTGCTTTAATTTTCATAGAAATTTACAAACTCCTGCTTGCACACTGCTTTTTATGTAAATCACCACGGCAGCAGCTGCGCTACTGCTCCAATCATATCACCTAGGTTGTGTTTATTAGTGCATTTTCCGAAGGAATTACACTATTTTTTTCGTTTTGTTATAGTCACTTCGACCACACCAATTTTATGTCAAAATTACCTCAACCGCGAAAATTGTTGCTCCAAAATGAAGCCGACCGCGCCGTGTAATAGGACATGGGGAACACTTCGTGTTTGCAGGTGAAAGTGTGTACACTAAAAAGTTTTCGATGCCCCTTGAAGTTAGTTAACGTCTAGTGTAGTTAGACTGATTCCGACTTATCATCAATCATTCATCGATCATCCATAGGCGGATCCATAGGAAGGGGGGGTGTAGGGGGCAAATGCCCTCCGCTCAACCGTAAAAAAGGAGGATGAAAAAGAAAAAATAATGAAGGTAGGAACGGAGGAAAGAAGTAGGTAAGACGCTTGTATTTGGTAATTTTTCACACTGGAAAAAAAAACACATTGGATCTAGAGTCCAGACTCTTGAAAACATTGACAAGAAAAAGGACTCTTGATTCAAGCAGATTTAAGCTTAAATCAAAAGGAAATTCGCTCAAAGTAAGAGGCCCCTGGTTCTTGATTTAAGCTTAAATCTGATTGAATCAAGAGTATTTTTTCTTTTCGATGTTTTTAAGGGTCTGGACTCTAGATCCAATGTGTTTTTTTCCAGTGCATGACAAAATTAAGTCAAACTGCGTGTTCTATGCTTTGAAATTTCGAAAAATTTCGCCCTCTCCCGTTAGAAATGTCCGAATCCGTCTATGCGATCATCACCATAAAATCGTTGATGACGTCCATTTTATTGAGGTAAATTTGCGCGGAGAAAACTAAAACCTACCACTAGTGTTGACGATTTTAGCGAGCTAACAAAAAAATAATGACGAATTTCAACTTTAAAGCGCAGCTTCTCTGTAGCGAAATGCTTTTCAGGCTCCAGGAAAATCATCGAATCTTCCAGGAGGGAACTGAGCCGCCATAAAAGATAACGTGGAGTCTTGGCGTTTGGAGTTGCGGGCGTAATTTACCAGCCGAACACCTCCCGTCGCCGAAACCTTTCTTGAGCGCGAACCACATCCAAAGCGAAACTTTCTTTTGACAGCGTTTTCCGGCGCTCTCATCAGGACGCGGGCAGGAGGGGGAGGCGGAGAGGGGGCGGCGGAGAGGGATCTGCTCCAGGGGGAGTTATTTATAATAAATTTGTGAAGCGTGGGATATCAAATTCAGGTATTTTGATGATTCTTGAAAAGCCCCGCAGACAGACACTGTCAAAACAGTTCGCCGCGCTCTAACGCACCCCGCCTCGCTCGCTGGACAGAATTTGAGCCGCCAGCCTCATTGCCGGATCAAAATAAGAATTCGCGGGGGGCCCTGATGGGGCATCTACACATATGCCCCCCCCCCCAGATTTTGAAATAGTACCATCTATCCCCTCCTAATAAATCTAATAAATTGTTCAGTTATAACAAAGAGTATGATAGGAAGTCTGCATGCAAAACGAAAGGGGATGTATTCGATCGGCATGAATCGAACGGTGAATAAAAACGTGAATCGATCGACGTGAACCGATCGACACCGAAAAAATTAAACAGGAGCTGCAATTTTAAATCACCGCAATGGAGATACATGGTTTCGCACTTTGGCTAACGATACACCCCTTTGGTCTACAACAACCACCCGTTTCAATCGATAAGATCACTCGATTATTCTCCCTCCGTCTTTTTTGTCTATAGCTTTATCCATCAATATCAAAAATCAGCCTGCTAGAAGGACGTAGACCCCTCCTAGAAGAGTAGGGGCCAGACCCTGGAAACACCCTTCTGGCTACGCCAATGAGAAAGCTGCCTGATGTGAGGTCGACGTTTTTAACGGACTTACAAACGTCGCCTCTCTGACGTCAGGGCGTCATTTCCACTTTAGCTCGGTTCTCCGTATAACTTCATGCTTTTCGGGGCTCATGTGAAAACAGAGATACGCTTTTCAGTCAGAGGAGCGACAAAATAGAGAAAGACAAGTGTTGCCAACTCTCTAGAATAACCTTTGTCGCAATGAAAAGTTAGAGCAACAGTCGAGAGTTGCGACACCTTATTTTCTCGTTCGGTTGAAAAAGAAAAAGAAAGAGAAAGAGAAAAGGAAAGAGAAAGAGAAAAAGAAAAAGAAAAAGAAAAAGAAAAATGAAACGAAAAAGGAAAGAAAAAGAAAAATGAAAAAGAAAAGAAGAAGAAAAAGGAAAAGAAAAAGAAAAAGAAAAAGAAAAAGAAAAAGAAAAAGAAAAAGAAAGAGAAAGAGAAAAAGAAAAAGAAAAAGAAAAAAAAAGAAAAAGAAAAAGAAAAAGAAAAAGAAAAAGAAAAAGAAAAAGAAAAAGAAAAAGAAAAAGAAAAAGAAAAAGAAAAAGAAAAAGAAAAAGAAAAAGGAAAAGGAAAAGGAAAAGGAAAAGGAAAAGGAAAAGAAAAAGAAAAAGAAAAAGAAAAAGAAAATATATAACGGAGCGCTGACGAGGTGCGCCTCGGGGGTAGGCAAACGCATATACAGCCACGATACGACGCGACGCGACGGCACAAGCAGTGCAGCGATGAAAATTAAGTTCTGCCTCGTATAATGAGTCAGAAAGTATCCTCGTTGTTAGACTTAGGAAATCGGTGCAATTTTATACCCAAAGCCTGCCTGAAACTTAATTTTATTAATTAGACGCCGGAGAAAATTGGGTGCAAGAGTAGGGGTGTATATTGCTAAAAGCGACACGCTTCAATTTGGTGGTGCCTGGGTTTCTTCAGCGGACTCGGTTGTCAATTTTAACGTTTTAATTAGTAAATTTGGACAAAGCCTCATGAGATCTCCCTAAATGTATTCATTTTTTAATAATAAAAAAAGATGGACATTTTTTTTAGAAGATAGACATTAATTAGAGTAAATGGACCGAGTTTAGTAGAGAGGACGCCACATCAACTATTGCCAAAAACTGGGAAATTTAATTTTTTTCAAGAGAACTTTTGAGCGGATTCCTTTGAAATTTGTAAGTAAATTTGTTTGTACCTTGACATTTCACTGAAATTTTCACAAAAATCCGCACAAAAATTTTCATGTAAGAAATTAAATTTGGCAATAGCTCATGTGGCTTGGTTCCTTTCTCCTTTACGCAGTCTCATTAGAGTAAATATGACAACGTTTGCCGTCATACGGCATTTTTCCTCAACACGTCAGTAATGTTGACTTTAATTAAATATACACTGATTCTAGCTGCAGTACATCAATTATTTATGTAATATTTTTCTCAAAAACACAGGAAAACTGTTTCGTAAAGAATCTTAAAGTTCCTTCATTCCGATTGGTATGCAATTTGATCCCCAGAGAGTTAAAATAGTTGCCAGAGAACAGGCTCCGGCGCAGCGCTGCGAATGGCGCTCTTCACGTCGCACAAAGGATCGAGTCAATTAAAAAGGTCGGACATGAAATTTTTGACTGAAATTGTAAATTTTGAAGTTTACCTTTTAAATTTCAATGGGTGCTATCAGCAGAAAATTTTACGAGGAAACCAATAAAGCCACTTTTAGAACCTCATAGGTTTATATAAACGGAGTAACAAGCGTTTAAAGTTTCCACATTTTGTCCAACCTTTCCTATTGACTCGATCTACTGCGCGTCGTGTATGTACTTAAATTTAACTACCGAAAAACGGATTTCGATCGCGGTGTTAGAACATTTCCGCTCAAATTTTATTTTTTCAAAAGAATACCACATGACATTTATGTGCAAAACTCTCAGAGAAAATATTCTTGAATAAAGAACGAGGAAAAAATCACACGAAATCTTGTGCAAATACGACGATTTGGCTCTCTGAAAACAAATGAGACGCCAGGGCCAGATTAAGGGGGTAAATTTTGCAATTTTTTCAATGTAGGTGTATAAAGAAATCGGATTTAGAAAACAAAATTACAAACGAGAAAAGGCGACAAAATCTCTAATTTCCCAAGAGTATAGTAATTTCTAATTTTGTCGTCTTTCAGTGATACAAGAGACAGCATTTTTAATTAGTCGAGTTGAGAGAGAAACCAAACACGCAATTTGGCCTGGAACGGCGCGACTTAGAGAGAAATGATGACAAGAACTTGAGATGAAGGAGAAGCCCTCGGTGCGGCGATCGGCATGTAACACATATTACCGCCTACAAGACTGCACGAATACTTCACGCATTGCATCAAACACAGTGCGGTCATTGCGGTCAGCGTGAAACGGATAGCGCCTACAAGAATGCATGAATACTTCACGCATTGTGGCAAACACAGTGCGATCAGCGTGAAACGCATAGCGCCTACAAGACTGTCGGAATACTTCATGCATTGCGTCAAACACGGTGAGGTCTGCGCGGCGCGGCGGCGGAAGTTAAAATCATTAATCCACATTTGAATCAGTGAGAACGAAAACACACCAACTCGAAAAAATGAAAATAATCAAGACGCACACAAAACTGCACAATAGGTGAAAATGTTAGCACGAGAAAAAGATTTTTGGTGGCATAAGACAAGAACTTAAGGACACTTTTTAAGTCCAAGTTGGAACAGTTGCGCTAACTTCAATGACCTTAAAAAAATGGACTGTCTTTAATGAAAAGTGAGCCTTTTTGAGAAACCGAGTAGGTGTGTTTTCGTTCTCACTGATTCATTTATGTTTGTTCTTTCATGATTTTTTCGTTCATTTCTTATGAATGAAAGGCCTAGTCCACACAGAGATAGATTTACGAAACTTAACTTTCGCGCAAAGTTCCGTGATTTTTTGCTAGTAGTGTTGACAGGGCTTTCCCAAAAAATGTGTTTAACACGAGTGAACGCGTCTTATGCACCCCTATCCCTCTGGCACGTTCATTAGATGTTTTTTATTAATCAGTCATTATCTCACGTCATTAAGGAAATTTAATTTCGTCACCCTCTGGCCAAAGTATTGCATGCCATGCGACGTTAAAAAATTTCCGTCGTCATTTTATTTTTTTACAGAGAAATTGTTTAACGAAGCTGTCCGAAAATTTCACTGGATCTTCTTTGTGCTGCCGTTAAAATTCAGTGACATTTTCAAACAGATTAAACCATAAATTTCTTTGTAAAAAAGTAAAACGTCGGCGAAAATTTTGAAATGTCGCATGGCGCTTGTGATTTTTTGGCCGGAAGGTGACGACAAAAAGACAAAAGGAACATTACCTTACCTATGCAGGAAAACACGTGCTCTAAAAAGAACTCCGAGGTCCGAACTGGCAACAGTGAATGGTTTGTTTTGATGATTTGTTTTGGTTTGTGGTGAAAGCAGATAAGTGGGGGTCATGAGGTTATGAATCCTGAAAACTTTTTATTGCAAAATGTGAATTAATTCGTATATATCCTGCTCTTAAATTGTGCACATATTTGTGAAGTTGAGTTTAAATATTTTTTTAATCATCATCATCTGTTGCGTGGAACAATGCGTGAATTTTCGGTGAACAAAATTCTCTCTCATTATCAGTGATAACATTTGTAAACAATGACACCAAACGAGCGAACTTATCGCACAAACCTCGTATTTTTTCTCAAATTGATTTGAAATTCAAAGCTGGAAATTCTTCAGAAAGTAGAACAGCACCATGCCTTGCTCAATAAATTCCAGAGGCACAGCTCTCTGTAAGCTGAACGGCCTGCTCCAATGTCATAATATTTATCATTCGGTTTCACCTTCGATCAAAATACCTAAAGAGATTGCAGGCATAAAATTATGTTGCCGCGGATTGAGCTCAAGTCAAAAATTGTCCTACAAAAGCTCTAAGAAAGATACGAGCGAATGTTTGCCGAAACAAGCGAAAGTAACAATTTGTGGCGGAGGTATCATGGGCGCAGCAGTGGCGTATCATTTAGCGAAACTAGGATGGGGACCCCATACTCTGGTGCTGGAACAAGGGAGGTAAATAAATTGTATCATTCACTTTTAACGCTCTATCTCGGCTATGCTACATGTCTGGTTCTTATAACTAGGAACAATTCGGAGCCTACAAAATTGGATAGTTTTTAAGATTTAAACTGCTGCTTTGAATCGCATCATAGAATCATACTGTTGCATAAAATTTCACAATTGGTTTCGAAATTGGTTTCCCAATCACTTATCAAATTCTGTCATGTTCTTACTGAGCTCTAATACTTTTTTGCAGGCAATTCCAAGGACACATCAACACTCTTTCGAAAGAAAATCACAAGTACATTTTGACAGAAATTGAGTCGCTAGTGATGGTGATTCCCTCTGGTACCTTACATACAACCAAAATAGCCTCTCATATTAAATAATTGAATGCCTTGAAGAATTGGTGAATAAAAAAGAGGGGGGTGTGAGAAGTGCCAATGGAGAAAAGCGATTTAATGGCTTTTTTAGCTTCTTCGTTTATGCTTAACTTAACCAGATGCAAATATCTCAATCATCAAAAATCATGCATAATACCGTATTGATCTACTGCTCTGTTCATAGAGTCTCCCTCTAAAATGTAGTATTGCAAGTGCTTTTTCTCTTGTTGGCAATACCTATTTTTTTAAATTTTCATCAAGTTATCATTGGTTTATGTACCCATTCAATACTTGTGTGCCAAAATTCAAGCTGATATACCTACATAACATTTCTAGCCGTGGCAAATCAGTTTTTTATGTTTTTGGTAAAGTTTCGTATAATACCTATTTTCTGTTCCTGAAGCGTTGGAGGTGGTACGACATGGCATGCTGCAGGCCTTCTTGGTATTTTTAAGCCCACCCTTGCACAAGTAAAATTATGCCAGTCCAGTGTCGCACTCTACAAAGAGTTAGAAGAGCAAGGGTACCCAACTGGCTGGAAAGAATGTGGAAGTCTCTGTGTTGCAAGGACCTCAGACCGAATGACTGTTTACCGGAGGATGAAAGCTCAATCTGTGTGAGTAGCTCAATCTTCCCCTCTCCTAGAAATTATTTTAGGAAATTATTATCTACTGAACCACATGTGTCCCTTAGAGTAGTCACAAACCTTAAAAAAGTTGTCCGTGGCTCTGATAGGTATACATCTCCAGAATTTTTTCAACATGTGCAAAGGTTTGCCAGTTTTTAAGCATACGGATTTATAAGTGTGATATTTTTTGAAAAGTGCTCTCCGAAATGTGAACTTGTGCTCAGTTTTGCCAGTTTTTCCAGCTTTCAGATTTACAAGTTTGATATTATCAAGATAATGTTCCTTGAAGTTGTGGTTGAAAGAAAAAAGAAAAGTCAAATCGCGTTAAAATCTTGGCAGGTTCAATCAGGAAAGTTCTGATAACTATCAGCAGTGCTTTCGTCCTTTAGTTTCTCCTAATAGTATCTGTTTATATCCAGATTTTGATTGTTTAGAGCTTTAAAATACTTTCTAATTCATTGCTCCATGAAAGAGGAAGGGAGCAAGTGACTTGAGTTCCGGCTCCAGACACACTTGTATCCTCTCATACACTAAATCCTAAACTGCTCTTTTCCAAGTTTTTTTTACTATTCGTTCTCTTTAATGTCTCATACACTAAATCCTAAACTGCTCTTTTCCAAGCTTTTTTTACTATTCGTTCTCTTTAATGTCATTGTTTCATCCAACCAAACTTGACACCCCTTGACTCAAGGAGTGGGGGCCAGTAAACATTTTCAAAAGGGAACCATCCTCCCATAATGCATAAGGGTAAGAGAATGTAAAAAGAAAGAAATTCTGAGTCTCTCTCTATCCCCATATCCAAGTGTTCATAGTCAAAATGGAGCCCAAAAAAATTTTGAGATTAAGACTATCCGACTGTATTGACAGACACGCTTTTAAAGTTTTTGAAAATCCCTTAGTTGATATTTTCTTTTATTTCAGATCATGGAACATTCCTTGTGAATTAATAACTCCAGAGCGGGCCAAAGAAATATGTCCTCTCATTAATGTTGATGATTTAAAAGGTGCCCTTTGGATCCCAGGCGATGGAGTGGGTGACCCATACAAAATTTGCACTTCACTCCTTCAGATTGCTCAAGAAAAAGGTGAGAACAACAGGGACAATCATACCAAAAGAAGTTCCAAAGTAGGAAATCATCCATTCTGAAGAAATAATATTACATGAAGATTTTCTAGAGCTCGGGCTCTTGAACTCGGGTTCAATGATGGTCTGATTTTTACCTGGCAAATGAGAGGTTTTCCATCTTCTTATTTGCTCTGAAATTAAATGCAAAAAGCAAAATAGCAAATTTTCTAAATGTTCTTGAAGTTTCTCTCTTGATATATTACTAACCAGTTTTTTTTGTAAAAAAAACTTTTAATGCTGTAAATCAAAGAGAGCGGATTTTTAGTTTTGCTAGCGGCCTATAATTCCTTCTAGAACCCCTTTTAATCATCACTATTTGTTAGTGATCGTCATTTATTATTGTGATGTGGAGGATTTTTGATTAATTCGTCCTCTTGTGCAAAATATGTTTTAGGTGTTCAAGTTATTGAAAATTGCTCAGTGACAGGAATTCGAAGTGAGCATAGAAAAGTGAAAGTTATCGAAACAAACTTAGGTGCTGTCGAGAGCGAATTTTTTGTCAATTGCGGAGGTTTCTGGGCACGACACATCGGCCAATTGAGTAAACCCTCTGTCAAAGTGCCTGTTCACCCTGTTGAACATTATTATTTACAAACCAAACCTGTGCCAAATCTAGACTCTATGACTCCAGGTATGCTTTTGCAATTGCTAATGGATTTTGTTTAACATTATTTTGGTGATTTAACTTTAAATATTTGTAATTAGAATAAATAGAAACTTCTCAAGTTGCAATTTTACTGATTTGAACGATGTAATGTTACCCTCACCTTACAGATGCATCTATTGATATAAGTCAAATAAATGTTTCTGATGCTACCGTACATTGAGCATACAAAAAGAATATGTTCAAAGTTTTTCAGGCAGCCTGGATTACAGACAGAACAATATTCTTTAATGTTTATTCTACATATATCTACACTGATTGATTCCAGTAGTGATATAGCTGCCCTGTGGGTTCTCAGTTGGCTGAAAACTTCTTTTTTTTTATATATAAAATCGTATTCTCTAATTTGAGAAGTTGCGTTGTAATTTGGGAGGGTTTTTCACTGAGCTTAGATATTTGTAGATATTTTCAGATATTTGTAGTTATTTATAGGGCTTATACATTGTGCTTAATAGTATTGAGTACCTAAAGATGAATTTTTGCTCATCTTAGGTGTATCATTTACTAATTTTCTCCAAAAGTTGGCAAGAATAAAACCTGGCTTTCTTTAAGTTTCTGCTACTTTCATTTACAGTCTCGCTCAAATTTTCCTTTAATAACAATATGAATTTCTCATTATTTTTTCAGTTGTTCGTGATCAAGATGGTTATATATATTTTCGAGAGTTGAACGGTTGTTTTCTAGCAGGTGGCTTTGAGCCAGTTGCAAAGCCAGCTTTTGAAGATGGATATATTCCAAGTAAGAGTCTCTTAAAATGGTATAATAATTTTCCCGTGTCTTTCATTACTGTGATCTTCATAATTCAAACAAAGAAGCCCCGTTCAGTGAACACAAATTTGCAGTGCTAATTGCGAACATCTCTGTGAAACTAGAGAGAGAGAGAAAAGAAAAGTTATTCAAACCTATTATTTAAATAAGAATACAATTTAAGTGAAGGCCAAAATAAAACCATGAGAAAATTCACTCTGGAAAAGAATACTAAATTTCAGATTATCCGCACAAAGTGGCAGTTGGCTGATTCGGCCAATAGAAACTTCAGATTCATTACCGATGATTGCAAAAGTTATCAATGATAACTTTTTCTGGTTAAATTAGAGAAGATCTCTTTAAGGCTACTTTAATCCTATTTAATATTTCAAAATTCTGTCACTAGGAATTTGACTCTCAAAAATATTCACTATAGAAAAATCGGTGGTTTAACAATATTTCTGATCCCAAATTAATGATTGCCACTCTCTGTAAATCTTTTATTTTATCCCTGAACGTTTCTCAAAGTTCTGCCGTAAGAGCTCTACTGTCAATCAGACGCGTCAGGGTCTTTTCGTCAAATTGACTTTTAGAACTTTGCTATACATCATACTAAAAGTTGTGTTTTCCCAATAGCTACTCCCGGAGAAAGAAGACTTAGCGAAGATTGGGATCATTTTTTCATTCTTCTCCAAGAAATGCTGCATCGAGTTCCGAGCTTAGGAGATGCCGTTTTAGATAGCTTAACAAATGGTCCTGAGGCATTCTCTCCAGACTGCAAGTGGATTGTCGGTCAAGCACCGGAGGTGTGTCTCTTTTGACGTTAATTGAAATATTAATAACAAAATAGAAAAAAACCAGGCTCGTGTAATATTGAAGAAATAAATTATTTTTAATATAGTTTATTTCATGATTCCAGAAAAAGAGTCATGAACTTTATGACCAGAGAGAACCTTCTCTGAGTACACAATTGAGTTTTTATTCAATTTATTTATTTATTTTTAAAGAAAATTTACAAAAATGGATCAGTTGTGCTAGTCACAGAATTGCATTTTTACGTTTTAAACTTAAATTTTAACCAAAATTATCAAGATCCATCCAAACGCCTTGTTTTTATATCCAATATTAACCAAGATATTTCTTCGAGAAACATAATGAATGATGTCATCCATTACGATTTCTTCCACTTTGAATTCATCTGTCAGTGATACTACACACATTTAGTAGCTGGAATTGAAACACAGGTTAAACTAAGGTGGAAGAAACCATGGCACCCGTCACCATGTTGGACAACATCATCCGCTTTGTTCTTTGAAGGGCAATATCTCTGTTAATTCGGGATGCGGAAACTCAGTGCAGGGATGGATCATATTGTTTTCTGCTAAAATTATCATAACGCAGTGTGTGATCAGGGCAACTGACCCATTGTAGCAATAATAATAATAATAATCCAAGTTAGCAATTTCAATGGTGGTTTTCTCTAATACAGTTTTGTTATCTCCTTTTCAGATTAGGAATTATTTTGTTGCAGCTGGCATGAAAACTGTCGGCATCTCTGCAGCAGGAGGTGTAGGTGAAGCAACTGCTGAGTGGATTGTAAACAAGAGAACCAAGTATGATATGTACGAATTAGAAGTCTCTCGTTTCCTAGGGCTGCACAATAATATTAAGTTTTTACGAGATAGAATGAGAGAAGTTCCTGGTAAGTACTCAAATCAAGTCATTTTAATTGTACAGAATACATGTGTCTAGCTTAGCCCAAGACATCACACTTTCACAATGTGATTTACAACAAAAAAACTACATCTTAGCTCATCACAAAAGTATTTTTACACTACTGTGGGCTTACCTGCAAAAGTTGTACTCGCAGATAATTTATCCAAAAAAACTATGAGGTATCCTCACAGGGAAAAAATTATTTTTGCAGATTTTTAAAATTAAATTATGCATAAGTTATAACTAGTCTCTTGATATTGCCTTTTGATGATCCTATTGCATAGTTTTAACCTGTAAGATCTGTGTCATTCCCATGATAAAAATATGTTAAAAAAAGCATACTTTTCTACTGAGCCTATGAATAGAAACTGATCCTCCGCTGGCATCAGTTGAGATCAGTAAAAAATTCGATTATTTAACCAGCATTTCAACAACATCAATGGCATTTATATGGTCAACTGTTCTTTTATATTGAAAGTTTTGGCCTTAAGACTTAAATCATTTTGATTTCAGGACTACATTATAAACTTCAGTATCCGTTCAACGAATTTAAAACCGGTCGGAATCTCCGAATGTCACCAATATACCCCAAACTCAGGGAAGCTGGCGCAGTTTTTGGTCAGGTTATGGGATATGAAAGACCTACCTGGTTCAAACCACCGTCTGCACTTGAGTTCATGCCAAATGGTGTGCAGCCATTTGAAGTAGCGGAAACTAACACATTTGCTAAGCCTCCTTGGTTTAATGAGGTAATTTTTTACTTTCTACTTTTTTCAACCAGAGACCAATATCTAAGATAAAAATTTGTTTAAATATCGCCTGTGAGAGATTTCATTTTCAAAATTTGACCTGGACCCTCCTCTCACAGGGGGTGGGGGATCATCCCCCCCCCAGACCCTCCACTAACGCGTCAACAAAATTATTCTAAGTCTCTTGGCATCTACAAACACATAGGTCTAGAACCACCTATGCTTACAAATTCTGAACAATTCAACAAATTCGTCAATCCTGGTCCTCTAAAACAAGCTGTTTTTCCAATAGGTGGCAGAGGAGTACGCTGCTTGTCGAGAAACGGTTGGATTAAGTGATTATTCTTCTTTCACAAAACTGGATCTGTGGTCGAAAGGCCGGGAAGTTGTTGATGTTCTGCAATACCTTTGCTCGAATGATGTTGATGTGGCTGTTGGAAGCATTATTCACACCGGAATGCAAAACGATCAAGGAGGCTACGAAAATGATTGTAGTTTGGCTAGGATATCAGAAAATCAGTAAGTGCAGTCTTTCTTACTACATCAGATATTTTTAGCCAAGGATCTTTTCAACCATTCCTTTAATCACCAGGAAAAACTCAGAAATCAGTGTTTTTTAGCCAGCCTGTGAGCTGAAAACCTGGAAAGTCAGGGAATTTATGGCGACCTGGAAAAGTCATTCTAAGGAAAGGAACTTTGCAAGTAGCGTGTCTGCTCAGGAGCGCAATTTAGAGAAAAAGAATCCAAGTGTAAGTCTTGATCAAAGGTCAAGAAAGTGGGGAATCTAAAAATCACATAATTATGGAAACCCTATCAATCATAGTTAAAATGAATGAGAGGGTGTGAAGAGCATCTCTCAGGTTAGCAACAGTAAAGTTGATGCAAAGCCATAACCTTCGGTGCTTGTACTCATCGTGAAAGGAAATAAAGTCAGTTATTCTATTCAAATTTCCTATTTAGAGTTACGACACGGAAGGCAACTCAACTGCAGATGCAAATCACATCTAATTAGACCCATCATCAGCCTCCTAACTTTCTGTAGGGTAATTCCAAACAGGGTTATTTTACTCAAATGAGTTTTAAGCACTGAAGGCTATGACTTCATGTCAACTTCTCTGTCTCTATATCATAGTTCCGCTCCATCAAGATTTAATCTCAAACGTTTTTACTCTTTTGTTTAATGTATTTTTCTTTCTTCTACAGTTATATGATGATAGCTCCAACAATTCAGCAAACCAGGTGCAAAGCTTGGATTCAACACCATTTGCCAGCTGATGGATCTGTTTCCTTATCTGACGTTACATCTATGTTCACTGCCATTTGTATCATGGGTCCGTTTACCAGGGTCCTACTTCAGGAACTCACCGATACAGATCTCAGCCCTAAATCCTTCCCATTCTTCACGTATAAAGTATGTCAGAGTTTTAATTTCCAAAAATATTATCTGGATTTTGTTAATTGCCATCTTTATTTGGATTGTTCATTCACTATTAATGTTATCCGGATTGACTATCTCATTCCACCTGCCATTCTTTGAGAATAGGATCATAGGAAGCAAAAAGGACTTTGTATAAACCATAGAATTTGATTGCTCACACTGGAAATGTAGACAATATCCCCTAAATATACCAATATTTCTGCTTAGTATGCACTGTTCCTCACTTTTGCCTAGAGTTGACCTTATTTTAATCAAATTTCATCTTCTTTTACCTTGCAGGAAATGGATATTGGGCTAGCCAATGGTATCCGCGTGATGAATCTTACGCACACCGGAGAATTAGGTTACGTTTTGTATATTCCCAATGAGGTGAGTGCTCAGTTTTATTACTCATTATTATTATTTTTTGCTTCAGAACAAACTTGTGCCCACGGTCTTGATTTGGTTTCATGAATTTTCCATTCTTTCTTGTTTTTATCTAATTCCAAGTTAGCACCCCAAAAATGGACGTACTATTGCAAATTTGAGTTTTATTTGCTTCTTCTTTTAAATTCAAATCCATACCAAATTATTCAAATTTTATTCTCATTGGAGACATAATGAATAATACTTTTTCTTCTGCTTCCAGTTTGCGCTTCATGTATACAACTGTTTAATTCATGCTGGAAAGAAGTATGAAATTCGCCGTGCAGGTTATTACGCTACCAGAGCACTTCGTGTTGAAAAATTTTACGCTTTTTGGGGTCAAGATTTAGATACCAGCACAACTCCGCTAGAATGTGGTCGAACTTGGCGTGTCAAATTTGAAGTTAGTATTTCTGTTGTTAATTCTTATCATTTTGTCTACATGCATTCGATTGTGAGAATAAAGAGTAGAACCAAATAGATATAATCTTTTTTTTGTCTGCAAGAAAGTGTTGAGTTGGTTTTCATATAGCTCTCAGGTAAGTTTTCTTGAATTCAAGATTCAACTTGATTTTCGCATTGAAATAGTATGAAGAGCTGTTTACTTGTAACAGTATATTGAATTTACTTTGCAGCTGGAGAAGGAAAATGTTCTACGCCTGACATGATAATTAAAAAGATCAATGGAAAACTTCTCATATTTAATTTCAAAAACTATGATTTGCCCAAAAAAAGCAAACAGCAAATACAACAAAATTTCTCGGGAATGCGCATTAAAGGAACAAAGACAGCAGCAAATTGCTACAAAATAAGAAAAGGATAAAATTGATGACAAAAGGGTAATTTGTTCTCTTGTATTGTTTAAATACTTTTATTTTCTATATTCCATCCGTTATCTCTTTTTAAATTTATGAGATTAAAATCAAAATATGGAACAAGAGTTCATGAGGGGCATTAAATGAAAAAAAGCAGATCATTTCAAATTTGTATTTTTATTTTTCACAGAAAAAATTCATTGGTCGTGATGCACTGCTGAAACAAAGAGACGAAGGAGTGAAGAGAATGTATATTCAGCTTCTCCTTCAAGATCATGACCCAGAAACAGACTACTGGTCGTGGGGTGGAGAACCAATTTACCGAAACGGCAGATATGTTGGCGCAACAACTACTACCGGCTATGGCTACACCTTCAAACAACTTGTAAGTTTCTTTTGTATTAAAAGATTAATATCTATACATTAATTAATAAAACAGGAAAAACATGAAAAAAACCGTATCAATGTAATGTAAGAATGAGGAAATCTCATCAGCACTGATTTTAGGTAGCAATTTTAAAGGAACAAAGCCGGTTAGGAAGTTTCTATAATTGATACTTCGTAATGAGTGATCATGTTTCTTCAGTATTGAAAGAGTCTGAATGTGGGTTTCCGTAAGTGGTTGGATGTATTTCTAAATTTTGTTGATCAGAAAGTGCTCTTTTTCAGGTTTGTTTGGGCTTCGTTCGAAACTTCGATGACCAAGGTGTGAGACAGAGAGTAACCAATGACTACATTCTCTCTGGCAGCTATGAAGTAGACATTGGTGGTATTCGCTACCCGGCCAAAGTCAACCTTCACTCTCCGATTTTGCCGACGAAATATCCTGACCAAGAGCGGGAGTCTTACTTCGCAACTCGTGATAAAATGGTTACCGAACCTATCCTTCGCCAACAGCAATAATCTTCCTTTTGTATTTTTTTATTCTAAAATAAATTTGTTGATTTATAAGTTGGTTGTCTCATCACTTTATCACCCTAATTACATTTTGCGAATCTGAGCTTAAAATTTTCAGAAAAGCTTTGCATCAAACTGGTTCCATGACATTAAATTAGCATTACATTTTGATGAAATGAGCAACTATTGATAATTCAGCAAGTATAATTGATGGATGGACGAAGAAAATCATAAGTCAGGATACGCTATAACAAAATACCTTTATAGTTGGTTGGTTTTGACTAATTTAATTAGCTTATACATTTCAAAATCCACATTCCTAATGTGATGCTGTAAACCGAGGACCAACCAGATCAAATTTAGTACAAAAAAACCAAAGCAAATTTCGAAGAATAGTGAGTCAAGGGCAGTTCCAAGCTCAACTAATTGCACCTCATTACATCAAATTTTTCACAAATAATCATGCCAAAATTTGGCATAAATTAAGAGGGAAATTCTTTTTTTTTTTTTTTTTTTTATATTTTTTTTTTTTTTTTTTTTTCTATTATTTATTGTTAACTTTCATATAAGAAATTTTAAACATTGTTTGTAATAGTAAATACAAAGGATGAAAATAACAACAGAGAAGTTATTTGTTCATATAATATTAGACCGAAGTCTCACAAGAATAACTCCTAAGGTCCACCCCCAGCCAGGGAAGCAGCCCCCCGCACGCGGGGAGAGACGAGCCCCCACTCCATGCAGCCGGGAGCCCCCACCCCCAGGGCCGGGACGACAGCCGGCCGTTACCATGAACTACTTTTGCGCGGCAGGTGATAACACCTGCACTGACTGTCACCAAGCAAAGAGGGGAGTGACCCCCGGCCGACGGGAGGGGCACCGCACCCACACACGACGGGCCGCCCCGCCAGCCGAGTGCAAACGATAGGAGCCAATGTCTCTAGATCAACTTGAAGCTAAAAAGCCTTGGAGGCAAGCTCCCAAGGCTTTATTCTTTTAAGTCTTCTCAGCTCGTTGGAGTTATCCAAAAGAGCTATAGCTTCAACATTGGGGTGGGAATGAAGACGGCTCTCATAACGTGTAGCGACTTTAGATATATGTTCGCTAACCGTCTCCATCCCCAAATCCCTATGTATGTCGCTATTTCTTTCATACCATCTAGCAGACACAATTTTTCTTAAGATATTATTTTGCAGAGTTTGCAGTATTTTTATATTTGAGGGTGCAGAGCACCCCCAAATTTGAGAACCATAGGCCCAGGTGGGTCTAATTATCTGTTTATAGATTAAAAGTTTATTATAATTGTTTAAGGTGGACTTATTTCCTAATAACCAATAAAGTCTTTTAAATTTAAAGTTGCATTCTTGTCTTTTCATTTTAATGTGCGGTTTCCATTTTAGTTTGGTGTCTAAATTTAATCCTAAATATTTAGCTAGATCAGAAATGGGAATGAGAGTATTGCAGAAGTTAATTTTATGGTTAATATTAATTGGTCTATTAGAAAAGATTTTGAAAACAGTTTTGTTAGAATTCATAGCAATGTCTTTTTTGTCTTTCCAAATTTCTACATTTAAGAGGTTATCTTCTAAAATATTGATCGCTACCTCTTGAGATTTATGGGCGGCCAGATAAGTGGTGTCATCCGCAAATTTTCCTAGCAAAGCATCCCTAGTGGGTTTAGGGATATCAGACGTAAAAATTAAATAAAGTAGGGGACCAAGTACCGATCCTTGAGGGACCCCTGCAAGGATCTGTCGACGAGTTGATAGGGTTTCTCCAACCCTTACTTGAAAAGTTCTTCCAGTTAGGTATGACCGTAGCAATTTAACATGAGCTGCTGGAATTAAGAGAGAAAGCATTCTAATTAGTAATTTATGTGAAACCCTATCGAATGCTTGTGCAACGTCTAAAAACGCTGCAGCACAGTATTCTTTTTGTTCTAGGGCTTTTTCAATAAAACTAGTAACTCTGTGCAGTTGTTCTACTGTGGAGTGTTTTATACGAAAACCAAATTGATGGTCGGGTATTATGTTTTCTTTGTTAATTACTTTTAGTAGTCTAGGTAAGTATGTTCTCTCCCAGAGTTTTGCAATGGATGATAAAAGTGAAATAGGGCGGTAAGAGGAAGGATGCTTTGTAGGTTTGCCATTTTTATGGAAGACTATGATAATTGCTTCTTTAAAAAGTTTTGGTACATATTGTAAGTCAAGAATTGCGTTAAATATTTCTACTAATTTATGTATAGCTTTTTCGGGAAGATTTTTGAGAATTAGACCCACAATGAGGTCTTCACCTGGGGCTTTTTTGGTTTTACAACGATCAATAAGTTTTTTAACTTCACCAAAGGAGGTTAATGGAATTTCATAATCGGGGGAAAGAAGTTGGCCGTCATCTAGAGGACAGTAAACATCTTCGGCCGTGGCATTAGGTTGGGAATTTGGTTTAAAAACTGTACTTAAATGGTCAGCTAATAGGGTAGCTTTTTGCTCGTCTGTTTTTGCCCATTTTCTTGTTTTATCATTGAAAAGGGGGGCATTATGCAGAGGGGGTCTTTTTAGGTAACTTGTAGCACGCCAAAGAGAATATTCCGACTGGGGTGTTGCGCTGAGGGTTTTAATGTGGTCAGCTAGTCTCTGATTTTTGAGATTAATTAATTCTGTAGTTACTTTTTTTGCTAAGTGGTTAAAATTTGTTTTATCGATTGGGTCTCTAGATCTTTGCCATTTTCTTCTAGCTTTTCGTTTATCTTTAATCCATTGTTTAAGGTACTGTGGGGTTTTAAAGCCAGCTGGAATATGCTGTATAGTAGGGGGAGTGGCTTGTCTCGCTGCATTTTGGATAACCTCAACGAGCTGAAGAAGTTCGGCATCTAGTTGATCAGTTGACTCGATTTGATGGTGTATAGATAAATTGACTCTATCATTGATGTAATCACGGAATGTGTTCCAATCGGTTGAGCGATTACAAAGTCTAATTGGAAGATTAGTGGAAGTAGGTGTTCCTGCTAAATGAAACAATACAGGTTCATGATCTGAGTTAAGTTCACCATCAATTAATGTGGTGTGCAAATGTGTTGGCGTTATGCCTTTATAGATTCCAAAATCAATAACATCGGGTGTTTTTAAAGGATCTACTGGATAATGTGTGGGTTTACCCTGTGAAGCAAAATTAGCATGAATAGATCTCGTTGCCTGATAGAGGTTTCTTCCTTTTTTTAAGATCTTTGATGAACCCCAGGCCGTATGCTTTGAATTCCAATCTCCTGCAATTAAGAATCTGGATCCTAAACGATCAAGAAAATTTGCATAGTCTATTTGTGAAGGGATATGGTGAGGTGGTATATAAACTGAAGCTATGATTATATCATGATTTTCAATGTTGACTGAGACTGACACCGATTGGAACATTTCCGTTTGAATAGTGTCATACAGGTGATGCTTAATATTACGTTTTATGAGTACTCCCGCTCCGGCGTGCGCCGCGTTATCAGGGTGCAAGGCGTGATAGAAGGTATAATTAGGAATGAATAAGTACATTTCCTTAGTCATTCTTGTTTCTGATATTAGGAGTATATCAACGTTGTAATCTTGGATAAATTGGATTACATCTGATCGTTGTCTTATGATTCCGTTCGCGTTCCATGTGACTATAGAAAAGTTTTTAATTGGGATGAATTGATTACAGGTCTGGTTAGGATTTAAAGGTAGTGTTCTTGGGGTTGAGATTATATATCGGTCCAATGTTAATTGATTGCTATCCATAATTATCATTGTAAAAATTAGCTATGATTAAGAAAATTTTTAATATATAAATTGGACGTGAAATAGAAGTAATTATTACGCTTGAATAATCGTTACTAATGAGGGTCATTCCATTAATAGTCCTTTCTTTGCTCCATCTGATAAGCGGCCCACCGTAAGCGTAGTCACTCTGTGAACAAAAGCTAAATAATGAATTATTTAATTTGATTACATATGTAAAAGATAAAGATAGTGGTCTATCATAAGTAGCCACATGGATATTTAAGAATAAGATTATGATTTCAGGTAAACTGGAACCTCTTTTTGAAAGTAGTATGAGTATGAACATAATGGGATGAGTGGACAAAGAGGAGTTCATCTTGATGAGCTTCCTAATTGAGCATCGTGGGCTGATAACTTTGTTTCTATGACGTCTAATCGTTTTCCTATGCCTTGAATAGCTGCGAGTATGGCGTTGAGGTCCGTAGCCGGGTGCGGGGAGGCATTTTTCGTTGCCTCTGCGTAAGTGGATGTAACAGTATTGGCTCGTCTCTGTATTGCAGGCGAACTTTGCGTTGATTGATTCCCAGTAGATGAGTTGATGTTGCTAAAGCGTTGACTGGCTGCTTGTTGTTTTATTGGACAATTTCTCGAACTGGCTACATGAGGGCCTTTACAGTTAAAGCACTTCGGATTTTCATTATAACCCTTAATTGTGCAATCAGTAGACAAATGAGCTCCGGCGCATTTGACGCATGCAGCCGGTTTCCCACAAAATTTTTGTGAGTGATTGAATCCCTGGCATCTTCTGCACTGGATGAGGATACCAGGTCTTACTTTGCATGCTTCTATTTTAACTATTTGATTTGCTATAGCTCTAATTTTAAAAATTCGTTCTGGGTCCTCTCCGTTTCCGAACGTGAGTTGATGCAGATATAACGGTTCTTTTTCTAATGGGCCTTTACCATTTTCAGGTTGCTTTTTCTTAATAATGTTAGAGGCACTAACTATATTAAAGTTTTGGTTTTTGAGATCTTCTATAATATCTTGTTCATCCGTTTTAGGGTGAAGGCCACGACACATAACTCTTAGATTTCTATTATTTTTGTTTTCGTGAGTATACCAGTATATATCAGGATGTTTATTAAATGCTTCAGTCACTTTCCTGTGATCTTCGTCGTTTGTAAAATTGATTTTAACCATTGTTTGGAGAGATTTAAAGGTATATTTCGACGAATCAGGAACCAATTTTTGGATTATTGGTCTGATTTGCGAAATGTCTATCGGATTTGTGACTTTAATTGGGGGAGGAGGCTGTGATTTAGTAGGTATAGCGTTCTTTATCGCAGCTGGTACATGTGTTACTGGTTTAGGAGCTATAAAATGAGTACTAGTAGTGATGTTTACTGGGGTGTTTTTCTTACCAGATTCGGGTTGTGAATCCGAGTCTTCACGCTTACGTTTGTTCTGCTTTGCTACTTTGGATTTTCTCGAGGCTGCAATTCGCCATCCTTCTAGTTCTGCGTCTACCATGCGTTCTTCTTCTTCCTTAGAAGGATTGTTATAATCAATTTGTGTATCTTGCACTTCCATATAATCACTATCATTATCATCAACTAGTGTAGGAGATTGGTCAGGTTCTTTCTCTTTGCGTTGGCGCTTGCTATCAGAAGATCCTGGGTTTAATCTCATTTCTTTAAGGGCTATTTCGAGTTGGCGTTTATAAGTTGCTGTTTCCTGTTCGGCTTTAGCTTTTAGGTCCTTTATTTCATTAAGTTGTTGTGATGTTTGTTGACGAAAGGTGTCGATTTCTATTTTAATTTGTGCAAAGTAACTCTTAAATGAAGAGGAAAGTGATTCTATTATTTCTTTGGAGCTTTTGATGGCATTGATAGTAATATGAGGATTATCTATCGCGTACTTTTGAGAAGTAAATTCATTAGCTTTGATTAAGAGATCATTAATATTAGCAGGTAATTCGAAACTAGATGCAGATACCTGGTTTACACTAGGTTCATTAGATTGTTGTTGCGCAAGTTGCGCCACATCATCAGTTCTATTGAGAGTTTCAGGCAATGTCAGTTGTTTGGAAGCCATTAAGCTTGCACCACCACCGATGTGGGCACCAAAAACCAACACACAATATTCACATAATTAAGGAAACGATCAATAATTGTTCAATGTGACAGCATGAGCAAGGCTGCTCAGCTCGGTGGAGTTTCTAGATTTAAAGCAGCGATAAGGGAGCACACAGCACTAAGACGACCGCTCACTGTCACGCTGATAAGAAGACTGAGGGAAATTCTATTGCAATTTTTGATTCTGATAATATTTCGATTAAACACTGTCAGGAAAATCGCAACAATCAAAAAATTCAATCCCAACTTATTGAAATTCTTCGACTCTTCAGCTTGTTTTTGGAAGAGGAAAATTTTGTTGGATGAGAGATGTTGGACCAATCCTCAGAAAACCCACTAAAATTCTCCTTCAGCAGGTCAATTTTCCAAGTCCTCTTTGAAGACTTTTGATTTTGACAGCCAGACGAGGTCACATTCTAGCTGGAAGAGATGGCAACAGAGAAAACGTCATCGTAGCTGCTAGCTTTCTTTAATCACTCAGTTCCTCTTCATCGCTGAAGTAAGAATTTTTCTTGAACTTTTTCCTCTTTGCAAACTGCTGTGGTTCTCCCTCTGATGTTGATGAAGGCCCACCAGTTTTGTTTGACTCTGCTTGCTCCCTCTGAAATGGAAAATTTTTCTAGCATTAATCAAACACTCAGAAATCACTCCACGTCAGAGGTGGAAAATTGTATGAAAGTTCATACTTAGAATGAAATTTCACAAAATTGTTCAAAACTTCTGCAAAGGACTCAGTATATCAAGAGACCCATAGAAACAGTAAAATTTCAATTTTAAAATTGTGAAAAAAAAAATTGTGAGTAAATTTCGAAGTTTCTTATCAAATTCTCAGATAATTGTTGCCGGTTGCATACGCACCACACATCCCCTAAAAATCGTTGAAAATCATTCTGTGAAATTTCTTTTTGCATTTCTGCTCCACATAATGATTTAAAATGTCACATAGTAATCAAATGCTAAGAGTTATTTAATGGAGAAAACCTTATACCCCAAAGAATCCTCTTTTCTAAATGCTTGAGCTCACTAGCAGAGAGCCTGCATTAGAAATTGACAATGGATGCTAAAATTACACAGTAGGACGATATCCTCATTAACAATTGATTTTCGAATTTACGATTGCAACGATTGTTTTCTACAATAAATTTTCAAATGGAAACAAATAGCACAGTATGTTAAAGTTCTCAAGAATGAAGTTCTTCAATTTTCCATTCCCTGCAACTTTAGTGATATCTACAGAGAAATGTTCTGTTGAAAAACTGGGAAAAACTTGATTTTTTTTTTTTTTTAATTTTGAATGAAAAACAATGACTGTTTGTATTTTCTAATTCATTCTCTGGCTCAAAGTCACTGCGGACTGGCGAATAAAAAAATAATATTGTCCCTCTGGAGGAAAAGAAGAGACTAGTAGTTTTCAGCAATTTATTCTTTGATGAGTTACCTGATTTTTGTGGATATTTTTACAACTGCAGTTGCCTTCCTTATCGGTTGTAATTATTGATGCACCGAACAGCATAACTCTCTGACAAGAAAATTGATGCTTTGATGTACTTCTCTCTACAAGGAGAATATCAATTTTGTACTGAAATTTAATGCAAGTTGGCAAAATCACCAACACTCAGAAATTTTTTGGTTCCCTGTTGATTTCCAGGAATTTCCTGTTCTTCCAGGCTCTAGCCTCCACTCAACATTTAAAACTGTGGCGAAGATGAATACATTTGACAATGCCTCTAGCATAGGCAGATGATGGAAACTAATCAACTTATCTATTCAGATGATTAGAAAGGAGTTGGTAAATTACCTCCATCTGAATTGCTGCACTTAGGGTTTCTAAGTCTGGTTCTTCCCCTTCAGACTCCTCGCTGGTTTCACCATTTACAGGTTTCGGTTTTTTCCTTTCTTCTCGCCAATCATCATCATCTGAATCAGCAAGGTATTGTTTCATCTAGGGAAAACAAAATAAAATGATAAATCTATCAGAAAATATCTTTGAACGAATCAATATGGAATGACAGTAGCTGGAAATGTTGGTAGTAGGAGTTGAACTCATTTTTTGTCCTACACATTCTCATGTCAGGTTTAAGTGTCTATCATCTGCTCTGAGGGTAAACATGTAGTTGTTTGATTAAAAATAATGTAGATATAATCTGCTATGACTTTCAAAGGATGTCTCATGGGGCCATTCATAGAATACTCAATGCTAATTTTTAAAACAATTTTAAACAAACAGTAAAAGCACTTGGTTAACATTTACTTTTGTAAAACTCACCACTTTCACTTCTTATAAATGTGATAAAAAGTGAAAGTGGTGAGTTTTACAAAAGTAAATTTTAACCATTTTACTTGATGCTTAATTTCGGATTTTCTTACCGCCCTACGTAGTGCTTTTGTGATGTAGGGCCCTTTACTTTAATATGTACAAACAAAATGGTGTGTCCCTCTCCTGGACTTCTCCTTCCTCTAGGGCATTATGTTTTCTGAATGATCCCTTAGGACATAGATATATCGATGGTGAAACTGCAGAAATAATTGTCTCTGTTTATGATGTGGCAGACTTCTTGTTGTACTTTATTTTCTACATGGAAAACTACTAATTGTCATTTCTTAAAAATGCCGATGTTCTTTCTTCTCCATGTTAAGAATATTTTGTAAAAATTCCAGGTCATGATGATGGTTCGTTCTCCTTTTACGAAATAAAGTAGGAGAGGAGATTTTTAAACACCGCAACCTAGGTACGCATTTTTGCAGTTTCATCGTCGATTTGTGATAGCTACTTACATTTTCTGACATTTCCTTTTTCTTTCTAACTTTCTCTTTCTTGGGCGGTGGCTCTCTCTCACCGAGTGCATTCTTTGGGCATTTATAACTCACATGACCTTCCTCCCCACACTCGTAGCAGGAGCTCTTGTCTGTGTAAACTTGTTTTCGGATGAATTCTGCACTCCTCCCATTATCTTTAGCGATACTGCTTTTGATGGTTCTACCAAACATCTGTAAAGTTACAGGCAAGCGATGTAATTATAGAGGGCTTAGAGATCACTGTTTGAAAGCTGGGTCAAGTTTCAGTTAGAGAAAAGCTTGACTATAAACTGGATAGGAAAGTTAGTAAAACAAGAAACTAATTAAATTCAGTACCTATGATCTCGGTTATTTTTTTTTGTTTGAATTGCTATTATTCATAATAGAGGTATAATTATATTACATCATGTTTTCAGACTTTACAGGTCTTTAAAAATGTTTACTTATCACGTGACGGACAATATTACAACAATAAAACACTCTGATCAGATGATAAAAAAAAAAATTGGTTTCTTGGTTATTCACATTGCATGACCATAGCACACAAGAGCTCCATTATTGTAGAAGTTTTGAATTATTAAGAACCTTTGCTTACATCTTTCATATTTGTTTCTTTTACACAATGGTGAGCGTCCTCTTTGTTCAAAAATAGGATGAACGCAACACCTTTACTACGCCTCTTGATGCGGTCTTTGACGATGGTGACCCTGAAACAAAAAGGCCCAATTGGTTAAAAAATTCAGTTGTACCAAAACCAAAAAAAGCCTTGGATAAATTTTTGGGGAGTGGCCTTAAGTTTAATTGAAATTTTTACAAATCATAATAAAATGTTTCAAGATTTTTTGATCCATGAAAGATATTAGGTGTGCAAAAACTTAAAAAATTCAGTGAGTTCATGACATAAGGGTGTTGGGAAAAATGGCAGTGGAAGTCTGGCTTTCAATCACTTCACCTTTACCATTAGTACACTTAGTTGCAATATGGAGAGTGAACAGTGGGGAATTGTTCACTGTCATTAAGACCGCGTTAAACAGAAAGGAACCAAGCCACATCAGCTATAATTGGGCAATTTAATTTTTTACATGAAAACGGTTTTGTGGATTTCCGTGGAAATTTCAGCTAATTTTCTCTATAGCGCAAAGCTAGTTCCTGGAAATTTTTAGAGGAATCCAGAAAAATGTTCTCTTGTAGAAAATTTAATGGGCCCGTTAAATTTGGCGATAGCTGATATGGCTTGGTTCCTCTTTGTTTAACATGCTCCATTAGATGATCGCTACACTTGCTAACTGATCAAACTGTTTCAGTTTGACCGGTGGTGTAACTACAAATGTATGGGCAATCATAGATCAAAAAACAATTTTCATCAAATCAGATTCTGCTCAATGATTAAGTAATTACAAACATAGCACCAACGATAAATGCTTGTGCTACGGTATGATGCGCAGGCTCTCATGTCCAGGAATTTGAAGCGCCTCACGAGGTTATGCTGTGTACCATCGGCTGAATGCCCAGCTAGCTGCCCTGTTGGCATACGGCACCACGCCTAGTGCACGCAACTCGCCGGGGCCGGCTTCCAGCATCGATACCCAATGCTGACGTGCCGTCCAGGCTAGCATAACGCCCTGATGCTGAGGTTTGATTGCTGAGGCAGCCCGGCCCTGGGCGCTGGCGTCCGACATGTCGGAATGAGATCGCTTCGGCATCATGAAGCCATGCTAGGCGTTGGCTTCGCCAGATTAAGTTGCCTTGCAGGCAGATGTGACCCCCCGGCGCACTGTCCGATGGGGCATCAAAGTCCGCACCGGGTACCTGCCTTGCACAGCGATGCCGCTGCATTTATGATGCTGCCTCAGTTCTAAGTCCCTGCCCAGGACCGCACAGAAGAATGGATGATGGAAATGTCAATTGGAGATAATTGAGTACAAATTTTGAGAAAACTTACTTGACAACTTTACCATACTTTTCAAATAATTTATGCAGATCATTGTTTGTCAAAGAAAAAGGAAGATTCGAAACATAGACTGTGCTTCTGCTCGGGGCTAATTTGTTAGACATTTTTAACAACCTGGAAACTTTTGGAGTACTGTTCTATCAACCATTTAAAAATTGATGAGCTGAATAGTTAATACACTGTGGAACTAGGAAAATTCGAAACACAAAGTAGAGAACACAAAATTGACAAAACCACGAAACCAAAGACAAAACTCATGCGGACCTGGACTTTTATCAGAAAGTGTGTTTTTGTTTACATCTTTCTGTGATAACGTTTCCAATGATGTAATGTTGAGATGTCAAATTTTTTCAACTATTCCTTACTGAATCACTGAATGAGCGATGAATTGAATAGAAACTCGATACTTTAAAAATGGACAATTTGAACTTTAATAATCACTTTTAAAAAGTTAATTTGATTATTTGAAAAAGGGAGAAAATTTTGATACACTGTTGCTTTCGGCATTTCTGCACTGAAGCTAGATCAATTTGAGTTTGGTGTTTTAACACACTTGGCGTTTACTCATCGCAAATTCTGATCAGCTGTGTCAGTTCGCGAATTGACTTTTTCAGCTTTTTGTGAAATAAATAAAGGTTTGGTAATTTCTAAATGTTGTGTTTACTAAGTACAGCTGCCATTAAGTCTCTTTGATCTAATTATTCCAATCTAAGGTGAGTAAGTGACAGTTTTCTGTACCAAAATGCAATCTAAGTTCTGTGGTGCCATCTTCAATTCAAGGCTTAACCTTCAAGTATTGACTAAATACTATTATCAAGTAACATTACTGATTCATCACCACATTCTCTTGTTATAATCTCTCGTACTTTACTCTTTTCTATGTTTTCAATTCTCCTCAAATAGCAATTGCACCTCTCATGGAAATTCAGTTCAGGGATCAATGGCTCGTCGAGCAAAGCTCGTCATGTTGGGAATACACCCAGAAGATGAGTAATGGAGTGATGGACTTCACTTCCTTATCAGCACGCAACTAATCATTGATGTGTAATTTACTTGGATGGATTAGACCAATTGCTGTCCCAAATTTCCTTGCGTCCGTAATCTATTAACTTAGTCCTAAGGTGTCAATACATGTCACCTTTGCTCGTCGTACGTTGAGAGAAAAGTCAATTACTTTTTTTGTCACCACTCATTAATGGTGCCATCGATTGCATGTGTTAACCTGTTGAGTGGTGCTGGTTCAAAGCTAGTCAAAGATTGACTTTAGTCTTAATATTCAATGGGTGAGCTCTATCCAGTAATGTTCCTATAATGTCAGACCTATTTCAAAAGATCGTAGATGTTACTGTACTAACTTAACATTAATGGAACTGTGCTAAATTTCAGCGTTCCAAATGAATTTCAAAGCTTGCTCCACTGAGATAATATCTTTTCTGATTCTTTTGTTAGATATTCTATCTTGCTCAAAGATCAAAGGGCGAATCATTTGGAACCCGCTGTAAAATTGTGCTGATTTGAGTGGTACGTGTGTTAAAATTATGGCTAACTTAGGGTATTAATGGCTAGGTTCAATAGATCTACTTCCTTTAAAAGTTGCTACACGTGAGTTTTCGCACTTATTCACATTTTTACATCAGGTGCCATGTTGCTTCTTTTTGACCTCGTTCTTTCAAATGCTAGAGCTCTAGCTTTGATTAGACTAATGTTTATCGATGGCTAAATGGACTTTTAAAAACTCCGATAAAGTTCTATTTTTCTCAAGACAAGTTAATCAAAATGGGTCTGTGATATTTTTTGTGACCTCCTCCGAGTGAGTGGAGAGAATTCTCTAAAAATTTGAATAGAAACTTTTGATTGGTTTCCATAAAGGAAATAAAACATGAGCATAGACTTACTACATCCCAATCCGTGTTACGCATTTTTCGACTTTAGTCATCGATATGCTGAACCATACTTAGCTCCACATACCACACTTCTAGAAAACTTATTCTTGTTTTTTTCTTTTTGTCGCCAGATTTTGAGAAAATGGCTGCAGGACCATCATTGCAGGTAAAATATAAGTCAAAGCCGTTAAAAATAATAATAATTTAAATATAATTTCTCTGTCAATGCCCAGTGACCTTTTTTCCAAGCTATTCTCTCATTTGCTCATGGCTAGCTGTGTCACTACTAACAGACGCCTGTGAATCAAAGCTCATTGTCTGACTGTCATCTCAAAATTGTTTGACATTGGCGCTTTTATAGATTCAACAAACTGTATGAGCAAGAGTTATGTGTCCACAAAAATATCAAATAAAACAACTAAGTGCACTAGGAACGTCTAAATACATGTCAATCAAGCCCTCTCTCTCTCTTTCTCTCCACCTCTCCCAGATTTAACTCTTGAGTCTCAGTAGTTCAAATGGAGCTGGTCATTTCAGACAATGACAGCCTCATTGGTGTTAATCCTTAACGAAACAATGTATACTGATTACTCACTGACAAGGATTCTTTTGAAGAACCCAATCCTGCACTTGCCATTGTCAGCTATGAAGATTCTATCGGTTTCTTTAATTGCTGGTGCAATGACAATGATGTATGCAATAATTTAAGTACACCCACTAGGCAAATGTAAAAAATAACAAGAATCTCAATTCCTCAATTTTGTAACAAATAAAAACATAATCTGCACTGCGTATTAATCTTGTTATTATAAGCTGCATTGTTTTCTTTTTAAAAAGAAATCTTGATCCCTAATTAACTCAAGTGCTCACCTAATTTATTATTTTATTGTATTGATTTTACAAATTTATGTCTGTTTCAAACCAGAAAGCAATAGACTTGGTCACACAAGCCACCGAGAAGGATCGGGAACAGAAATATGAAGAAGCCCTTCGTCTTTACGAACATGCCGTAGAATATTTCCTCCATTCAATTAAATGTAAGGAGCAGTTTTGTCTTATCTCCTCTCTCAATCTATAAGGGTATGGCTACCCTAAAAATAAAAGAATCAACAGTCATTTAAGTAGGTATGGAGGCCAGCACCTGACAGCTGCTCAACCCGTCACAGTTCCTGCGAATTACTTTTTTGCCAATGATCCACCCCACCTTTTTTTTGCCGGCCAGAGCAAAATCAAAGAATGCCAAACAAAATACAATATCCATTTGAAAACACTTAGCTGAAACATTCAACTCTAATACAAGGCCAAAACGCCAAAATATTTTTTCCCTGAAATTTCTTGGGATAAAATTTCAAGAACAAATTATTTTTGCCTTTTTTTTTTAGTTTTTTAGTGTCCAAATTTGCTAGAGATTGAGAAAATTCAATAATTTAATTTTGTTTTTAGATGAAACAGCTGGTGAAAGAGCGAAAGAAAGTATCAGAGCAAAATGCTTCCAATATTTGGAGAGGGCTGAAAAATTAAAGGAATATTTGAAGAAAGGTAAACAACCTGTGAAAGATGGAGAGTCAGTTTCAAAGTAAGTTTAATTTTAGTTCATGCATGGTAGCTCAATTTTAAAGGTCTATAGTTTACAAAAATAATCAGTCTTAGCCAGTCATCAAATTCTGTAGTGTGATATATTACTCTAAGCTTGGGTCTAGAAGCTCTTAACAGCCATTTTTTTCAGGTTTTTCAAGTTATTGTTGTTTTTCAAACCAGAATTCAAGAGAGTATCAGGGCAATTTGGCATTTATCAAATTCTCTACTGTTGCAAAGAAATGATTCCACAATGCAGTCTAATGCCAACCTTTGCTCTGAAACTTGCAAAAACGATGTATGATGGTAATTATGAGCATTCAGTGGATCACTAAAGGAAGTACAAATTTAAGCATTTTAAGCACAAATTTATGCAGCATACTGGCATATTTTTCTCTTCAAAATATCATGTAGGACATAATTTGCACAACGAAAATCACTAAAATCAATTCCCAACCAAGATATTAACACTTTAATTTAGCATTTGTTACATAAAATTAGAATTTCCCGCTCTCATGTAAAACTAGTTTACTGGAATCAAATTGCGCAATACAGCGGTTTTGGCATGCTTCTGAAACGAGCATTGTTCCCTCCCTGCTCTGTGTTGTCTAAGTGTTAATAATATGCAGTCCTGAACTAAAGCGCTCAGATTAAGGTTGGCATCTTTTCATACCGCAAAGACTATCACAGTAACGTTTAAGGTACGATTTGACTCGATTAGATTATGGTTTTTTCTATGAGCGGGAAGTTAAAGTTCATGCATCAATAAACACTAAATCTTTGCCAAGAGTCGATTTCAATAATTTTCATTGTACAAATCGCATTCTACATGAAACTTCGATGAGAAAACATATATCATGATGGCTTGACGAACCTTGTGTAGTGGTCCGTTGTATCCAACAAAAATGAATTGCTCTAACTTTAAAAATCCACCTTAATTGAGACCGATAATACTTAAAGAGTACAAGAAGTCAGAAGGCGGAAGAATATAAGCTGTAATATTTTAATTCAATTATTTTATGTATATTTTAATTTATGACCATTGTGTTAACTAACATTAAAATGAAAGTCTCTCCCATCTCAAATGACACAAAAACTTCTTTTTGTGAATTAACAGTTATGTAGAAAAAATGTCAATAGATCCAAACATCTAATTTTATTTTCACGAAATCCGTCTCATTCCTTTCATAATTTTTTTAAAGGGGCAGCTCCAAGAAGGGAGAAGACAGTGATAGTGACTCCGATGACCCGGAGAAAAAGAAATTACAATCTAAACTCGAAGGCGCCATTGTTGTTGAAAAACCGTGTGTCCAGTGGTCGGACGTAGCTGGGCTGGAAGGAGCCAAAGAGGCTCTCAAGGAAGCTGTCATCCTTCCAATCAAATTCCCTCATCTTTTCACTGGAAAAAGAATCCCATGGAAGGGAATTTTACTGTTTGGAGTAAGTATTCAAAATTTATTCTCAATATTCCTCATCAACTTTTGTTTTCAATGCAACAGATTTGCTTCTTTAGTCAACTTTGCAAACAGCTGTATTTTGAAACAATTAGGGAGAACCGAGAATAATCGGGATTTCTGTTGTTTTTTGAGCTTTTCATGGCTCTAGTGCTGGCCTTGATGCACCTACATGAAAAATGGGGTATCATTTTCTTAGAAAAGTTTATCAGCTAAGTTTTGATTTGACTATTTTTTTGATGATGCATTTTTGATCCTAATGAGAGTTGATGTTAGTCCTTGCTGTTGGTGGAACAGCTTCTGTAGGCATCATGCGTGGAAGAATCAGATTGTAAGGCGTAAAAGTAAGCAAGTATGTAATGCTGGTCAAATGAGGTGCCTCAGAACTGACGTATGTAGTCTCAAGCTCTCTCATGTCTCAGCTTTTTAGCAAGATTTTTTGTATTGCTAAAAAATTGTTTGTTCTTCCGAAAAGTTAAACTTACTCATCAAGATGCATCCTAAAATTTTTGACTTTTAAACTTTGCTCCCTGAAACTAGTCAATTATACATCAAAAACTTTTGTAAGCTACTTTAAAAATGTATTAATCAAAGTTTCTTTTTACCTTGCAGCCACCCGGAACAGGAAAGTCATATCTTGCAAAAGCTGTAGCAACTGAAGCAAACAATTCAACATTCTTCTCGGTCTCATCCTCAGATCTTGTATCAAAATGGTTAGGAGAGTCAGAGAAACTGGTAAAGAATCTTTTCGAACTGGCACGACAACATAAACCTAGCATTATCTTTATAGATGAAGTAGACTCTCTGTGTTCGTCCAGATCCGATAATGAGTCAGAATCTGCCAGGCGAATCAAAACTGAGTTTCTTGTGCAGATGCAAGGTGAGCCTTTGTGATTTTTTCAGTTTGTCCTAAATGAAGTTAAAGGGGATGGCAACCCTAAAATCGGTAATGAGATTGTTTTAAAAATTGAAGCGGGATGGTATGAGAAGCAAAATGGCTCTGTCCCGAATGAAAAATTCGCAAAATCAGCAGAGATATGAAAGATTGTAAGAAAAAGAGGTTTGAGGTTTTATTCCTCCATAAAACTTAATGCTAAGAACAAAGTTTGGCGTCTAATTTCATGTTCAAAATATTTTTGCCACCTTGAATTCTCGGACGGAAAACATTTATCACCATCTGAATTCAATCTAACATCTACCAATTTTTTACCAGAATGCAGCTCTGTGCATTTATGTTAAACTCAGAGCAAAAGAAACTGCGTTAGGTCAAACTGCATGTATGTATTTAGGAAAAAAATAATACAACTCTTTAGTAGTAAGGGTGAACAATCCTGCTTTATTCAAGGGCTCAACATCGGCCTGCAGGGGTGCATAAAGTTTCAAAATTCCCACTCTTCGCAGCGATCTGACTTTTTTGCCGCATGATCATATTTCCAATTCATCTCAAGCCTTAAAGCCAAGCATCAAACTTTTTAGCAGAATACCTGGTTTGACAATAAAGTGTCCAATTTGTCCCACTGTTTCAAAATATCAAGAAAAAAATGCTCATCATTTTTTAAAGTTGCCTCACAACCCAACATTTGCCTTACCTTTGCTGCGATCCTGAGATCATGAGACTAGACATTCTCTGCATCCTTGTTGGCCTCATTCTACAACCATCGTAAGGTTGAATTGCATGGGTCTAACTGTTTCTATTGTATATCTTCATAATACTCTTAACCTAATTTTTTTTTCTTATAGGAGTGGGTAACGACAATGATGGAATATTAGTTCTGGGAGCGACAAATATTCCATGGGTTTTAGATGCTGCAATTAGGAGAAGGTTTGAGAAAAGGATTTACATTCCTCTCCCAGAAGAGCATGCCAGACTATTTATGTTCAAACTTCATCTTGGGAACACATCTCATTCCTTGACGGAGAATGATCTTAAAACATTAGCGTCCAAAACAGAAGGGTAAGCAAATTTCATGCCTTTGTTTTACTCCGTCATATACTGTTCCAGATCAGAACTTACTTTCTCAGAGGTTTCCAAATCTCAAGAGGAAAAGGAGCAGTCATGGATTGTAGCTCAAATCTTGTCTTAATTACTTATAAAACAAACAGTTACAAATTTGGTTTTTTTTCAGTTTAAAATAAAGAATTTCATCAATATGCAAGTGTTTTTGGAGACTTTTTGGTGTTTTTGTATCAAATTTTATACGCTAAATTGTACACGCATCGGAAAACTAAGTAGAAGGCAGGTAACAAAACATGCACAAAAGTTTTATGAAATGCGCAGCTCAACAAAACAGCTAAGCTGAGTTGCATGTTGTCACCAATGTGTTAAGCATGTTTCAGAAGTAGCTCATTCACACTCCACTAAAATCGCTATGATGGCAATCCTCTGAGTCTTCTCGGTTCAATCTCTACAATGCAGAAATATGAAGCACATCGAACATCATGCTGGATCTATCATTTCTGAATTCTGAATTTACACATTTTTACAATAATCAACCCTAATCCTAAATGAGCTTGTTCAGTAATTTTAATTCTTGCATTTATGAAAATTCTAGAGGCTCACCAAGGTTTTTCTAAATTTTTTAACGATATCAACAAATGATCAATTTGTCTGTAAGTTACATTCCAACTTATCTATGCCTAATGTTTATTACATGTTCTCTTGAGCAGATACTCAGGTGCGGATATAAGCATCGTAGTGCGAGATGCGTTGATGCAACCTGTCCGCAAAGTCCAAACTGCAACGCATTTCAAGAAAGTGAGTGGGCCATCTAGGAAGGATCCCAATGTCATCGAACACGATTTGTTGTCACCTTGCTCACCAGGCAGTGAAGGAGCTATCGAAATGTCGTGGATGGATGTACCCGGGGATAAACTTTTGGAGCCTCCTGTTACAATGGTGAGTCGCAATTCGATATTTTCATTGTGTATCTTTGGTGCTAGTGTTGTACCCTTTACCTGTGATCAAATTGAACCTAACACAACATACTCAAATCGGTAACCTGTGAAATATCATGGTTTTATATCCATGGTAACACCCTTACTGAAAAGAATAAGTCGAAAATAAAAAATTTTCATTTTACCTTTTCATTACTCAAGATTTATTTTACTAGTAGATAACTAATTGCTCAATTGCAACACTTCAAATATTCGATTATGTCAAATTATTTGGAGAAGAACTGATCAAAATGTTCCCTTGCAATTTTGTGTAATTTTTTAGAAGGAGTCGAGAAAACTCACAAAAAATATAATAGAAACTGTTGGTCAGTTTCCTTTAAAAAAAATACCACATGAACAAAGACTCAAACAACATTACCGTATCGAATTTCCCTCTCCGCAGAATTTTTGAATACTTATCTTTTCATGCTCTTGTAATTTTATATCTCACAGCCTGCTGAATTTCCTCATAGTATCTAATTCTCATAAATTTTTCCTAATTTTTGCAAAGCTAAGTATTTTTGACCAACTCATCTCAACGACAAATGCACCTTATCTGTTATCGTAGATACTTTGCCAGATCTCATCTAGACTGGCTATTCAATGGGGTTTTTTTTTTTTTACATTAACAGTCGCAAGTATAATGTAAATAACTTTAATTAAGATCAATTTTTTTCCCCTTAAACCCTGTGGTTCCCTGTTTCTACCATTCATCATTCAATGTGTCTATGTTTCAGAATGATATGCTGAGGTCACTAGCAACATCCAAACCCACAGTTAATAGCGATGACATGGCACGACTCGAAAAATTCAAAGAAGATTTCGGACAGGAAGGTTAATTCATCGACCAATTTCAACCTGGAAGAAGGACAGAACTTTGATATGCTTTCCTGTTGCTTTTTTATTATGTTCAGTTAAGCACCTTTCATTTTAGGTACTTAACTCTGTTTATTTATTTTTTAACAGCACAATTCAATATCTGAACTCGCGATATGTTCATGGAGAAGAACACGATTGTACATGCCTGAAAAATAGAGCACTGTTTCAGTTTGTTTTTACCTGAAATTACATGAGTAGCCACAAGAATGCCTGTGATTTATAGAAGTGCTTTAAAACTTCAACGTTACCATCCGTAGTTTGTTGTAATTCTCGATCACCTGTAATTTTTGATCATTGTAAAGTATTGAATGCAAACGATCATCTTCGACAGGTTTTTCTTTGTATTACCTTCTATCTACAGGATAACTATTTAAAATTCATGTTAAACTTTTTATCTTGAGATCTTATCTTCGAAGCACTACTTTGCATGTGAGTTTGGTATACCAGTAATTAAGGAAGACTTTTACATTTCTTATGGCAGAAGCATCAAATTCCTCAAATTTCTGAAGGATATGTTTGAATTAGATCCTACATTCTTGATAAGGTATCGCCAAAGTAGTCAGGTAATATTTTGAGTGCAACAAAAAACGTACCCTTTTCATTTTCAGATGGATATTGTCAAGTAAAAACCGAGATGGTAGAAGTCTTGCCCCCAAAAATAACCAGCGATTTAATTTGACCCTAGATCTAACATCTAAAAAATGTTTTAGAACTAGGTTAAAATTGTATAAAAATCACGCCTGTGTAAATATCTTCTTTTATGTCGGTTCATCATTCACCACTGGCGCAGGTATTAGTATTTAAATTTTTTACTTTGTTTCTCTGCCAAAAACATTAGCATTTGAAGACAAGAGCATCTTAACCAGAGGAGAGAAAATAAAGAAAAAAAGGAATACAATTACTGTCTTGTAAAGTATGTATTATATTTAATGCTTGTAAATATTTATTTTTTTAATTCTATATTTTTTTATTTGTTATTCAGCAGAAAGAGAAAAATTATTTGAGATACTGGCTGAGAGAATAGGGCTAACAAATCTGTACGCATGTATGTAGGAAAATCACATCATGTGCTAATAATAGTGCTAAAAGAGACTGTTCAAACAAAAATCTAGAAACTTTGAATCCATTAGTTAATGTTGACGGGCGTTAATCATCATTTTAATTTTTTAATGTATTTCACCCTCTCACAAGGCTTCGCAACTCACTCGAATATTAAAACACAAAAAATCTGAAGCTTCATTTTGGATTAATATTTGGACATCAATGGAGCGAAATGGATCCATCTCTGAAGAAAATTTTGCAAACAGCTAAAAGTTGAACGGATTACCTTCGTCGGTATTTCCATGATCAGAATGAGTCATTGATGTTTCTGTTGAGCGTTGTTGATCTATATCAAGAGGCACTGCTGTCTTTTGATTAACATAACTCGCGAGCAGAGTACCAAATGAATGTTTTTTGATATTCTGTTTGCGATTTATGTTGATCTAAAAGTAGGAGTGTCTCTTAATATTGATCAGCAACTTTCAACGGTCGCATTGAAAACCCATTTTCTTGGAGGAAACCAGGCGTTTTTTATACTCAGGCGCCATATTGCCTAGCTTTATCAGCCTTTTCATATTGCAGTATAAAATAGAAAAAATTACTGTTCCATAGCATATTTCTGTTCAGATTTTATTTTAGTCATTGTTATTGACTTGAAAATATTCGGAAAATGGATTCATTTTTTTTTTCATTTTGGCAATTTGCGCATGTTAGATCATACTAAGTCAGTGAGAGTTTCTCTTAGATGTTAAGTTTTATTTTCCTGATCTACTGAGCCCCGTACTTTTGTTGATAACTTTTGTAATAAAATGTTTATCTTTTGTGAATGACAAAATCCAAAGAATTTTTATTCCCCTTTACATAATAATGTCATGGTTTAATTTCCAGAGAAATACTTGCAGTAGCGCCTTTTCGTTCCAGCCTGTGAGGATGATGCAATTGATTGTTCAAAAGCTCTCTTTTGAATACACTTTTATGTACACATACAAAGAGTATGTTCTCCACTTGTAAAATCCTTAATTTTTCCACCTTTTCACAATTAATTTGTATGCCCTTGGGACTCTCCAAGGATGAGAAATTCAATTTGAGGGATAGAGAACATCTACTCTTTTCCCCCATACCTGAATTTCATGAATTTCAGAAATCAGTGAAAATTATTTCTGACTTAGCTGTATTTATTTGCAGTTCTACAATAGCACAAACAGGAGGATAAAAATTGGCTGGAAATATTAATAATTCAAACCGATCGATCAATTTCAAATTTTTAATGTAATAAATTGATCAAACAAATTCTTCTTTACAAAGGGAAAACACGAAGGAAAAAAACTTAAGAGAATGAAACAACAAATAAGTGGAGGAATCTCAGAGGAAAGGCAGGTTAACAGGGCCAATCTCTGATGCCATGTAAATGTTATACATCAGTTGAATCCATTTGTCACTTTGAAAAAATACCTGATGACTGATAAGGCGATTAAACTATTTCAATAGACTCACTTTCAAGGTAGTTACTAAGTACATACAGGCTTTATAAAATAAGATTTAAAAAAAAAATTCTTATGCATATTTTAGCAGCCGCTAATCGGTACATCAACTCTGTCCCTGAATTTTATCTCCATATCGATGGCCAAAGTGAGACTTCAAGTAGGTATGCCTGTTTAAAACATTGCAGACTTCCTGCAATACTTGATTTTTTCTTTGGAAAACTAGACAACGTAATTTTTTAAAAAATTCTTTGATTTTTCTTCTCTGTTAGCTGGAAATTTTATATGAATTTCAAGCAATAAATTTGGCTCTTACCTCCTTGAAAAAATAAAATTACAGCACAAATTTAAAACGTCGCAAGGAAAGTACATCGCAAGGAAAGTACGTCGTTTAGCACTTAGGCCATCGATATAAGTCTTATGAAGAAAAAAGACAGTAAGTTACCGGAGATTTTCTTGTTTTAATCATCCAACCTAGAAGTCTAGATGGTTATCAGAGCTGAATGTTCGATCACTAGGTTGAAACTATTTACTAATACTAATTTGATCATCTTTCAGCAGTGGTCTGTGAGCAGAGTTCCAAGTGACTTGTAAAATAGCACACCTTAAATGCAAAAAAAAATTAAGAGGCTTGAACACAGATTGAAACTGCATGCCCATTAAATTTAGCAAAAAACTGTTGCTGAGAACATAAGAAATCTTGAAGTGCGAGAACATAAAGCTACAATTTTTAACATGGTTGAAATTTATAACAATTGACAATAGACAATCATTTGGTGAAGACGCACCCCGCTGACGTAGGAAGCAGATTACATTGAGCCAGGTGATATTCTTTACATGAACTTTTTTACCTTGGAATCAATTGCCACCCTCATCAATATTTGAAAATTAGATAAGGACAAAAAGAAGAAGTGTTTTTACTATGTTATGTTGTCAAGGGCTGCGCTGTAAGATTTTATTTCACAATATGTACTTGTTAACCCCCCCTCAACGAGATATATTTCCGTCGTTTTATGGCAATTTAAAAAAAAAAAGTAGAAACAATTCTTTGATTTATTCTAGTGGACCACAAGACAAGGCACGAGTTTAAGCATTCACATACACGTGACCTCTCCAAAATTTTACACAGAAAAACGTGGAACAGCTGAGCCAAAGCCTGAAGATTGAGGTTGCCATGCTTTCATATCATACTGTCAGACTGATACAACTAGTGTGTGATATAGCTCACGAAGATTACAGTTCTTTTATGAGAGGGAAGTTAAAATCTACGATCTGAAAAATGCTAAAATCTTGATTAGGAGTTGTTTTTAATAATTTTCATTACACAAATCTTGTTCGAAGTGAGATTTTGATAAAAAAACATACATCATTATGCTTGAATTTGCACCTTGTCAACTGACCCATTGTTACAAAAAAAAAGTAAACCCTTTGGAAGGAAAATCATGAGTTTTGACCAAATTTTAAGGTTTTTTGAAAACCATACAGCTAACAAATTCATTAAGTAGAGGATTCTGGTACATACTAGCTTGAGACATAAATAAATTCTATTCCTTGTGGTAGGATTTTTATCCGTTTTTACCGAACATATACCTACATGAAAAAAGTAAACTCAAAACTTCCTCCCCTATTTAAAACATTGAAGAAGATCACTGGTAACAAAAGTCTATCTTCTCTAGGAGTCATTGAATGATTACAAAGTTACGATTTGTATCTACGAGTACACTTTTTCTCTTCAGTGATTCAGTTGTTTCACTCTTTACTCAGTGATCAGTTCATGATAAAATAACTTGCCATGTGGGCTCTAGAGAGGTGAACTCTCCTTTTTTTTGAGAAAGAGAGTAAGAGCAAAATAATTGTTAGGATCAAAGAAAGCTGTGTAACCCACTATAAACCTTAACCTCCTAGCTTACCTCAAGTATGTGGGACTGAAGCAAATGATTAAGCAACCGTTCAGGAAAAAGGAGTCAACACTTTGAGAAAAGGAGCAATTTTCAAAAGACCAAGAATCCTCAATTTATCATTTTTAGAGCCCTGCTCATACATTGTGATTGGCTAAACAAGCTGCTTGAATAATAGGGGCTTCACGTACGTGTGATTGGCCACAGAGAAACGGCCATTGTCCGTGGAAGCAAAATTTTCTTCTGAGCGATTTTAGTTGAGTGGGTCAGGAAATCTGATTTCAAGATTTGAATAATAAACCCTCTATGATGCTTCGAATAATAAGTTGCAAGCAGTTTGGTTCAATTTTGTAACAATAGAAAGCACATAGAAATCTATTCATTCACAAGAATTAAAGTAGCATGCATATTCATGATCTACGACCTGTAATTAATGCTCATTATAAAGCTCTTAGCTCCATGGAGAAAACACAGAGGGTGGTGGCACAGAGAACAGAGTATTTCTAAGCCAAAACTAAATTTGAAATGGGCTGCCTAACACCTTCTATATTCCATCTATGTGCGCTTTCTTCTAAAAATACACTAATATTTTTCCTTGGCCACAGGGATTTTCATATAGACTAGAACAATGACCTAGCATAGTTTACAATAAATTATCAATACGAGAATAGAATTAAGAACATGGTACATGTGAATAAATCCAAAATTGGCAAAAAGGTTTTTGATAATAGGTTGCACAAAAGGTTGTTGGAAAAAAAAAAAAAAAAATTTATACCTTCAATCTGATCAACATTCTTCCTGAGTTTAAATTTCAAATAGGAAAATTGGGGATATCCAATTGTTCACCAATTATTACTTTGTTTACAGATGCTAAATTCCCTAAACCAATTCCAACTGATAGTGAGCAAAAACTTGCTCGTTGAATTGACAACATCGGTTTCCTGAACTAATTTGATCAAAATTTGCCCTTGCAGGAGCAAATCTGTCCTAGCTAAGCAGTTATTCAATGCTGGAACTAAATTGTGTTAACTTCCTGAAGTGAAAAAATCAGAGTTATTTTAAGTTCTAAGTGGACTTCACTTTTAAATGAGCGAACATGAGGTTTAAACACTAGAAAATAAATTAATTCAGTGGTGAGCTAAGTGTCATTTTATGGGGCAATTCATATTCATTCCCTTTCTCCCAAAAGTACTGGACAAATTTATTCAGTACAAGATTCTTTACAAATACTTTGTAACAGCTCCAGATAAAATTCAGTGCTTAATGCGATCATTTCTTCTGGGAATAAAACTAAAAAAAAATTTGTTACTTTCTTCCTCACAACTCAGCGAGCTTGTTTCCATGATGCAAAATCTACTGGTAATAATCAGATATTAAAAAAATCGTTCAGAAAATTTGCTTTACAAACAAATACATACGGTAGACAATAAGAACCTAGACAACATCTATTTCTACTTGAGGTAACATTTTTATCTAAGGCAAGAATTTACAATTCCACCCTTAGAAATAAATATAGAAACAGATGAAAAACGTTGATTTTCGGTAAAAGCTGTTCCTATAATTTGTAATGATGGTTCCATAATATTTTAGTGAGGAAACCTTCACACTATGAAAAATTGGGCAGAGACACACAGATGCAGAACTAGAGATAAGGCCAGGCTGATTTGAGCTCTGCCCCTACTTCTTTGGTTTTCTCAAAACTTAATTTAATTCTTTTAAATTGTTTTAAATGAAAAGAATATTGAGATACTGCTTTTTTTTTTCAAAAACCATTATTTTTTTAAAAATCATTTTCCGTTTCCTGATAAGATCAATCGGAAAAAAGAGACAATATGAGAAACCCATTCAGTTTTTAAAAATACAAAACAATGTATACTGGATGGGGACCAACATAGAGATAAACAAGGAACAAAATGTAACAATATTTTGTGCTTAAAAATTAGCTAAAATATTAAAATCACTAATTCACCTGCTTTGAAGCTACATTTTCAGTCAATTGCTATAATCATAGGAAAAGTTTAAATTATCTAATATCTGATTGGGAGAGGCTGCTCTCTACAATAAACGGCAATCAATGAAGAAATGAGGGATCCATGACATTTTATTTTCTTGAGGAGAATAGTGAGAATGACTTGCTGAATATTACACAAAAAATTTGCACTTTTGGCTCCCGATCAAAGAGGAATTTTTTAGGACAAGTAGTTAAAGCATTATTTTGAATTTTTGAGTTTTAAAAACAGTCTTGAGCGTTTTTAATTTTTCAGCATTAAAAAAAGACTCTCTCTCCGTCTTCAAAAGACCTTTCAGCAATTTAGACGAAACATTTAGACTATATGACTGGGTGGTCAAGGTAAATTTGCGCTTCTCCAAGTATCTCAATGCGATCATGGTAAAGATCAATCCAACGTTGAGTGAAAACTTCAAATACGGTTTCATTCAATGGGTACTATTTAAGAGGAAAAAAGTATCAAATTCCAAAAATGCTGCTCCTGGAGACTTCATCTCTTTCAAAGCTTAAATACTAACTTAGAGTCCTGGACAAAATTACAGCCCCTAAATTAGATTTTACAGGGGTCCCAAATGTTTATTTCTCACTGGTATGAGCATTTCCACAAGGTTAACCAAAAATTGTTCAACAGTTTCCCTCAGATTTTGTTTTTTGGATACTTTTTGAGATTCATGTAAAAATAGTCAATGACAAGATGGATTGTTAGATTGAACTATATCTATCCATTCTATTCTGATGAATAATTTATCTAGTTCTTAATTGAGATTTTCGAGGCAATAAAGTAAGTTTAGAGAAATTTTTAGAGAGAATAGTTTCGAGAGTAGATGAAAAATACATTTTCCATTTTTTTTTCTTTCTACGGTGTAGAAATTATGAGAGCTTCTCTGTCAAATTTTCTTTTAAAGGCGTTAAACTTTCCTATGAAGATAGCCAAAGGATACAAAAAATCAAGTATTCGGTTAGTGGTGGGTATGTCGCAGGTAATCCGTGTTAAAATACACAACAGTTACTGTAATATCATCCCTGAATAATCGCACCACCTCTTGAGGTAGCGAGAGTATATGCGCAATTTTACTGTGCTCTATACCATATTCAGAACCGCCTAGTGCATTTCGGATGAGATGTGTTGCTGCATTCGAGTCTATTGGTTTCATTTTCAGGCCTTCTTGTCGCTGAAGCAAAAGATCATTTATTTCATTCAATGTCATCGACTTACGGGGCAGCTGCAAGGGATTTAAAATGACTTTCCCACTCATATGTTCTCCGACTAGGCGAACTACTTGGAGTGGTGAGATTTCATCCCAGAGTCCATCTGTTGCAATGACTAGAAATTTGTCCCGAGGGGTGAGAACATGGTGAGTGATATCAGGTCTGGCAGTCAGATAAGGTGGGGTGAAGTATCCGTGAGGGACTGCTTGATCACCGAGGATGGGTACAACTAAATCTTCGAGTACCTTCTTGTCCCACTTGTACCTAAAAAAAATAACGATAATTTGTTAAATTCAAAGAAATCAAGTTTTATTCAAGATGGCAATATACTTTATGATACAGTCATAATATGAGGCCATATCTGTGAGGTAAACAGGTGTTTAGGAGGTGGTACCCTTTTTAATTTTTTCTCTATTTTAAAACACTGATAATATATTTTGTTCCTTATTTCTTTTTGGAAGTTATCAAATATTTATTTTTTTCGTAAAATCATAACAAAAACTCAACAGGAATATCAATTTGATCAATATCAATCACTCTGCCTCTCTTACAGTAGCTAGGTGGTTCATTTTATGCCTAAAAAAAAAAAATTCTCCGTGAAAACAGCGGATGTGGACTCTTTTGAAAATCATTGTACCTTGTTGACACTTGCTTTTAAAAAAAAGGGTAATTTTTTAGAGGAGGATTCCTTCTGTAATAAATTTCAAGGTCAAACCCTATTTTCTGCACGGACATCAAAAAGCAGCGTTGAGAACATCAGTGCCATGTGCATCCGTGGATGATCACAAAGGTCTAAAAACCTACCTGAAGTCACCAAAAGCGCGCAAAGGGGCCAATTGACCAAGAAGCCTTTCTCTTCGAATGACTGAGTTGTGCTCTGTCTGTGGATGCTCACTTAGTACACGCTGAACTTCTTGAGCATTATCTGAATTATGATCAATACTCAATTTTTTGGCCGTCCAGATGTTGTCATCATTGCGAACACCTAATGAGGATTACAAAGCAGATAAAAATAAAATAGAGTACACTGAAATTTAATGTGAAAATTCCTTTGAAGTCATTAAGTGAGACCTACGATGTCTCATCCAGAGTCAATAAGACACAGCGTGATAGTATGAGGTGATACATTTGGACTACATTTTGCAATTAGGAACCACAATTTCTGAATCATGCGTAAAAACACTCATACGCATAGAGAAACTAGTGGCACCAACGTTCTTTCTGCACTGAGTAAAAAATTACAGTTCCTGATAGCAAAATGAAGCCCATTCATTACCTTGGTTGATTTTTTTGATTGCTTTCTTGTAGAATACACTGTCAAAATAACCTTGCTGATAAAAGTTCTCTTAGCCTTGAGCAAAAGCTTCGAGATATAAAATTCCCTGAAATATTCCTGATGATCTTCTTTTGATTACCCAAAATATAGGGATTTGCCAGTAGGTTAAAAAGATATGGTTTGAAATGGTTTTTACGCAAAATTTGTTAGGCGAAAGGCCAAACCCATTTTAGAAAACAAATCAAGGTGATTCAACAATTTTAACCTGACTTTTTAAAATTTCCTGACATTCCTGGATATTTCGTGACTGGCAAACTTTTAATGGGCGTAGAAGTATTGTAAAAGTTACAGATAATTACCAAGAATGGCTTGACAATCTCCAACACTAGCTACATGCAGATGGGGGCCATCAATATGAGCAACGCAAGAAACCGCTCCTGAGAGACCTACACTGAGCGTCTTCATGTTCACATTTTCATCATCTATCAGCTGAGCTTCTCTTGACAGATCTGCATCCAGACTCAAAAAGGCTTTCTCCAAGGCATCCTTCATTTGAAAGTCACGGTTTTGACTTACAGATAGTTCATCTAGGTACTCCTTGAAGTGTTGTGCATAAAGGAGTTTAAGGTCTTGAACAAAATCGATGCTATCATTAAATGTTTTGAGGAGTTGATTTTCACCAGGAGATCGTAAGTATTTCAACAGGAGGTCAGGAGGGAGTAGACTGGCACTTATATATTCGAAAAGTCGCTTCGATAAAACTTGTGCACAAAGAGCTCCTCCATGACCATCGAAGACGCCGAATAGCATACCTGTAAAATAAGCACAAGATGAACGACTGTATTTACAATTTTAAAACAACATTAGTGCCAAGGAGAAATTTACTTCCTTCCTCACCTTTTGGGTAGAGGAATTATTGTCATCCTTTGTGAGGTGCCAGAGATTTCCCTTTTTTTGATATTCATTAATTCTTTACACCTTAATTACATTGATTTGCAAGTATAAATAGAATGTATACTTACTTGTTGTTACAAATAAATTCTTATTTGATGAATCATTTCATAATTTACATTGTATCTACGTTTTGTCCCTTTCACAATAAATTAGGATTGATGCTCCTTCTAAGGATATCCCTCATTTCAGACCATTACCAGATGTGAGTCTGATGTAACTATTAAGATTATCATAAATGTCTCTCCATTTAGAGTCCATATCAGATAAGTTTACGTACTTCTAGGCTGCGACAGAACGTCACGACTTCTGATGTCACTTTGACATGGAAAGTAAATGCGAGAATCAAAATGTCAGATCTTCTGTCAAAGACTAAAGATGCAAAGACTAATTTGGCATGGAAATGAAGTGAGAGATGATTTGAGGAACTTTACAAACTAAAAAAGATTAGAACTCATCAAAAAACTTGCTACTTTTCAGAGTAGCGAAAGCAAAGATGAATTACCATAACAAGGTCTTGTAAGAGGAGACGAGAATTTTCAACATTCTGCGTTGGAGAGATTTATTTTTAATTTTTATAATTTTTTTCTCTTCCTTTTGTTTCTCCTCAAGTGCTTCTAGGCTACACTCTCAAAGCGCTCATACTTTTTTCAAATTTTTAGGTTTGAAACCTGTTGAGGCTATGATCTATCCTCACACTCTGAGGTTTTGGTTGCATTTGGCACAATCCATGGTTAGTAAGAGCAAACAGTTTTTTCAACCATGCTTTTTTTACCTGTTGTCAGCACGCACTTAGCTTCTGCCCGAAAGTCTTCGATTGGATTGTTAGAAGCAAGCTGGTTGGAGTCATATCCTAGAACAGAGCCTTCAGTTTCTAGATCCAAACTAAATTCCTTCTCTCGTAGAATATCAGTCACCTTAAATTAATCAGAGAAATAAATTAAGAGATACTGGACAAGGGAATAACTTTAGGTACGTGCTGAGTTAAATAGTTAGAGACACATAGAAAAAATGATTCAGTCAAAACTTTGACTTGAATTCCTTTTTTTGGGGAAATACAGCTGTGGAGTAGTATACCGAGCCCGAGTCAACCCGCTTGGCAAAACACAGCATCTCAATAAATAAGCCAAAATTAAGCGTGACCTAGGAAAAGGAGGGAGGTGAACAGGGACAATTAATTGTGACCACAAAGAGTTAAATGGTAGATCAATCGATTTATTGCAAAGCATACCACATCACTGCCTCCAAGCCCCTTATTGGTGATTACTGTGAACTAGGTGTTACATATATGTTTGAGACTGTCAACAATGATCTCTTATTCAAAACTTTGAGCTTTAGTCAAGAGGTAAGTAAAACAGTCTTCTTGCGTGATGCTCAAATGTTAAATACTCAGGAAAGATAAACTGGGCCGAGTCTGTTGGGTAAATGCATTCCAAATACAATATTTACCTACTTCAATATTTCATGCATGGTAAAACTTCACAACAAGAAAAATGGCTGGAAGATCCACACTCTTTCAGAGGAGTCATTTTATGGTGGACGTTTCTTGACAACTGAAAATTTAAGTTGAGGATCAGAAGGACCTTCTCCTCTAAACAGTAGATGTTGCTATGAGGGCTGAGTCTAAGTAACACGGACATAATGCATAACGATTTCTGAGTAGAAAATAGATTAGGGTTCAGATGAATTGAGTATTTTCCTTCAATACTAAAGCGATTGATTTTATTAGATCAATAAATAAGTACAGAAATAAAAATGTCACCTCTTGGGGAGTAAGACGAGAGTGAGAGACAACTGGATCGGAAGTGTAGGATCTCTTGATAACATTAGGTAGACTTGCTTGCTGATTTAGGGATTTGCTGCTATGATGATAGCCACAACTGAAAATATGCTTACAAAATAAAGCACGGAAACCGGGAGAATCGACGCATTTGCTGAGCACAAGAAATTTAGCTGAAGATCCAACAGCCATACTAACTTAATGTAAATATGTGTCTTTGGAATCCATGAACTTGAAACAATGGCCTCGACGATAACAGTTCGGCTCGGTTTTACATCGGAAATGCTGATGAGATATGATTAAATAAAAATTAAAGATTTTCAGAGCTGATAAAGGTACGAGACCATGAATATGAAGTCTTATCAAAACTATGAACTGAGCCAGGCTTGAGTTTTGAGGTTAGGTGTGGGGAAAATCAAAACAAAAAGAAAAGCAAAAGTTGCTACACGTGACCAACTACCTCTCTCTAAAACGGCTCGATACCATAACTTAGAACAATGTTTTAAGCGAACAATAATAATAAAAAAAGTGTCTTCCTGGAAAAAAAGACTGAAAAAACGTAATCGAATGGAAATTTGTCAATACTAGAGATGAAAGTTCCTTAAACCGAGTAATCGAGTTGGGGAATTCATTAGTTTACCATTGGTAGTAAGCCACAGCGGCGCACCATTCAAATTATTCGCTGCTCCAAGCAGAAAGCAAGTTGGTAAAAAAAAGAAAGACAGAAAAAAAAACTCTTTTAGAAAATCAGCAACATGTGATCCCAAAAATTTAAAATGTTCGCCTGGTTACTGGTCACATATCCATTTTTGGCTTATTGTCATAGTGCAGATCCGTCCATTCATCGCGTGAGGCACTAAAGGTTGAGGAAGGGGAGGGGGGGTTGTGACTGATTACGGGTGCCTCAACCC
>NW_017547114.1:510617-567540 GCF_001854935.1 Bemisia tabaci
TTAGGTTAGGTTAAGGGGTGGGTTATGTTAGGTCAAGGAGTGGGTTAGGTTAAGTTAAGGGGTGGGTTAGGTTAGGTCAGGTCAGAGGGTGGCTTAAGGGGGATTGGGAGGGTTGGCTCCAATAACTTTTCACATCTCTTTAGACTTAAAGTCCTTGCCGTAGACCGTGGAGGAGATCCTAAGTTCAAGGAAAGTAAAGTTTCAAATGTTCATAACCGTTATTCACTGTCAAAACTCACTAGACTACATTATGTTCATGACAAATTTTAAGAAAATCACCGTCAGAGTTTGAGTTTACCCAAGATTTAGCACTTTTTGTATGGTTTACTGCAAGAATAAAATTAATTGTTTATGTCCTTGCCGTAGATCATACAAAAAGTGCCAAATCCAAGGGGGAGCTCAACTTTTGACGGCGATGTCCTTAAATTTATTATGAATATAATGAAGTTTAGGGAGTTCTGACAGTGAAAAATAGTTATGAACATGTAAACTTTATTTTCCTTGAAATTAGGTTCTCTTTCAGGGACTACGGTTAGGACTACCAGTCTACGAAATGTGAAACGTTATTTGAACCAACCCGGGAACGGTATGGCTCATGGTTCACAAGGTTATGACGATAACAGGCTAGAACGTTTTACCCCTCTCATTCACTCACTCTTGATCATAGATTAGTTTCTTAGTCGTAGAATTCGTCGGATTTTTCTACATTTTGACGACATTTTGCAATTAGGACTATAATTTCTGGCTTACTCGTAAAAACACGTACGTCTATTGGGAAAGTAATAGTACTTACGTTGTTTTTTAAGTAAACCAGAAATTTTAGTTCTTAATTGCAAAATGTAGTCGAATTCTCTTCCTGTAACTGTCTCCTTTTTCACCCTTAATTTATCTAAATATCTAATGTTCCTTGCAGTCTTTAAGGTGATTCGTCAAGCTCAAGTGACGTTGTCAAAGTGGCAAGCGATATATCGCATCGATCAAGTAACAAATCTTGGCAGATTTTGAATTTTTAGCCAAAAAAAAGGACGATAGCCCCTTCACTTAAGCCTAAAGAATCATTCTTTACCCAAATATCGGCAAAGTTCAAAGAAATGAAAGCAAAATACTGTTTCAACCTCGCATTCGATTCAGCAATTGATTTCTGTATCGAATGCGAGGTTTTTTCCTAACACTATTCTGCTTTCATTTCTCTGAATTTTGCCGATTTTTGGGTAAAGAATGATTCTTTAGGCAAGTGTGCAGGGGCCATTGTCCTTTTTTATGTTAAAAATTCATTATCTGCCGAGATTTTTTACCTAATCGATGCGATGTATCGCATGCCACTTCGACCACGTCACTTTAGCTGGACGAATCACCTTAAATCTTTATGTTATCTAACATGACTCCTGAGTAATTTACTAATTCATGTGCTGTCCTGTATCCTTCCGCGGTCCTCTCCCTCATTTTAACAACCTCATGAAAGTGTCACTAACCTTTACTAAAAAACCGTGTCTTCAGTTTCTTACGTTCTTCTCCCTTCTTTCTCCCCACCCATACGTTGAGTCTGATGCTTGCTTATACTTAATGAAATAATTTAGAAATATGCAGTCTATGTATGATAATTATCGAATTTTAGCCATAGCGTAGGTAATACTCCAGCAACACAACTTGCTCCACTCTGTGAAGGACCTCCTTGCCCGAACTTCGCTGGATTCATGCGTCTGTGTTTCCATCTTCACTATTCATTCTGCTTATCACACTCGCAATTTCTCACGGAATCTCCCATGATGGAAACAACTTGGAACTACAATGATGGAAATACTTGGAACTACAATGATGGAAATACTTGGAACTACAATGATGGAAATACTTTCCTGGATCTTCGGCTGCAAGGCCAACCATTGCCAACATCTTGCTTATCAGAGGATCACAGATACGGCGGAGAGAGAGCAAGGCTCACAGTTCCCTCTCTTGCGCTAGGAAAGAAAATACTTCATGTCATTCATGAATATCCTCACGAAAAATGCTCAGAAGAGAACAGCAGGGGAAGAAACAGAACGAAATGCACACAGGGAGCTGGAGGAGAAGAATCAGCAATTGGAAAAGCGCAGACGAAGAACAGAATATGTAGAAGAAGCAGAGGAAAGCAGCGTAGGAGGAGGAATAAGAAAAACAACAGCAGTCTCAGACAGAGAACCGAAAAAACATCAGCAAGAAGAACGGCTTACCGTTTTACGTCTCACATCTTTACTTTACTATTGATAATTTTTATTTTTTAGATTTTTTTAATTGCTTATTTTTATTGTGTAATAGTTAAATTATCCTTAGTTTTTTTTTTTTTTTTTTTTTTTTTTTTTTTTTTTTTTTTTTTTTTTTTTTTTACCTACTCGTTTTTAACGTAACTCGAGGTCATCTAGGTCGCCGTTTCTCCTCTAAGCCCCTTTTTTCATCTCTGTTTTTTAGTTGAAATGGAATGTTCTCAATAGGAGAATAAGTTCGAGTAAGTACATTCTTATCAGGGCTACCGATCCCTGAGTAATTTGAGAATCTGTGAGTAAAACGTGAGGATTGAGTATGATTCGTAAGTTGTTATCCAATAATGCCTCAAAGTGTGTTGATGCGATTGATGGAATGATGGATTTTTCTAATAGAACTCGTATTTCGCGCGATTTGTGTGAATAATCAGTGAGTAAAACTGAAACTAGTGAAGAAAGAGTGAATAAAATCGAGAACATTGAGTAATTTACAAATAAAATTGAGTAACAGTGAGTTAAATCGATGAACAGTGGGTAAAATCGAGAAACAGCGAGTAAAATCGAGAAACAGCGAGTAAAATGGAGAAACAGTGAGTAAAATCAAGGAACAGCGAGTAAAATCGAGAAACAGTGAGTAAAATGGAGAAACAGTGAGTAAAATCAAGGAACAGCGAGTAAAATCGAGAAACAGTGAGTGAAATCGAGAAACAGTGAGTAAAATGTAGACCGGTGAGTAGAAGTGAGTTAAGTCGAAAACCCCGAGTAGTAAATGAGAAGAATTTGGAACTGGTAGTAGTGATTGAATGGAAAATCTGCGAAATGTGAGTTCGTAAGAGTATCGGCAGCTCAGATTTTAGCACTCCTCTTCATCTGCACTGGAAAAAAAGTCTCTTGTATCCCAAGTCCAGCTTCATAAAAAAATTCACTAGATAAAATACTCTTGATTCCATCGCATTTTCACTTGAATCGAGAGCTAAGCCTCTTAATCCAAGCGTATTTCCTTATGATTCAAGCAAAAATCCGATTGAATCAGTAGTATTTTTTCTTGACTAATTTAAGATTCTGGACTGTGGATCTCAGAGACTTTTTCTCCGGTGTTCAGTCGCAAAAATTTTCCTTTGAAAGAAGAGCTTTTTATATCAAAGTGCTGATATTTTTATGTAAGTGCTATTAAGCCCGAAGATAGTTTGTAGAGTTGATTTTGATGTATATAGGGTATATTAATATTGAACACCAAGAAGTGGACGGAGGGACCTCAATTAACTTAGCGAGCTTATTTCTCCATAATTTACTGTATTTATTTTGTAAACTATCAATTCATTGATTTATCTACTCTTTATGAATGGAAAGAAAAAATGTAGCAGTATCTCATCATATGAGTTCTTCTTGATGGTTAAAATTTTTTCTTTGATTGAAAATTAGAGTCATGAAGATATGCCTTTAGTGATAGCATGCACTCTACGAAGCGTCTTAATGAAACCGACCTTTTTTCAGCATATTTATCATGCACTCTGCTCTTTTCTACGAAATATTTAACAGATTTTTAGTCTTCAGTGACTTGGAAAACGATAAAATCCAAACGCGAACTTTCAACTTGCAGGTTTCAGTCCTTGTTGTTATAGATTTTCGTGTTATAGTCTCCACACCATGAGAGCTCGTCATCGAAATACAACAGCACATTGTTAGTGCTGTTCAGCAAAACGATAGCACTGATGCGATTTATGACTTGTAAATGATTCAACGTTTATTAATCAAATTTTGTTTTATCAGTTCTACCAAAACAATGCAAACGTTATTTTTCTTTTCTGAATCCAAGTAACCGAATTAATTGATTCAAAAACAATGATTTGTAATTATTGCATTTGCCACACAACTTGACTTCAACATAATGGAATAATGCATACCATGCTCCAATAACATGCATTTTGCTTTGATTTTTTCTTATTTCGCCCTATGATCACCCAGAAGAAAGTTTCTTCCAATTGTATTTCTGGTATCAAGATACATTTTTAGTTATCCTTATCATTATTTTATTTTCATGGTTTTTCCTCTCCTGTGTTAATTTTACGATGTATTATGTGAACACCTTATTTGGGCAGAATTTAAAGTAGTAAAGCAAGTATGTCTGGTTATGATTGATTGTCTGGTGAATCTGTTATTTTTTCTAATTCATTCAAGTAATCTTTTCTTGGCCGATTTTTTTAATTCGAAGTGCGGTTTCAGTGATGGTGTCGTGCCGCGAGTGTTTTCAGCTTGGCGTCGGGCAATCTGATAATCCTCCTCTGGTACGTATTAAGTTTTTCCGTTATTCTCCTTAGATTTAATGTATTTCCCGTCCGCAGTTAACAGTTTCCGGACAATTTTTTATTACAGGGTGCCTACAAGTCCGGAATTTTCGGCAAGTCCGGAATTTTCGGCAAGTCCGGAAATACTACTGATTTTTTAAGGGTGGTCCGGAAGTACTGAAAAAGTGCGGAAGTTCCGCAAAAAGGTCCGGAATTTTTTTAAATTTTTTGTCATTTTTGTCTCAATTGCAAATTTTTGAAATTTTTCTAATTTCGTCAAATGGAGGTACTGAAAAAGTACGGAATTTTTCTGTTGGAGGAGGTACTGAATTTCTAGAGAATGTACTAAACAAGTACTGTAAAAGTACTTATTTTTGACCAGCCTGTCTTAGTAGACACCCTGTAATATCTCTCCTACACTTAGCGTGAAATTTTGCCATTTGCACTGCATTTTCAGTTAGGAATTAAAATTGCTGGCTTCTAGATATTAACACCTATCTGCATAGGAAAACTAATGGCACATATGTTGCTTTTTAATTGAGGCAGACATTGTAGTACACATTTGCAAAATGTGCTTCATTTGAGGTTTGCACCTGTGCGGTCGTGGTTGGATAACTTCTGACTGCTGCACGGAGCACGGCCAATAAATTGCGACAGAATTTTGCGCGGTGAAAAATGTGCCCAAGGTGAGGCAGATGTTTTTGGAGGTCATCTTCAATTTCTCGACGATCCACTTTTAAATAAAAGCTAAAAAAATGCAACTTTTAACTCGTTTATTGTGGATGTTACTCTCAAAAATACCGAAAAAATTGCTTTGAAATAAATGCACCCCGACCTTTTCAAAAAATGCAAGAATCACAAATCCTTAAGCGAGCTCATCTCGAATAATCTATAGGATGTAATAAAATATTGATACATTTTGAAGTAAATGTTGTTGTTGATGTTGAAAATGCTAAAAGCAATGACGTATTTCGATCAAACATGTATTTAAGAAGTTTTATGTACCTTTCACGACTGTTTCATCGTCAAAGATCAGTAAAATTTTATAATTTCAATGTAAGTTAGAATTACTTACTATCCGCCTAGGTCTCCCCTCTGTTCTCTTTAAGCGTCTTCCTTCTTCTTCCGCACTAGTGTTTAGATTTTCAATCCATGCAATGATAATTTTATTTTTCATTGTTTCAGGAACCTGTGCTGGTAGCTGCTTCTTGGTATGTAATTTTTTTGCAATTACGTAAGAAATTAAGGATGGAGTTATTTTGTCGTATTTCAGTTGCAAAAGATACGCATGTAAAACTGCTCTCGCGGTCATATCTGAAAAACAAAAAACGGAAACGAGGAATCAAGTTCGAATTCAGGGTATCTAGCGACCGGGAAATGTCAAGGAACTGTTTTCTGTGTCTGAGAAATCAAGGAAAACGTCAAGGAATCCGCAAACATTCGGCGCGTCAAGGAATTTTATTTTGCTAGCGATTTTCGTTGCAGGGCAAGGTTAGGAAAATCGAAAAACACGGATTTTTCGAAAAATAGTGTAGACACCATATGGATTGCATTTTGCAAAAAGGAACCACTAGCATTGCAATGTTGCTAAGATTGTGCAACTTCTTTTGTCTTTGAGGAAAAACCCGATTATCCATTAATAGTTTCTATTTCACTCGCTAAAAACTGTGAACTTAAGACTAAAATTACCATCCAAATTTCATAGTTTTTCACGATTTCCGCAATTTTATTGCAAAGGATGAAGTTGCACAATCTTAGCATCATTGCAATGCTAGTGGTTCCTTTTTGCAAAATGCAATCCTTATATTTCTCTCTATTTTTATCACATTATATTCCTAAAACATGCAAAAATTCTTTCTTACATCCATTCAGTTTAACCGTCTCGAAAAATTAGGAATATTTTTCCTTTTTGTCAGGTAGATGTCAGGGAATTATTTTTTCTGTCTGTCTGGGAATTTTAAATTTGTTCTAATCAATTTAACCGTCTTAAAAAATTAGGAACATTTTTTCTTTTTTCTCAGGGAGATGTCAGGGAATTACTTTATCCGTCTGTCTGTGAATTTTTAATATTTTTTTGGTCGAATTGGAATTTCTTTTGATATTTCTGTCACGGAAATGTCAGAAAGTTTTATCTTGCATTTTGGTCCATCGCAATATCCGAAAGGCAAACAACTTCAATTTCGTAATCTTCGTTTCAAAAATCATCACATGATTTGCAGGGAAATTTAGAAAATTTTACTAGACTCTCCCCGTAGAACACAATTTTGATAGTGAAATTGAGATGAGTTGCAAAAGCTAAACATGTAGCCCCGCCCTTGCCATAGGCGGATCCAGAAAATTGGCAACATTGTGTTTTTCCATTTAAACCTATGGAAATGTATCGATTCTTGGAGGGGCTAGGTGCTCCGAAAAAAATCGATTATTTAACATAGGTTTAAATGGAGGGAATCCGGCGTTGCGTAATTGCTAGATCCGCCTCTGGCCCTTGCACTCAAATCTGAAAAACAAAAAGTTTGAACGAGAAATCAAGGAATTTGCCTTCAACTCGATTGGATGCAATAGACCAATTTAGTGTGACGTCACATCTCGATTTAATTTCGATATCTCGAAAGTCGAAACGTGCCCCAACAAACGAACATATAGGAATCTGCGGGATTTAGGCAGGGGGGTAGGAGGATTCGCTTTATGACTGTCACTGATATTACGAGCTTATTATACAATCAATTTTTGTGATTGTGATCTCGAACGTTTTTGTAAATGGCTAGCTTTCATAATTTTAAAGTCCCATGGAGCAATTTTTTAGTTTCAGGCAGTTTTAGCATTATTTCGTCATTTGTTCATTTTGGAGGTTATGTTTGTTTGTTGGGGCACATTTCGACTTTCGAGATATCGAACCAACATTATCGCTCCGTGACGTCACCACTAAATTGGTCTATTTGATCGGCTCAGAGCTGTATCGAGATGAAAAGCACAACATTTATTCTGATCTCACGAATCTACTGCAAGCAAGCAATTATGCAGCTTTTGGAATAGGTTGTGTTGTATCACGCGAAATTGAAGGAAAATCTTAGCTTTTCGCACTTCTCAATTGACTGACTTAGATGAATATAATGCTCACATTGATGTAAAAATAGAATATTTCCCACCGTATTAAGGTGAAAATGATATTATCTCTTGAGATTCGATTCAACCGCTGGAAAACATGCCCATATGCTGCAAAGTTAAAGTGAATAACGCTTGATGGTTCGTGTGTTAACAAAACCGCCAGTAAAATCGCGCATTTGCCCCGATATTGCGGTAAGAATTGCGTAATTGCGCCTGAATTCTTACAAAATCGCACGCATTTTCAGGTATACCGATAAATAGAGAGCAAAGTTTCTTTTGATTTCACGAATTTACTGAAATTATCGCGTCTTTCTCACGCATCGATACTCGTGTGAAAAGCGCAATATTTTCAGCGGATTCGTGAAACAAGACGAATTACTTGTGTCGATATCAGTACCGCGTAAAATGCGCGATTTTCCGTCAGTTTAAAAAAATGATAAAATACGCGAAAATCGTCGCGGTAAATACGCTATTTTTGTGAGGCTGTGAGCATAATATTCGAGCCAGTCAGTAACTTGCGATAGACGGAAAGCTAAGATTTTCCTTCAATTTCGCGTGATACCACATGAGCTACTCCGGAGCTCGAAAAGTTGCGCACTCGATTTCCGCGTAGGCAAAAGTAAGAAATTACGCTAGTTCCATCTCAATATCGCGAGAAATAAGCTGTATTTCCGGCGGATTCGTAGAACCAAAAGAAAGTTCTTCACTTCGCGGTTCCGCGAGAAATGCGTTTTTTTTTTTATTTATTTTTTTTTTAAAAATGAGAATTTACGCGATAATCATCGCAGGCATTATCGCGGCGGCGAATGCCCGATTTTTCCAGCGGTTTTGTAAAGACACTAAAAATTACGTGTCATATTCACTTTCATATCGCGGCATTTACGCCTTTCTAGTTGCCAATTGAATAGAAACGGGTGAAAATAGCTTTTGTCCATTTTTCCAGTCTTTAGTTTTTTTAGTTGATAATACTTTTAAGGAGTAGATACAACCATGGTCTATAACCAAAAACAGCAGGAATGAGACATCATGTTCGCCTTCAACTCGGCTGGATGCCATTTGGCGGCTCAGGAGTTGAAATAGTTGTATCAATCATTTTGATCCAGCGCAATGCCCCGAAATTCAATCGTAATTGTCGCGTTTTTAATGACCAACGCTGGGCAACTTTCAGTAATTTTTATTCGATTCTCCCCGCAGAAAATTTTTTTGAAAAATATAGAGCCTTGCCAAGTTTAGCCCCTTTTTTTGTATACCCGAGTTGGTCAACGGGACAAGACTCAAATGAAAGCTTATGGTAAGGCAAACTTCCATGCAAAGTATCAACTTGAAGTGACCCCTCGTTTAGGCTGTACAGCGTTGCCAATTTTCAATTTTTATGCGCTTTACTCAAGGAATACTGAATCATCATGGTTCAATAGACTACTACACCCGAGTTGGTCAACGGGACAAGGCTCAAATGAAAGCTTATGGTAAGGCAAACTTCCATGCAAAGTATCAACTTGAAGTGACCCCTCGTTTAGGCTGTACAGCGTTGCAAATTTCCCGTTTTTATGCGCTATACTCAAGGAATACTGGATGATCATGGTTCAACAGGCTAGTTCACCCGAGTTGGTCAACGGGACAAGGCTCAAACGAAAGCTTATGGTAAGGCAAACTTCCAGGAAAAGTTTTAGCTTGAAGTGAAACCTCGTTTAGGCTGTACAGCGTTGCCAATTTTCTATTTTTATGTGCTAAAATCAAGGAATTCGGGACTAATAGTCTAGTGCATCATAATTGTGTTTGGCAACGCTGTACAGCCTAAACGAGGTTTCACTTCAAGTTGAAATTTTTTCTGGAAGTTTGCCTTATCATAAGTTTTGAGCCTTGTCTCGTTGACCATCTCGGGTGTACTAGTCTGTTGAACCATGATCATCCAGTATTCCTTGAGCATAGCGCATGAAAATGGAAAATTGGCAACGCTGTACAGCCTAAACGAGGGGTCCTTTCAAGTTGAGACATTGCATGGAAGTTTGCCTTACCGTAAGCTTTCATTTGAGCACTGTCCGGTTGATAAACTTGGGTATACAAAAAGGGGCTAAAATAACATCACTTTTTGGCGAGGCTCTTTTTTCAGGAACCCCTCAAAATTTCACGAAGGCCAAAATCGAAACCTAATACGAAACCCCGAGAAGGGTAGCAGGCGACAGCAAATCCGTCGTTAATCACCTAGGTACTATTCTCTTTTAATTCAGGTATTTTGAAAAAATTATGAAGTGGAAAAGCGAAGGAAAATTCAGGACGAATTGATATTTGAGGTCAGTCTCCACCGTGACGGTCAATATTTAACGTCCGCTCGCTTTAATTCTCTCCATCTTATCATTAATCGATAGCATCGGTATCGAATGAGCTTATTCGATAGATAGCATCGGTAAGATAGGTGTTTATCGATCGATATCGATTCATTAATCGATTTGCCGAAATATCTCGCTCAGCAACTGCGGATTTTCGGTGTTATTTCGGAAATGTTTGATTTCGGCAGCTTCTCACGTCTGTGCAAAGTGTACACAGAGCATCGCTCCTCTGACGTAAGGGCGTAACTCTTTTTTCACGTGACCCCTGTGCTCCGTATAACGCCGTGCTTTCTAGGGCTCATAAGGAAATTGAGATACGCCCTTACGTCAGAGGAGCGACGAAAGGCGAAGATTGATAAGGGGCTCGGGTGGCGTGAGCCCTCCCTCCATTTTTTTTATTTACTTTAAGTATAGTTGTAGGTATTAAACACCGGGCACGAGAACGCAGGAGCGATGAAAATTGATATTTTTCTTGGTTCTTCTCCTGCGCTCGCCTCGTCTGTGTCTTCCGCGGTTATAATAACAGGGACGTGGAGTGGTTTAGTTCTCCAGGAAATAGGAGCGAACAATATTTGGCGAAGGTATCGAATTGATAGCCAGGGGACCGAAGCGCGGGTGCCGCCCTGTGGCCAGATCTTTCGAGAAAATAATCGAATCTGTTCTCATTCGAAACCGCTGGATAAATCGGGTATTTTTGATGGAAAACAAAGTGAATGTAAAAGCAGCCCAAAACGGAAACGACAATCGAAAACCCAGGAAAATGCGGAAACAAGGCTAAAATACAAAGGCAGGACGTTTCGGTTCCTTACGGCACCATTATCAACTGCTAAAACAGAAATAAAAATAAAAAAGAAATAAAAATAAAAACCAGCAAACGGCGTTTCATGGTGAAATTGGTATTGAAAATCAATATTGTTTTATATCAATTGTTTTCAATACCATTTTCACCATGTTACGCCGTTTGCTGGTTTTATTATAATTACTTTTTTATTTTTATTTCTATTTTAGCAGTTGATAATGGTGCCGTAAGGTATCGAAACATCCTGCCTTTGTATTTTAGCCTTGTTTCCGCATTTTACTGTGTTTTCGATTGTATTTTTGATGTTAACAAAGATGAGCGTAAAACCATTCTATAAATATACACTGGTCAAAGGAGACACCAAGTGCGCAACTATTCGAACTCCGGTGTAGTCGTGTGGTATCACGCTAAAATGAAGGAAAACCTTAGCTTTTCGCGCGTCTCAAATTTCTGACGTTTTTAAATGGACCGAGTGTAAGTATCAGCGGCTCGATCATTGAAGCAAAGTCGGCCCGACACGACAAGACATAGCCCTATCTTAACCATGCAATATATCGCAATTCGATGTCTTATTGGGTTGCTTTAAACTTTCAATAATCGGCCCGCAGAAAGGAATCAACCATCATTTTCGAGGGAACTGAGTTGAGAATGTTTTTGAGTTCACTGGAAAAAAACACATTGGATCTAGAGTCCATACTCTTGAAAACGTTGACAAGAAAAAATACTCTTGATTCAATCGGATTTTTGCTTAAATCAAGAACCAAGCCTCTTAATTTGAGCGGATTTCCTTTTGATTTAAGCAAAAATCTGATTGAATCAAGAGTATTTTTTCTTGTCAATGTTTTCAAGAGTCTGGACTCTGGATCCAATGTGTTTTTTTCCTGTGTTTCACTAGCCGTATATTTTCTCCTGCCAAAAACTGAAAGTCTAAAAACAATTTTTTTTTTTCTTGACGAGAAGGATTAAGTCTGCTTTTTACAATGAGCCCAATACAGGAATAAAACTTCAAACCTCTGTATCTCAGTTTCGTGTGGGTTGGTTCCTTTCTGATGAACTCGGTCCAAATGTAAAGGTGCTATGCTCGCAATATGGAATGCGGACAAGAAGCTCGCAACTATTCGTATTCCGGACATGGTACGTGGTATCACGCGGAAATTCGCCTCTTAAACTACTTACAATCGTGAATCCGTCCAAAATAGTAGTTCCATTTCGCAAAATGTGCTCAATCTTAATGAGTAGAAATCAGAACTGCTTCCAAATCAAATTTTAGAACACAATAATTTTTTTCCCCGAAGCCTTTCGAGCGTGTGTATTATACATGTTGTTTATAAATGTTGACCAATCGGTGAAGTTAGTATTTTCCAATAAATGAATATCCACAAATATTCATCAGTGGCTACATAAGATACTTATGTAAAATCGATTTATTCCAAAGTTCCCTGATAGAGAAAGGAGAGTCTTCGGTTGGGGGAAGGGAATAGATCCAAGCCAAAAAAGGTTTCGTTTCGGATGCGGTGGGAAAGGGGGGGGGAGGGTTTGGAGCTTAATCCGGAAGGTATTAAAATGTGAATTCCGGAATGGCGGCAATAATCGGATTCCAGGTTTTCTTTATCCTCCTGTCTTTTTTTTAAAGTAACTTCGTCCCTCCCCACTTAAACTGTCAAGCAAAGATGGTTCTTCGAGAGTTTGTTGCACTAAATTCATGAATTTTATCTTGACTCTCCGAAACTAGGAATAGCATCCATTTTTGACCAGTCGCATAGGCTCCATCGTGGATAGCGCGTTTTAACGTTATCAGATCAAAATTATAAATATTCCAATACGCGGAAAAAAATCGTGGGAGGTGGTCATCTGGCGAAAACAGCATAGGAGCTGAGGTTTTTTTTTTTTACTTGGCGACCAGTTGCATTGACTCCTTTATTGATATCGCCTTTATTACACTGGGGGGGAAAAAAAAAACACATTGGATCTAGAGTCCAGACTCTTAAAGTGATTCGATGGACGCCATACTTTGTGTCAGAACGGCATGCTATATGTATATCGCATCAATTGGTTCCATTTTGTCAGTTACTCGTCATTTTTCTCAAATTTTGAGATCGAAATTCTGTTGTCAGGAGACTAAAGCACTCACTTACCAATTTTAATAAAGAAATTCAACGTAATAAAGGCGTGGTTTTTTCAGAGAGAAAATATCGCATTCGATAGCAGTTTCGATATCAGTATCGAATGCTATGTTTTCTCTCTGAAAAAACCATGCACGCCTTTGTTACGTTGAATTTCTTTGTTACAATTGGTAAGTGAGTGCTGCAGTCTCCTGACAACAGAATCGCGATCTCAAAATTTGAGAAAAATGACTAATAGCTGAAAAAATGGAACCATTTGATGCGATATATCGCATGCCGTTCTGACACAAAATATGGCGTCCATCGAATCACCTTAAAAACATCGACAAGAAAAAGGACTCTTGATTCAATCAGAATCTAGCTTAAATCAAGAACCAAGCCTCTTAATTTGAGCGCTTTTGCGCCCTTTGGATTTAAGCTTAAATCTGAATCAAGAGTCCTTTTTCTTTTCAATGTTTTCAAGAGTCTGGACTCAAGATCCAATGTTTTTTTTTTTTTTTTTTCCAGTGTACTTTCTCAGGTCGCAATCATACACTTTTTCCATATCCGCGCCGTTAAAAAATATCGTATGAAACAAATTCGAAAATCCCACGCTAGGGATGTTCACTCGAGGGAAATGGTAATGAAGTAAGCATGGATTTAACTTACTTTCCCCGCTTAGAATAGCATCATGCTGAGCGATGATTCCGCGCTTTTTACTTTTTCGGATCGATGTATAATGTAAATTTTCATACGCGTTATATTATCTTTGGATTAAAACTCCTAATTCCTCGCTCGGTGCAGGGGAAACGGTAACGGGGCATGGATTCGACGTTATGTTCCGGCCAGCCGCATACTACCGTGCTAAGGAAGAACGCCGCACGAACCTTGAAACGTTGCCAAATGTCCACTTATAAAACTTGAATTTCCTGCTAAACTTATGAACATTTTTCTTCCAATTTTTCAGATAATTTTCTTTTTGCAACTTCACTTAAAGTTCCTGAAAATTTCAAGGCAAAATATTCATAACTTCCTTTTAAAACAAATATTTTATCGGTGGGCATTTGCCCACTCTCGAATGTTCATACGGCGTTCTTCCTTTGCACGGCAGCATAGGTTCCGGTATTGATAACGCGTTTTTAACATTCTCGAATCGAAATTATAAAATTTTCGAAGGCGTCAAAATATTGTTGAAAAAAAATTACAAATGGACCACTAGACAAGGTACGAATATAAGTAATCTGATACATGTGTCTTAACCAGAATTTCACGTAGAACACGATTCACACAACAAAAATTACTGAAACCAACTCCTAACAAAGATATTAACGTTTTTATTTCACATTGGTTACGAGGAATTTGAACTGCCCGCTCACAAGAAACTCAAAGCTCTACGTGAGACAAATCGCGCACCACAACGGTTTCAGCAAGCTTCTCAACCGAGCAATGTTCATATCCCGCCGTGTATTTTTCAAACCATAAGCAATTTGCTATAGCTGAGCCAAAGCGTCAAGATTGAGATTGCCAGATTTTTATACCGCAGAGACTGTCATGATAATGTTTAGCGCGCGATTTGAATCACGTAGAGCATTGAGTTTTTTTAAGCGGGTGGTATGAATTCACGCATCAAGAATCATTAAATATATTCATAAGGAGTTAATTTCGGTAATTTTTGTTGTGCGCATCGTGTTTTACGCAAAATTTTAGGTACGAAACATGTATCAGAATGCTGAAATTTGGACCTTGTCTAGTGATCCATTCTGTGCTCCAGATGGTCACCGGGGAAGTTTCACCGTATTTTCGTGGTAACCGCCCGCTTGTTCCAACTCCGTAGCGAGATTCGTCAAAAATTTAACGAGTAAGTTCGCTGAATTAGAGCGCGGTGAAATGAGGAGAGAAAAAGGGGGAGCTGACACCCCGCGTCTTCTCTCAGTTCATGTCTTCCAGTCTTTCGGCTAATTGGGTGTTTGTTCTAGCCTGTTTGTTAAGTTTCTGCATTATATGCGTTTTCGAAAAATAGAGTCCCTCGCAAACGGAAGGCGTAGCAGCGCCCGGCATCTCATTTCGGGGCTGGTAACTCGTCTCAAACGTAAGAATAACTAGTACACTCAGCACAATGACGTGCATGTATACAGGGTGTTTTAGATTAACACTGGAAAAGTTAGAGAGGTGTGGTCGGGGCAATGGACCACTAAACATGGTACGAATTTCAGCATTCTGTTACATGTTTCTAAAGCAAAATTTTACGTCGAACACGATGCGCTCAACGAAAATTACCGAAATCAATACCTTACGAAGATATTTAATGATTCTTAATGCGTGAATTCAAACCATCCGATCATGAAAACTCAATGCTCTACGTGATTCACATTGAGCGCTAAACGTTATCATGACAGTCTCTGCGATGTAAAAATCTGGCAACCTCGATCTTGACGCTTTGGCTCAGCTATAGCAAATTGCTTATGGTTGGAACAACACATGGTGGGAAATGAACATTGCTCGATTGAGAAGCTTGCTGAAACCGTTGTAGTGCGCGATTTGACTCACTTAGAGCTTTGAGTTTCTTGTGAGCGGGCAGTTCAAATTCCTCGTAACCAATGGGTAATAAAAACGATAATATCTTTGTTAGGAGTTAGTTTCAGCAATTTTCGTCGTAAGAATCGTGTTTTACGTAAAATTCTGGTTAAGAAATATGTATCAGATTGCTTAAATTCGTACCTTATCTAGTGGTCCATTAATATATTTCACTCCTGGGGGCTGATTATTGAAACTGACAGACAAAGAAGACGTAGGGAGTATGGAGCGATCCTATTGGTTGAAGTGGATGATTAGGTTATCTCTTATAAGTTAGTATTAATGAGTGTGTTTATTTTGGTTTCAGGTGTACTTCAGAGCAGGCTGTTTTCTCGCGTATACTTAAAGGTAAGATTCCTGCATATCTTAAAAACTACTGCTTAGGGTTCCAATGGTATCACTTGAGCAGTAAGTACATCATTCGTAATATACTCGAAAAAGACATCCCAAATCACATTATTTGAAGACGTAGTGGACTTACAGTGGCGATTTTTGCAAGATGTTAACTTTAGTTATCCTCCAATCAATTCAATTATCAAGTAACGATTCTGGTTTAGGCGTCCCGCTTCACTTATACTGTGTTACCAAAGAGAGCCGCAGGGCAGAATGAAATGAAAGAAACCAATGTAAGATTTGAAATTTTCGTGAAATTTTTCATGAAATTCGAAAAAATTACCCGTATATAATAATACCTAAACAACACATAAAATCATTGATTTTCTCGTTAAACTGTAGACTTTTACCTCATTTTATCGTGAGAGAAACATGAATGATGACAGCGAGCAGGAAGCAAATCAATGCCCCCCCCCCCTTCCGCAGAAAAAATTTCCAGCGGTGTTTTTCCAATTATTTAGCAATATGATATAATCCACGATCAGAGATCAATAATATGTCGGCATCTTTCATATTATAGGTATTTCGGAAATTTCACTAAATATTTCATGATTTTATTATTCACGAAATTTTCCCATCCGCCGCTCAAACGCGAGCCGTGACTCTCAAATGCGAAATTGTGTTTCCTTCAAAAATCGTTTATCTGACAGATGAAATCTCTGAGTCAGTTAAAAGAGTAAAATTCTTCTCATTTGTATAAAAATGAGACCTATGAAATAGCCACGAGGGCACTAAAATTGGCGTTGTTTCAGACGAATAAAGCCGTAATCAAGCGGTATTCCGCCAGAGAGATGTACCTATTGACTAAAATTGCACCCTTTTCTGCCAATTTATAATCTTATTATAATTTGTTTGTTGTGTGTCCAAAAGTCAACCACCAAAACATGCAGAAGATAGCACTTACGGCTATCTGGCCGAACCTGTAAATGGAAAACGCCCTTTTATACAGGGTGGCCCAGACCTACCGTACCAGGCCTTTTTCTCGGTTAATTTGGGTCGCACGAAGTCCAGGATCGCGGGGATGAAGAAGGAATCGACCTCAAGGAATCCGAATTTCATGGTCCCATAGCCCCCCTGGCGTCCCTTCGGTGGTAAAGGGGGGGGGGTCCGTACTTCAAAAGTCAGAACTTATGTCCAAATTTTGAAATTTTTTCATCGGAATCAGAACGCACGGAAATTTTTAACTTAAATCGACACCAAGAAATCCAAAATCGGCCCATCCGTGTTTTCAAAATACCGACCCCTAAAGGTGGGGGACACAGCCCCCTTTCAAAAAAATTCAAGTCCGTTAAATTGACGTGGAGACTCGGAAAAAAGGTGTATTTATGGGTAATCGACCCCAAGGAATCCGAATTTGAGGGTCCCGTTGTCCTCAGAGACTTTTATGATGGGGCACAGGGGGGCTCCGAACTTTTAAATTTAACCGGTGTGGAGGTTACCCCTGTGCCAGTGGCGTGGCGTAAAGGATCGATTATCGATATATCGCCATTTGAAGCTATGGTAAAGAATCGATTACTAAGGTGTTCGCTGCGAACGCCCTGATAATCGATACTTTTCCATAGGTTTAAATGGCAGATCAATCGATATATCGCAAAGCACGCCACGCCACTGCCTGTGCCCCATAAGGAAAGTCTCTGAGGACAACGGGACCCTCAAATTCGGATTCATTGGGGTCGATTACCTATGAATACACCTTTTTTCCGAGTCTCCACGTCAATTTAACGAACTTGAATTTTTATGAAAGGGGGCTGTGTCCCCCACCTTTAGGGGTCGGTATTTTGAACACGGATGGGCCGATTTTGGATTTCTTGGTGTCGATTTAAGTTAAAAATTTGCGTACGTTCTGATTCCGATGAAAAAATTTCAAAATTTGGACATAAACTCTGACTTTTGAAGTACGGATCCCCCTTTTACCCCCGAAGGGACGCCAGGGGGGCTATGGGACCATGAAATCCGGATTCCTTGAGGTCGATTCCTTATTCATCCCCGCGATCCTGGACTTCGTGCGACCCAAATTAACCGAAAAAAAGGCCTGGTACGGTAGGTCTGGGCCACCCTGTATAGTTTGAAATAAAATTCGTGGATTTTGAATAGCCTTAATGACTTCTGAGAGTTTTTCCGATTATTGTTGACATTAGATGATGAGCGTAGGTTTCTTTCAATACAATTTTTCGCCCAGACGCTACTAATCGTAAGCCCATTTTCTCTACTTCACTATTCTATTTACGGCTATCTTCGGTAACATGGCGGTATAGTGAAAGCGTTATCATCGCGATCGTCGGTGCTAGGTAATTTTTCCTAAACTTTTTCCTACATCAGGTTTTCCTAATACTTTTTTCCTACTCGTTTTTTGTCCTATTACAGTAAGTCCTACGAGTGAGATGTCCCACTGGCTTTTTTCCGAAGGGTGTTTGTCCCAATAATTAAACAATAATTGAGACGTGAGCATGAGTAGAGCAGAGGGAAATGTTTTGGAGAATGTAAAATTTCTTTAGCAAGCCAAATATAAGTGCGTGAACAGAAGACAGCACAGTCTGAGCGTTCTATACCCTCAATACAAGGAAGAGGATGAAGCTCCACTACTTGCGGGCACGCGGCCACAACTGTAACTTGTGAGGTGCCTATGTTGTTTTTTTAAACCGAATATATGATAAACTGCCCTCGGAAAAAAGCCAGTAAGACATCTCACTAGTAGAACTAGCTAGGATGGGACAAAAAACGAGTAGGAAAAAAGTATTAGGAAAACTTGTAGTGGAAAACCATGTTTTAGAAAAAATGACTTGCCACCCGATCGTCGTATATACATCGGTTAGGTCTCATTCTGCTGAGCAACTAAACTAACACTGCGACGACGCGTGTAGCATCTCCCAGAAATGAAGGCGTTTTCTTCTCGCACGGCCGCGCAGTGTCATCTTTATGCTGTGTTTGGCGTTGCAGGACGAGTTACCCAAGAAGAGCAGTCGAGCAATGGTAGTGTCTCTGGTCATAGAATCGTGTTTTGATGTTTGATTCCTGTGAATCAAAGTACGCCCATTGACTTTCTGTCGAGTAAATGTATCCAACAACCAGAATTAAAATTAGTCATGACACTCTAACGTTTGCAAAACCTCACCTGTCCATTGAAATGGATGTTAAATCGTCAATGTACATCAAAGCTGGAAGTGATTATCTGAAATGAAATTTATCGTGGGTGGGGGAAATGTCGTAAATTGGCGAAAATTGCTCTCATTGTGAACGGAACTCTGGAAACTGTGATTAAGCTATATGTATTTGGGATCTTCCCGTAAGAACGCTTTGTATATGCTAATCTTGGGGTTTTACTTCCCACAAACCCGAAACTTCTGAAGCTCTTCGTGGGTTTAAGGGGAGACTTCAATCTCAGCGAAAATGAGTGTCGCGCTCTTCATTTATACATTCGAAGACTGAAATCGGCGTTGAGTCAGTTGAGAATTTCAGCCAGAGTAAAAGCATGAGTCGTTTCTTAAAGGGATAAGGCTCAATAATCATGATAAGCACATTTTCTAAGTCTGGATTCTACGTCTCACCTCACTATTTGCATCATAAATTATTGAGTCTCCCACTTAAAAAATTACAGGAGTGTAAGGACGTTATTTCTGTAGTATTCTTGACAGTTTTGGTCTGAAAAAAAAGTAGAAACTTTGATAAACTGTTAAGATCTTTATGTTAGCTAACGATTGTAGCTCTTTTTAGTAAACATCTTTAAAATTTGCGTTTAAAGGATAGAGTAAAGCATCAAAATGTTTCCGAAAAGTACATGAACGGAATTTTCCAAGAAGTGTTGACTGTTGTATTTAGATTTAAAAATGACTATAAAGAACTGTTAAAATCCACGAGTTAGTCAATCCCTTTCTCTTATTTTTCAAGCAAAATTCTTGTATTTACGTTAAAAAATGTTATGAAAAAAATTGGCATCAAAATTTTTGAGGTATGGCTATAAATACGGCACTTGTCACATAAGGACGGCCATTTTGACCGTCCGGGGTGACCCGTCCGTACCCAAATGCGCCTTTGCCATATCATACACGGAAAAAACAATTTAGTGCTGAGCCCTAACTGTTGAGATAAAATGGAGCCAGCTAATATGGCAGTAGTGCATTTGATCTGAACAATTAGGGCTAAGCACCAAGTTGTTTTTCCGAGATACTCAAAGCTCAAAAGTGCACGAATTTCTTACGCAAGCTGTGAGGTGAGTCTTAAGGTAAGTCGATGGACGCCATATTTTGTGTCAGAACGGCATGCGACGTATCGCATCAATTCGTTCCATTTTTTCAGCTACTCGTCATTTTTCTCCAATTTTGAGATCGCAATCCTGTTGTTAGGAGACTATAGCACTCACCAATTTTAACAAATAAATTCAACGTAATAAAGGCGTGGTTTTTTTAGAGAGAAAATATCGCATTCGATACTGATATCAAAACTGCACTCGAATGCGATATTTTCTCTCTAAAGAAACCACGCCTTTATTACGTTGAATTTATTTGTTAAAATTGGTGAGTGCTTTAGTCTCCTAACAACAGAATTGCGATATCAAAATTGGAGATAAATGACGAGTAGCTGATAAAATGGAACCAATTGATGCGATATATCGCATGCCGTTCTGCCACAAAATATGGTGTCCATCGAATCACCTCCAGTAGGCTTAGCGTGATTTTCGGGTCCCTTTCGTCTCCCAGAACAACCATTGCTTTTACTTCAGCTGAAATTTTTTTTTAAAATTCATCGCTCCAAGCGCAATCAAAGTCATAGGGCGTACACATGCGTATTACGTAGGCATAAAGTCTCCAAAACCGAGGACAGTAAAAAACACTGAAGCGGAAGGGTCGGACTGGGCACATGGATAATCACACGCCCATGGACCTCCGTTTAGTTTTTTCCTCATCCGGAAATTCATCCAGTTTTCCTTTCGCTCTTTTTCCACCAGTTGATGAGGAGCTGAACATTCACGGACAAAAGAAGTTTTTCGGTCTCTTTTGTGTACCGTGTAACCGTGTACGGAGAGAGGGTTTCGTGAATATAAAAATGTTTAACAGGTAGTTAAGCAACACGCATACACGCCTGTTAAAACTCGCATTTGCAGATATTGCTCTCATTAGTCGGGAGAATGAATGGACGCGTTTGTCTGGAAGTATGAAATAGGGAACAGATAGGTCAGGCATGTTTGTCTCGTGATTTTTATTTGACAATTAATGACTTTCCAATAACAGCCTGGATCTATTTAGATACTATATTTCTGTCGTATTTTGAGTACGTCATTTGTGTCGGAAATTTTCTTCGACCGGAAACAAGACGGAATCGTGATTTTTTAATCAAATCTTTTTGTACGCCAAAACAAAAAGAAACTTTGCGTTTTACTGGGGGAATTACCACAAGTACCCTTTAAATTCTTTCTGTAATATCATCGAGTCCCATATACTTTTTCGCTGTTTAATTTTCGATTTTTCCCAGCGAAATTGGTGGTCGGCTCGCTGGCGTGACTTTGAAGGTTCACTGCCCCGTCCGCGAACGGGATAGTATTTTCGGTCAGTTTTCAATGGAGAATTTGAACGCAAATTCTTTTATTGCTTCATCCGAGAGTTCCTAAAGAGCTGATTTTGCAGTATTTGTTATAATTTTTTTCTGACATGGGAAATAGTATAAAAATAGATTTAAAAGTGAGAAAATGTTTCGCCTAGTGATGACACTTGCCTGAAAAAAAAGTTTCGGGTTATATAGACATAACGTCCATTCCAGGCTCGGAGACCGAAACCCTCCGGGTGCTGGAGCCGTAACTTCGATTGCTCAGGGTGCTACGCCCGGAACTTTCGGGATCTAAGCCCGGAACGCGGACAGCATGTCTATTAGCCCGTAAGTACGGCTTCCATGGCCGGAGTTTATTTACAGTGCACGCAAACCTAATCAAGGTGTATAGCAGTAGGAAAATCCGGAAAATATCAGGAACTTTTGCCGATCGGGAAAGTCGGAAAAATCGGACGTTTTATCAGGAATTTTTCTTACGCGAATCTCCTCAGCGGAGAAAGTCTTACTGCTTTTTGCCTACCGTGCCAGGAGTCGAGAAAAATTAGGAAAATATCGGGAATTTTCAAAATGAAAAATTCAGGAATTGTTTATACTATATCAGGAACAATCAGGAATTTATCAGGATTTTTCAAAATTAAAAAATACTAGACACCCTGCTAATAGTTCGGCCGATACTGAATAATCGAAATTTCTCTCCCTGTGCGAATGTGGGAACACATCAACAGGAAAAATTCGGAGGGAAGAGGCGCGGCATTAAAAGAGAGAGGGAGGGGGAGGAAGTCCCCACAGGTTGACCAGAGGTGGAATAAAGCGGGAACGAAGTCCCGGGGAAGAGGGAGCGGAGGGTCCACTACTGAACTACTGAAGAATAAGGAGGGCGGCGCGACGGGCGACGCGCGCGTCCGGATCAGCTGTGCCAGGGACGGGGGCGGTCGGGGTCCGGCGCGGCGGACGCAGCCGCCCTGGCGTCGCGGCGCCGAAATGCACGTCGCGACGCCTCGAGTTCAGTCCGCGGGATGTACCCTTCGACGCTCCTCGCCGTCGCCGCGCGTCGCGCCCCTCGACGTCTCTCGTAACCGCTCCGAGACCCGATCCGGAAATCCCCGCTCCGGAAAGTCGGAAAGCTACGTGTCTCGTTCCTCCGGATCCGCAAGCTCCGGATTTACCCCCGAAAATTCCAGCACGAGCAACTTCTCATACGCCCCGGAGCGCGAGTTGCATAACCGGTGAAAATCAAGGCGTTTCGAGACAACCGGGAATTCTCGAGTGAACGGCGCCAGCTGCAATTCGAAGAGTGTAAATTGCCTAACTAACAAGAGTTAACGCAAATTAAAACAAAGAGAAAAGTACAATCCCATCGGTAATTTCTTAGTGAAGGGCACCAGCAGAATACCTAACGCCGCGGAGCGTAAATTGCATAACTGACGAATATTAAGGCGTTCAAATACAACGTGGGAAATCACGAGTGAATAGCACGAATAAAAATTCGAACGCCGTTGAGTGTAAATTGCATAACTGGCGAAAATTAAGGCGTTCGAGGCAATCTAATGTGTCCGGGAACTCCTCCGTGAGCCGAGCGAGGACAAATTCGGGCGACCTGGCGTGCAAATTGTATAACCGGTGGAATGTAGGCGTCTCGAGACTTTCGGATCGTCGCCTCGTTAAATCGAATCCCAACTCTCCGGGGATCCCGGTTGTGGGACATAAAACCGACACCTGCCTCTAGGACTGGAAGCGCACCTGTGACTCAGGAACTTTTTCACCCTTCGAGTTACCTCAATTCGGCGGAGGAACCGCGCGAGGGAAGCAATTGACTCCCTAATTCATCGATGCCGCGCTGAAACTGTAGAAAATCATAATCTCGAAATTGTGTTGTGTGCTTTGGTCCGTGAAACTTTAAAATAGGAGCAGTCTTGCGAGCGCGATGGATCAGTCAAATGAAGGCAGTCGGAGAGAAGACTCTTCTGAATTCGTGCGTTCCCGACACCTCAGCTTTCCTTCCTTTGAACCAAGTTACCGTGAAACTGGGGTTTTTCTGGCGGAAAATCGTATTCCGTGTGAGCGTCACGCTCGTTTGGTCTTTTAACCTCCCACACGAGTGAGAATTCAGTCCCAATTCGCACTATCGAAGCGGTTCTCTTTAATATTTCGAGCATCAGCAGTAAACCCGTTCCGTCAAATAAAGCAATGTAGGAATTTTAAGCAAGCTTTTGTCTTTAAAATTCGTAATTCCTAATATTTTCAACATATCATACTGACTAGAGAGCTTCTTGATTTCTTTTCCATTTTTTTTCAAAGAATAATTATCAGCAACAAACCGTTACAGTTATCTGATCCGAGAATAATTTTATTTTCAAACAGTTAATAAACCTATCCTCGCCAATTGTGAACCTACATCTCGCACTAGCGGAGCAAACAATGCGACGGAAAGAAATTGTAATACTTTTCGAGTGCAAACTTTTCTTAATTTCGAGCATCAAAGCGCGCGATTGCGCATGTAATAACGACATGGGACCTGTGAAATTGTGAAATTAAACTTATCTAACAGTCGTTCAGCGCTAGTGCCAAACCGAAGTTGTTTCCTGTGAAAGACTTGAGTTGCCCTGTGCTAGTCACCCTCGTAATGTTATACCCGACCGGTGCTCGCTAGACTATCGAAGAGAGGAGAACTCCGCAGGGAGGATGCCGCTGGGGGTCGGCAACCCGCAACACGGGTAGGTCGAGCGGGTAGTCGCAGAGAGCACCCGGGTGGTGGGCAACCCGCATAGCACGGAGGCTCACCTGTTGCTATGCCGGCGAACATGTCGACGACGACGACGACGGTCCGGTTCGCCCTGTGCTCGGTGAACTGTTCCTTCGAGCCGCTGGCTCTGATCGAGGGGCTGGACAACCTCTCGTGGGCGATCAACGCCTCGTTCAACGAGACCGGTTCCGACGGGAGGGACGAGCCCAAGAAGTTCTGGGCGCTTATTCTTATGTTGTTCCCCTTCATTACTCTCTTCGGCAACATGCTCGTCATCCTGAGCGTCTTCAGGGAGAGGACCCTGCAGACGGCCACCAACTACTTCATCGTCAGCCTCGCCGTGGCGGATCTTCTCGTTGCTGTTGGAGTTATGCCCTTCGCCGTATATGTTCTGGTCAGTTTCATGCTCCTCTTCTCTCACTTGTTTCTCAATCAGGGACTTAGTGCTGCCGTCCACAGCAAAAACGCCGTAACCTCACTCAAAATTGTTTCCTCTTTTCCAGCACGTACTTCATTTTTTGTTCATAATGATGTGGCGGAGTTGGACATTCAGGGTGTCTACAGGTCCCAAAAGTTCTGGAAGTCCTAAAAAGTTCGGATTTTGCATGACCGGTCCCGAAGTTACGAGTAAGTCCGGAAATTTAACTCTAGGTCACGAAAAATTTAAAAATTCACGGTTTTCGGGAGTCTAAGTGTAGTTCTCACGTGAAAAATGTCCCCGATTGTACACACATATCATGGATTCCTTTAGCCATCAGCAATTTTCATGAGGATCGACTCGATTTCCCATAAAATTAGCAGTAAGTGTAGTCCCTGATCTGGCAATAATACTCCGAGGGTCCTGAGAAAGTTCTGAAAAGGTCCTGAAAAAGTCCTGAAATTGGTTTTCAAAAATCTGTAGACACTCTGATTATTTCAATAATTGAGGATGAATATTTGTTGGGTTTTTTGTAAAACAGCATTTCGTCAGAGAAAAAAATGAGTAAATGCTGAATGGAGGTACGGCGTTTTTACTTTGGACGGCAGAGTATCTCCCAGATCATGGGATACTGGGGAGTAAGTCTCTCGATTCCGAAGTCATGACTGTAAAAAAATTATTCTGTCGGTTGTTTGCTTGAATTGAGAGCCGAGCCTCTTAGGGAGAAGAAGTGGATTTTTTTTGTCTTAAGCAAAAATCCAATTGAATCATGAGTAAGTTTTCTTGTCAATTTTTTGAAGAGTCTAGACTCGAAGTCCAAGAAAATTGTTTTCCAGTGGACCATGATAGCGTGGCCGCTCCCGTATTTCAGGGTTGTCACAATCAAGGACGCCGGGAAAAGTAAGGGAATTTTAAAAAATCAGGGAAACCTTGAGAATGATAGGGAATATTACGAAAGTGTCAGGGAAAAATTGTTAGAAACCTTTATTTTCCTTGCCCTCTAGAATGGGCTTGACGTGTCGAACAACATATTTTTGCCCAAAAACTATTTCTAATTATGATGTCTTTTTAACCATCTGGCAGATCTTTAATCGTCAGAAAACTGTACCAAAATGTGTCAGGAAAATCAGAGAAATTCAGTCTCTAAATTCTGTTGCAATCCTGGTATTCCCACAATTCTTAGTTAACTTATTGTTAGTGTTGATTGAGTTACTAATTTCCGTATATAAGTATTCGGTAAGTAATCGAATATCCTATTCTGTCCGCGGTCGGGGCTGTGAAATCTTTGAAATCACGCCAACAGGGCGGGGGCCGGCCTCCAATTTTTTAGGGAAAATTGAAAATTAAAAAGCGTATACAATTTTTAGGACTCGATGGTATGAAAGGAAGAATTCGCAAGGTATCTGTGGCAATTTTCAGCATAAAACGCCAAATTGTTTTTGGGCTTGTGAAAGATTTGATTTAAAATCATGATTCGTGAAGTATTTTTTGAGAGGGCTCGATTTTGTTGATCATAAAAGTAGTCAAATTAAATACCAAAATCGAGATGAAGCTGTTTTTGTTACTGCATCAAACTAGTCGGGAATAAAATTGGCCTCAAAGAAACGAAGCTAGTCATGCGTGTTCATGTGCATATGAATAACTCGGTATTAAATGCCGGTGCATTAAGGTCACTCTGCAAATGAAAATACTCTTTCACTGACAGGAATATTTCACTGAATTGTGCCTGTATGTTTGATCTGACCTGCGATAAAATTAGTTTTATAAAACGCTAACAGGAGAGTTATGAATACTTTTCATTGAAATTTTCAGATACGTTCGGGTAAATTTCGATAGAATTCTCCGAGAAATTCTTTGAAAAATTCGCGGAAAAATATTTTTAAAAAAATCGCTTTTATTATCGCTTTTAATATATATGCTACACTTCTGCGGTTTTTTCCGTTTCTTCGAACCGCAAATTATTCAAATGTGAACTTAAAAATTCTCTGTAAAATTTTAAATATTTAATCATAATTAGCAGACTTTTTAAGGCTGTTTTTTCAACCACTTGAAGTGCCTAATTGTGGCGGATACTTTTCCGCTCCAGTGGACGTAATAAGGCTGTCGAAGCCAGTGGGGTGATTATTGAAATAAATAGACGAAGCTATGGACGAAAAGGGCAAAGAGAAAATGTAGCGATGCAATGGGTAAAGGAAGTATGTGACTAACTAGAAGAGGAAAAGTTCGATTAGAGCGACAGAGACATGATCGTGGTAATGCCAACAGACTCTACCGTAGCTAAGACTGCAACTCTAATCGCATTTACCAAAAAAATTGTAAAAACCATTTCAGACCAGATACCAGGTTATCTTTGTCCTGCAATACGAGGTCTGTTAGATTAGAAACCGGATTTTGGTCATAACTAGCTTACCGTGCGTCCAAATTAGGTTTTCTTGAACTTTCCTGAAACCTGATAACCTACTAAAGAACGCTACGTTCACTGATGCTGTTTATTATGATCAGTGTTTATAAGTCATTTTGAATACGAGGAAGTCAGGAGCGTTCTGCGATTTTCATCATGCGATCACTGATAGAGCAAAGATTTAACATTCAATTTTGTTTTAAGCTCGGTATACCTTATACCAAAACTTTTGGTATGCTAAGTAAAGTTTACCAAGATCATTGTATGAGTTGTTCTCACTATTTTGAGTGGGTTAAACGATTCAAAACTGGTCAGGGGCTCGTTGAAGATGAGGAGCATGGGAATCGACTATCAACGGCAAGTAACATTTGCCAAGTGGAAGAAGTGCCGGCCAAAGTCTCGAAAATGGTCGTTTCGAGCTTGCTGAACAGTGTAATATTTCTGAAGGCTCTGTACATACAATTTTGAAAGAATATGTAGACATGAATCGAGTTTTAGGTACACTTGCCCCTTGATTGTTATCCGTTGAACAAAAATCCAACCAAATGTTAATTTCCCTATAGCTGCTTGAACGTTCTAACAATGATCCTACATTATTGGATAGGATAATTTTCGGTGATAATACTTGAGTGTACGGCTACGATACGGAGACGAAACTCCAATCATCCTTGTGGATTGAAAACTGTAGTACAAGACAGAAAAAAGAGAGGCAAGTTCGGTCAAACATAAAAATCGCATAACACCCATGAGGTTGCCGTACTTGAAGCCACATACCAACGAAGCTAATTAAGATTTTTCAAATCTGTGAACGTAGCGTTCTCAAGTATATTTACGGAAAGATATCAGGAAAGATCAAGGAAAACCTAATTCGGATTTACAGTAGGCTAGTTATGACCAAAATCCGGTTTATATTCTAATAGACCTCGTATACTTGTCTCAAAAATCAAGGAAATGCTAGAATTTATCAGCCTTTATACGTATGATAAACTCTAGTAGTACTTTAAGTATTTGCCATACTTTTTTTCTTCAGTGTAGACTGATTAACAGTAACCCACAAGTTAAGGATCCTACAGTTAGTTCATCATATTCCTTTCTAACAAAGTTTGTAACAACCTCCTCTTCGTTCATCGCTGTGTCTATCAAATTGAATAATTAGCCCGCTAGGGGTCAAAACTTTTGTCACAAGTTCGCCACCAAAATGCCTTTGAGCTCTCTTGTCCATTCCTCTTTGAGTATCGAGACTGAAAACTCATTGAAGCATATTCTTCCGCACCACGGGAAAGGGCTGTACACTGAAAAAAAAAAAAAAAAGAATCTTGAATATGCCGCCTAGAAGTATTTTTTCTTGACTGAAGAATTTTGCTGCTCAATGTAAACTACTTTTTTGCTTAACCAGGGTGTCTAGCATCAAGAAAAACCGGAAAGTATCAGGAATATTTGCCGATCAGGAAAAAATTAGGAAAATACCTGGAAAATCGGAAAAATCGGACGTTTTATCACGAATTTTTCTTACGCAAATCTCCTCAGCGGAGAAAGTCTTAATGCCTTTTGCCTGTCGTGCTAGGAGTCGAGAAAAATCAGGAAAATATCTGGAATTTTCAAAATGAAAAAATCAGGAATTTTTTATAAAATATCACGAAAAGTCAGGAGAATATCAGGATTTTTCAAAATTAAAAAATACTAGTCACCCTGTTAATCCAAGCCTTGGTTTCCCTGTATCAAGAAAAATTCTGCTTAAATCAAGATTAAAACAATCTTGGCGGCAAATTCATGAATCATCATGCTTGAGGCAAGCACCTGTTTTTTTCAGTGTAAGTGCACTTTGGGATGAGCCTTAATACACACAAGAAGGATAACCATGGCCCATACAGAAATGCGCTTACTAGTGTTTTCCATAACACGGCAGTATCAAGGGAACTAGTCTTGAGCCGATTCAGGATTTTTTCGTCACTCAAGAGCCGCAACCCCAGTTGAAGCGCTCTCGGTCGAGTCGACTCCAGTCGATCAGGATAATCGCGTCACCCCACCTTCATCCCCTTTTACAGCACCCCTCTCCAGATAAAATCCCGCCAAAAGTGGTCAATGTCCCGTGCAGACTTGGACGGCGAAGGATACGGATACAGGGTGATCCACAAGTCCTGCACCCCCAGCACCTCGAACTGTAACTTTAAAAAAAAATCTAAATGGAGACATGACACTTAGTGAGTGCCCTTGGTCAAAAGAGACGATTTTTGGGGTCCCCCTAATACAGGATGATCCAAAAGTCCTTCACCACCAGCACCAGGCATCACTCCTGTAACTTAACTTCTGATGAAAATTGAGATGGAGACTTGAAATTTTGTGAGTGCTCCCAAGTCAAAAGAAAATATTTTAGGGTCCCCCCGAATACAGAGTGATCCTAAAGTCCCGCACCACCAGTGCCAGGCATTATCCCTGTACTGATTGTAAAAATTGAGGTAGAAACGTGTAATTTTGTGAGTGCTCCCAGGTTAAAAGAGAATATTTTAGGGTCTCCCCCCCCTCAAATACAGAGTGATCCTAAAGTCCCGCACCACCAGTACCAGGCATTATCCCTGTAATTTTTGTAGAAATCGAGCTAGAGATTTGAAATTTTGCGAGTGCTCCTAGGCCAAAAGAAAATACTTTGGGGTCCTCCCAAGTGCAGAGTGATCCAAATGTCTCGCACCTCCAGTACCAGGCATTATGCCTGGAACTTATGTGAAAATTGAGGCAGAGACTTGAACTTTTGTGAGTGCCCTTAGATCGATAGAAACGATTTTTGTAGTTTTTTGAAGGGGATCATCCCAAAAACTGTCAAGAACCCTGAGGAGTCATAGACGTGGTGCTGGACGTTTGGATTACCCTGTATACAGGGGTGGCCCCGACGCAGACACCTAGCCATGGCAAAATTTCTCGGGAACAATGCCCGGACTCGGCGGACTGTGAAATGGAATTCATAAGTGGGGTCAGAGCTAAGATCACGGGGGCCGGAAGGGGGTTGGGGGCTGAGGTAATTAAATCAGGGACTGGGGTCAGTCGAGTCAGTTTTCACGCGCGGGCGCCCCCGCCCGGTAACACTTGGCCAGGGACCGGGGCGCCGAGCCCTTTCCCGCGCACCTCCGCCCCCGCCCCCGCCCCCGCGGTCCCATTACGAAACGGAAAGACTATTCAGCCGAACTAAGATGCTGTTAGTTTCGCAGTTCGAGGGGCCAGCGCTCGATGGGCACGCCACGGAGGATTTCAGATCATTCTCGTCGCGTATTTTATCGCTCTTCCGGCGCGAAGTCTAGGAAAAGTTAGGAAATTGGAAAGTGAAGAAATTAGGGAAAGTCTGCAAACGTCAATAATTATTGCAAGGCAATCGAGCAGAAAACGACGTTTTCTGTACGCACAGGACAGAGATATTTCTTCATGCACTGGAAAAAAAAAACACATTGGATCTAGAGTCCAGACTCTTAAAAAACATCGACAAGAAAAAATACTCTTGATTCAATCGGATTTTTGCTTGAATCAGGAACCAAGCCTCTTAATTTGAGCGGATTTCCTTTTGATTTAAGGAAAAATCTGATTGACTCAAGAGTATTTTTTCTTGTCAATGTTTTTAAGAGTCTGGACTCTAGATCCAATGTGCTCATTATCATGCTCATCATTTATCATTAAGTCCCATTTATTTTTTCGCTGTTTAATTTTCGATTTTTCCCAGCGAAATTGGTGGTCGGCTCGCGCTGGACTGTAACATTGGATCTGGAGTCCAGACTTTTGAAAACATTGACAAGAAAAAATACTCTTGATTCTATTGGATTTTTGCTCGAATCCAAACGAAATCCGCTTAAATCAAGAGGCTTGGTTCTTGATTTAAGGTTAAATCTGATTGAATCAAGAGTCCTTTTTCTCGTCAATGTTTTCAAGAGTCTGGACTCCAGATCCAATGGGTTTTTTTCCAGCGTGGATCGAGTCAGCAGGAAAGGTCGGACGAAATTTGGAAACTGTAAACGCTTATAACTCAATTCTGACAAAATTTTGAGGTTCTAAAGGTGGTTTTATTGGTTTCCTCGTAAAATTTTCGTCCTAAATCACCCCTTGAAATTTGAACTGTGACGAAACTCACATTAAAATTTGCAGTTTCAGTCAAGGATTTCATATCGGGCCTCTCTAATTGTCTTGATCCACTATGCGGCGTCAGGCTGTATCTCAATTGCCACGTGAGCCCCAGAAAACAGGGATTTATATACAAAACAAGTCTCACGTGGAAATTGAGGTACACGCCCTTACGTCACCTAGAGCCCCTTTATACTGATACAATGCGAATCAGTGTCTGATTGGTTTCCGTATTTTAGGCCTCCACAGTGTCAGAAACGGGTATGAATATTTTATTTTCACCAATTTCAAATATTTTAAACTGGAATGGACCGGGGCATTGGGGTTACGGCAAGGAACTAACGGCAAAGAAAAAACGGTGACAGCATAATGCGGGAAGGAGTTAATCAAAGATTACGAAAAACGTTCAATTTGTGTAAACTTTATTCCTGTTTGTGACATCCATAAGCCACGTTGTCGTAACTCTCTCTACGAAGGGACTATACCGTCACCCTGAACCTGAGCATGTTGGTAATTTGTGAGGTTAGGTCATGGAGCTCTTAAGGCCCACAAGGGCAGCCGACCTATGAACTCAACTGTCCAGAATGAAGCAATGAAGCTTCATTACTATTGTTACGGCCCGTTGTTTGTAAAGCACGCATTTGATTTGGTTTTTGCATATGTACTCATTTTTGCGAAAGGATGCTCATTTGCAAACGTATTGTTGTCGAAAATAAATATTTTATCGCGTAAAATTTGGTAGCACTCGTATGTATTCACGGCGTTCTCCTCTCAGCACGGTAGAGTTGCTGCAGAGACACGAAAACCTTGATGCTAATATTCGAGCATGCCGGAGCTTAAACTGCTTGTTCGTTTGTATGTATGAAGACGATCTCAATGGCAAGCTCATTTTTTCAATATTTGTTTGGGTTACCAACCACCGACTGCCGTACTAAGGAAGAATGCCGTGGGTGCATCGGGACTGTTCCAAATTTCTTTTCATAAAATTCATATTTTCTTTGAAACGCCTGCCTCCAATTTCTTAAAGAATCCTCAGATATGCGCTATTTGACTCATTAAGGTATTTAAGTAAACAATTCATTCAACGCAACTAATTTTTTCATGTTTTCCTCTTGTTTCAGGTAAGCTTTATCTCAGATCTGATTGGTACGATTGAATGATGACGTAAGTTATTTATCACATGTTTCCTACTTATACTACCGCTGAGGTTGGCAATAAGTTTTCTCTGTATAATGCCGTAACCCTGGGAAAAAAAATATTTTGGATCTAGAGATCAGACTCTTAAAAACGGTGCGGTGGCGTTTGCGGACGTGGCGTTTGCGGATTCTAAGAATCGGGTGGCGTTTGCGGATTCTCATATTTTGACGGTGGCGATTGCGGACAGGCGGAACAGGGCCGGTGGACTTTGCGGACCAGAGAATTTCGGCGGTGGCGATTGTGGACGGAGGGGTAGGCACCTACTTATCCTGCCCCCCACCCCTGCGTTGTATATTAAAGAGACAAATTACCGGAGAGGCTCTGGATTCCTTTTCGTGGATGTAGAATGAAAAAAATATTAGTATTAAACATTACTATTATATTAGTATAAAAACATATGAGCAGTGAACATACAGTAAATTTTTAAAAAAAGGCATATCAGAAATCGCAAGAAACTGAAAAATCGTCAGTTTCAGTCCGTTTTTAGGATGAAAAACATGTTGTCAATTCTAATCCAAAATTACTGAAAGTTAAAAAATTACATACGGAAAATGGAAACACATTTGAATTTTTTGACTTTCAGTAATTTTGGATTAGAATTGACAACATGTTTTTCATCCTAAAAACGGACTGAAACTGACGATTTTTTAGTTTCTTGCGATTTCTGATATGCCTTTTTTTAAAAATTTACTGTATGTTCACNTGTCAGCTATTCAAAACATTAGCTAAATCCGGGACTTTTCCTCATCCGTAGCCGCTATATCAAAAAAACCGCAAAAAAAGGCCTTTTTAGGCCATTTTTTCAAAATAGCGGAAAATGCTCACCAGATACGCGTGCGGAAACTTCAGATTCGGATTCAGCGACCCAAAAAACATTAAGTTAGCCAAAAAAATCGCTGTGTACCCAAAATTCCAGGTAGCCTCATTTTTAGCTACCAGGCGCCTGGACTATCAGATATGCGCTATTTGACTCATTAAGGTATTTAAGTAAACAATTCATTCAACGCAACTAATTTTTTCATGTTTTCCTCTTGTTTCAGGTAAGCTTTATCTCAGATCTGATTGGTACGATTGAATGATGACGTAAGTTATTTATCACATGTTTCCTACTTATACTACCGCTGAGGTTGGCAAAAAGTTTTCTCTGTATAATGCCGTAACCCTGGGAAAAAAAAATATTTTGGATCTAGAGATCAGACTCTTAAAAACATCGACAAGAAAAAATACTCTTGATTCAATCGGATTTTTGCTTAAATCAAGAACCAAGCCTCTTAATTTGAGCGGATTTCCGCATAGGCGGATTCAGCAATTTGGCAACACTGTTTTTTCCATTTAAACCTATGGAAATGTATCGATCCTCAGAGGGGCCAGGTGCCCCGACAAGAATCGATTATTTAACATAGGTTTAAATGGAGGGAATCCGTTGTTGCCAAATTGCTGGATCCGCCCCTGTTAGATTTAAGCTTAAATCTGATTGAATCAAGAGTATTTTTTCTTGTCAATGTTTTCAAGAGTCTGGACTCTAGATCCAATGTGTTTTTTTTTTCCAGTGAAGGATATCTTTGATCCCTTGAACATAATGTAAACCCCACGGGGCCTTCTAAGGGAAGGAGCTTTTTAAGGAACGACCATGAATACATACCATATTCTCTCTTCGGCAGAGGCATTTCTCATGTCGGACGATTTGCTACCGTTTTGGGCCCTAAGAGCTCTATAATTCGACATGTACGTACTCTCCTTGTACACTCCTCTACACCTGACTCCATGGCGAGTGTCCTTTGGTGTAAGTGCTTGTACGCGGTTGTTCGAAACGGGGCTAGCGTTCGTCGCGCTGTGCGCTGGGGGCGGTCCGAGACGATTCAAATTCGGAAAATCAGGGTTGTCATATGGGAGTCCGTCCGGCGGAACCCCGCTAAGATCCGTCGGGCTTGGGCGTGTGATCTTTTTCCGTGTCTGCGAGGGAGTCGGCGAGCCCCGATAGGATCTGCGAGGGCAGAGCGCTCGTATTAGCGACATCGTTTCCGAGCCTCAAATTCAATTCTCAAAACTTCCACAGCGCCCCTCCCCGCCCCGCCCCGCGAGCTCTTCCCCTTGTTGACCCTAATTTCCTCCTTGTTCCTTGCCACCTTAAACGTCCCGCTCAACATTGATCCTGGATGATTCAACACGCCCACCGCGCGCCGGCCGCTTCATTGCGATCTTCGCGATGTGAGCAGGTCCGACGAGTGGAACATTGCACTGGAGAAAAAAACAAATTGTATCAAGAATTATTTTCTTATCTATTTTTAGGGTCTAGACTCGAATCCGAGAGACTTCTTTTCCAGGGCTGTTTGCGACGTTGCAGACTATTTATCATACTGGAGTTTTTAATTAGAAAAATGCTCCTCTGAAAAAGAGAAAAAAAAAAAAAAAAAAAAAAAAAAAAAAAAAAAAAATTCTCTTGGATCTAGTGTCCAGACTCTTGAAAACATCGTCAAGAAAAAATACTCTTGATTCAATCGGATTTTTGCTTGAATCAAAACGAAATCTGCTTAAATTAAGAGGATTGGTTCTTGATTTAAGCTAAATTCTGATTGAATCAAGAGTGCTTTTTCTTGTCGATGTTTTTAAGAGTCTAGACTCTCGACCCAATGTGTTTTTTTCCCAGTGTTGTACATTTTTTGGAAACAATGTATCATAGCACAAAAACTTCTGTACCTTGGGGCACTGTTTTTACAGAATTCTTTCGCAAATACTATCGAGAACTTTACTTTAAAATTTGAGGTGCATGGGTTAAACAGTTTTCATTTTATGAAGTGTTACGTTCCAAAAACCGAGGGAAAATCTTGATGGATTTACTGCGTTCTTGCTTAGCACGGCAGTCTACTACAGGGTGTCAACTAAGATAGTCAAAAATGCAGCACTTTTTCGTGCTGTCCCAAAAAACAAAGTACTCCATCATCAGAAAAGTTCAGGGCTTTTGCAGCGACTTCATGCAACGGAATTCGTTTACGGAGACAATCGCGTGACACAAGACGCCAAAATAGTAGTAGCTTCGATCAAGAGTCCAGACTCCTAAAAACATTGACAAGAAACACAGAACACGAAAGAGGGTGTGACAAACGGGAACACTTGGGAAACCTCGAAAAGGCAGGGAATTTTGTTAAAGTTAGTCAGGGTTTTTTTTCCCGTTGAAAATTTAAGGGATTCTCCTGGTGGTTGGGTAATTTTTGTATTTAGAGAGATACCCGCTCACCGGCCTCTTTGTTATATTTGCAAAATGAACATCAGTCTGAGAGTTTCAAATTGGACGTGGCAGATAGGAAAAACCTTGATCAATCAGGAAATTTTGCCAAATTAGTCGCGAATTTTTTTTATGGAAAAGTTATGGAAATGTGCTGGAGGTCTGGTAAAATTTGTATTCAACGAGATAAAAGCTCACCGGTATCTGTATTAGAATTGTGGAGAAATGAAGATTGCTCGACGAGTAGAAAATTCGGTGTGATAGATGGGTAACACCCAGAAAACTTCGAAAAGTTACGGAATTTTGCAAACATTAGTAAGGTATTCTTTTTTGTTGATAAGTTGAGGAATTGTACTGAAGGTCAAGTAATTTTTTTATTCTGAGATGAAACTGCTCTAGCACCTCTTTATTACGATTTTCGCAAAACGACTATCACTCTACGAATAGAAAATTGCATGTAACAGTCAGGAAAGGCATGGAAAACCTCGAGAAATCTGGAAAGTGGAAAGTTGGGTTGAGTCACTCCCTTTTCAAACGAAGACGTAAAAACGCATAACTAAAAAGCATTTGCGATGGAACGAGGTCCAGTATCTCGAGGTGAGGGAGAAAAATAGTTAAATTCATCAAATCCTTGAGGGATTAATTGGTCTACATTTTGCAGTTAGGAACTATAAATTCCGGCCCTGTTTAAAAACAACGTATGTGCCATTAGTTTCCCTATGCACATTTTTTTCAGATGAGACAGAATTTATAGCTCCAAATTGCAAAATGCAGTCCAATTCTACATCATTCAGCGCCTAATTCATAATCTTCAAAAAATAGCCTATCTGCAGCATCATAAAATCTTAGGACGTTAAATTTATCCTAAATTTTGAGAAAAAACCTTTAATCAGAGTAACAAATTATAATGATCAGTAAGTAATGATCAATAATCAATAAAATTATCACTAAATGAGGGTTTACATTTTTTAATCACTCATAAACAAATCAATATTAAGGATCAGTGAATCGATCAATCATAAGTAATTTTTCAGTGCAGTATGTGATCTGATACGAGTTAATTGAATGCACGAGTAGTGAGCATCGCTGTTGCTGGCCGCCCGTGAGTGCCTTCATTTTTGTGTGATACTCTACGCGCTCCTAGGAGTTGGTTTAGTTGCCTCTCCAACCCGCACCCAACTAACAAGAAGAGGACCGAAATAGTTACATCGTTGAAACCTGCGTTCAATAACGACGTACAAAAACTGCGTGTTTGCCATTTATAGAAAACTAAATTTTCAAAGTGAAAACATATCATTTCATGTAATTTTTAAGTTACACAGGATGACCATGGAACTTCGTGCACAAGGCACTCCAAAACTTCTCGATTGGAAAGTTCAGGGTTCATCTATGAGAATTCAGTCCAATTTATCCCTATTGTTGTGTCATCTTGTGTCACGCGATTGTCTCCGTAAATTTCGAATTCCGTTGCATGAAGTCTCTGCAAAAGCACTGAATTTTTCTGATGATGGAGTACATTATTTTTTGGGACAGCACGAAAAAGTGCTGCATTTTTGACTACCTTAGTTGACACCCTGTAGTAGACTGTCGTGCTAAGCAAGAACGCAGTAAATCCATCAAGATTTTCCCTCGGTTTTTGGAACGTAACACTTTATAAAATAAAAACTGTTTTACTCACGCACCTCAAATTTTAAAGTAAAGTTTTTGATAGTATTTGCGAAAGAATTCTGTAAAAACATTGCACTGGAAAAAAAAACACATTTGATTTAGAGTTCAGACTCTTAAAAACATCGACAAGAAAAAATACTCTTGATTCAATCAGATTTAAGCTTGAATCAAGAACCAAGCCTCTTAATTTGAGCAGATTTCCTTTTGATTTAAGGAAAAATCTGATTGAATCAAGAGTATTTTTTCTTGTCAATGTTTTCAAGAGTCTGGACTCTAGATCCAATGTGTTTTTTTTTTCAGTGTGCCCCAAGGTAAACAAGTTTATGTGGTATGATACATTGTTTCCAAAAATGTACAATGGTGTTTACGGCGTTGTTGCGTTGAACGGCAGTAGCTGAATCCCGAGTTTAACCAAAGTGTCATAGTTAATCGTTTTCAGCCCGAATGCACTCATCCGCGCCGCAAGGAAAATAATGAATATCACGGTAAAATGGCAACCGTCGTGGGTACGGACGGCTTCAGGTCTAGCCTGTGCTCGGTGCAGTATAACACGAGATTAATTGCACCATCAAATTTAGAAATAAAACGTTGCCGCTCGAATAGACGGGGCAAGTGCGGGAAGCGACGCCACCTCCGCCGCGCTGAGCCAGAACCTCGTATCTCCTATCTAAATCGCATGCACTTACGAGGTTCTTGCTAAGCACTCCTGCAGACCGCTTTCAGCACCGCCCAAGTGCGCTTGCCTCGACGCTAATGTCGCCATTCACGCTATGTTGCGTCCGGTTACAGGGTTGCCGTTTCGCCACGCTAAGATGAACGCCGCATTAATCCTCGAACATTGCCGAATTTTATTCCTTGAAGTACGGATTTTCTGGAAGACTGGTAAATATTTTACTTACGTAAAATGTGAAGAGAAATTTCGTCATGATTTTTTCATGTGTGTGTGTGTAAAGTTCGAGGAAAAGTAAGATAAATTTCCTTGAATTTATAAATACCTATGCCAGATAACTTTGGCAACATTTATACTTTGATACGGTGTTCTTCCTAAGCCCTGGGACAAAAGCAAACTCGGCAACCTTCTTCGCGTTCTTGTCCTCAAATTCCTTTTCCAGCCTCTTCAAAGAGCGTTTGGCCGGATAGAAACCATGAACCGTAAAATCCGCACTCACATCCTCAGGAAAAACACCGTATGAACATTCGAACGTTGTCAAATTTTTTCAGAGCGTTATACGAATTGTTTTTTTATATTAGGTATCAGAGTTTTTCCTCCCAATTTTTTTGAGGGTTTGGCTCATAATTTGTCTTGCGCTTTTGAAAATCTCTCGGAAAAATATTAATTTTTTTTTTCTTATCACTCGAAATTCATCTGGTGAAATTTAGCAACATTTAAATGCTTGTGTAGCGTTTTTCCTTTAGCCTGGCAAATGGTACCATTGATGTATTGCAAATAATTACATCGATAAATTTCTTCCCTGCTCCTAAAGATGCCTTCTCCTAAGTTAAAAAATTGCTAATTTGCACATTTTTAGTAACTCATGTTTTGCGTTCATTACTTTCAAACTTTACATCTGCCATGACAGCAGTCTCATCTAAATGGATGGAAAACCCTGTATCAATCTAACTGTACTCTATATGGGCTAACTTCCGCATATGTTTTATTTCGTTAAAAGAAAACTGAACAGCATAACGTCTCAGAACTTTCCCTTAGTTTTCAAACGTTGCTTGGTTTTCTGATAAAAACATAAAATATGACCAGAAATCAGGTGAAGTCTCCGAGTTTTTAATGGGATATATAGACAAAGCGATAGACAAAGAAGCCGAAAGGAAAATTGAGCGATCCTCTCAGTTTGGAGGGGTGTTTCTTACAGACTCCAGGAGAGAATGATAGACTAAAACGATAAGGTCCTTCGCGGGTTGTCAGTATGTTACTTCTTCCTTTTTCCAACGCATCCACTAGTTTCCTCTAACAGGATCGCTCCATTTTCCCTTTGTCCATAGCTTTATCCATCAATTTCAATAATCAGACTGCAGACCCCTCGTCATCCGAAACTTTTTCTTTCGTACTGGTCAACGCAAGTCCATTTGCGCACTCCTTACCTCTCTAGAAGCAAGTCTCTATGATACGACTATTTGAACTTCGGCGTGTTGCGGAGTATCACCCTTATTTGAAGGCGTTTTAAAAACCGGTGGAGAGAAGTATACGAATACTCATAGGGCGTTCTTGCGTTCTTCTTCATTACAGCTCAGTTGGATCGCTCCATTTTCTGTCTGCTTTCTTCGTCCATCGCTTGTTCTATCAATTTCACTAATCAGCCTGTTTTTTCTTTTACGGTTTCCGAAACAAAAAGTCTCTTGGATCCAGAGTCGAGAATCTTTATTAAAAATTTAACATGAAAAATTACTTTCACTGGAAAAAAACACATTGGATCTAGAGTACAGGTACTCTGGATTCAATCAGAATCTAGCTTAAATCAAGAACCAAGCGTCTTAATTTAAGCGGATTTCGTTTTGACTCAAACAAAAATCCTATTGAATCAAGAGTATTTTTTCTTGTCAATGTTTTCAAGAGTCTGGACTCTAGATCCAATGTGTTTTTTTTCCAGTGTTTGATTCAACCGGATTTTCGTTTGAATCGAGAACAAAGCCTCATAATTTAAGCAGATTTTCTCTTGATTCAAGCGAACATCCGATTGAATCAAGTGTATTTTTCCTGTCAAATTTTTAAATAGNGGGGGGGGGGGGGGTATTAGAAAAAGAGACTTGGTCCAGTGCTGATTCTGCTGTTTGAATTCGTTCCAATATCCGTGATTAGGAGAAACAGTGGAACATCAATATTTTCTCTTTACGTGTTCAGCAAGTGATGCTCCTAAAGAAAGGTTATGATCGATATGTGACGTCATCTGGAGACTGATGAAATGACGTCGCGGAGGTCACGATACATTAGCCCTAAGCAAACAGAACGACAGCCGCAATCCTCGACCCTCGGTCCCTGTTTGCACAGATGCAGGATCGATTTCGCGCGTTATTTGCCGATCGGTTAGCCCGAAGCCAGTGAGCACATCTCACCGGTTTGTTTACCCGCCCTTCCGCGTAGTAGCTGAGTGTCGTCGTCGCCCCCCCCCCCCCCNAACTAGAGGGAACGATTTCCGGTCATCCGCAACATTACGTATGTTTAAATACGAGTAGAGGACGCTCCGATCTAGAACAGGAATTATGAGCATATCTTACTGGGTTGCCGGCGGTCTGGAAAGTCAGGGATTTTGTGACGACCCGGACAGACAGCGGAAATCAGGGAATTTCTGACATCGCAGCTCCTCTCCTTATAAGGGGCCTCGTGTGGATGACATTGTGATAAAGGAGGGTGAAAGGCATGGTGTCTAGTTCTTTAAAAACCGGGATTCATCTGGGAATGAAAATTTACCGGGAAAATCAGGGGAAAATGAAGGAATTTGTTCCAGAAACCGGGAAAATCAAGGAATTTGTTCCAGAAACCGGAAATAATGTAGAAGCTTTCATTGACCAGATAATATCAACATTAGGAACATTTTTTTAATTAAAATTTTGAATGTGCGCTAAAGAAATGGCTGTAAGATTAACTAAAATCTATATTCATATTTGCAACTCTGGAAAATTATTTTCCTTTCCCGAAGAAAACCCCGGAAAAGTGGGAGAAAGCTTTGGTTTCTCATCCGGGAATGAGCTGCTGAAAATCAGGGAAAAATCAGGGAATGAGCTCTGCCAAGAAACCTAGACACCAAGGTGAAAGGAGATACTCGACGTAGAATTGTGAAAAGAACAATTTTTGTTGATCTCTAGTAAAATACAGCAGCGAAACTCCGTAAATGGATCCTTACCATGCATTATAATGATTTAATGCCGCATTAAATATTATCAAGAGAAGAAACGATATTGCTAGTTTGATTTTTTAGTCATAATCACCTGGCGAGTAGTATAATACATTCGAGCAGTAGGTGCCGGAACTGGGGTTTCTAGCCCCGCTTTCAAAGCCAAAGCCCCCTCCCCTCCCCAAAAAAAAAATTGTCAGATTGGAAAAGTTTGTCTAAATCATAGACTTTTTTGCAATGGCAGATCATTTTCCATGTATAAGCCCTCTTCAAAATCCATTTTCATAGTTTCACCACTGAATTTTGACGAAGGGAATATGATGATAATTTGTTCAGAATCTCCTTAAACCTTCACAATAACCATGTTAACCTTATGGGGCCTCTTAAGGAAAAAACTGCTTAAGAAACGGCGAAGAATACGGTCTTAACCTCCTAAGACCCAGAGATTTCCCAGTTTTTATATTGCCTCAATCCTGAGCCAATTTTACCTTTTCGCAGTTTTACTTCCCACACCGCCAGAAATCGCAACAAAATTAATCTCCCTTTTTCAGCGTTAAATAGAACATTACAGCTCGCCTCTAAGTTATCCAATGGTGCCAGTGCAGCGCTCTGGCGACTTCAATTAGAACTTAAATGACAAGCCGTCTGCCACTGAGGCTCTAGCACTTCTAAAATAAATGGCAAGACGGCTTGCCATGGGGCCTTAGGAGGTTAAGTCACGTTAAGTTTGATCATAAGAATGGAAACCCTCAAAGTTCTCAGAAAACTCACTCGTCCGCTAAAGTTTGTTATTTTCCCCCATTCTTTCCAGCAGGCCGATTATTGAAATAGATAGACAAAGCTATAGACAAAGAACACATGAGGAGAATGCAGTGATCCTATTTCTTGAAACGAGTGGTTTCTATAGACTAAGGAAGAAAATGATGGACGAACTATCGGGACTCTAGTGGGATTGCCGTTATTTCGTCCATTACCTACCTCCTTTGTCAATTGCAACCACTCGCTTCCACCAATTATTGAGTCCTTCCATATTCATTTTTTCCTCTTTGTTTATAGCTTTGTCTATAGATTTCAATAATTGGCTTGCTGGCAACTTGAGATCCAAAATGTGTATACATATATCGACACGCAGTGTTCGAAACTCACAGGCACCAACGCGCCAAATGCGCCTAAAAAATGAAGGCTCTGCGCCAACGTCGCCCCTAAAAATCTGAATTTTCATCTTAGGTGATTATTTGAAATTTTCAGCTCTACAAACTTTTGTCTTCCCCAAGTTACAGCTTCTTACTAGTTCTGTTACGAAAACATCTTGCGTCTACTTTTCACCAAATGCGCCGTAATATGTAGGCAAAAAGTCAATTTGGCCCCTAAAAAATCTTTAGTGGCGCCTAAAAATCGGACTTGATGCGCCTTATAGACGCTATTAGTGCAACGTCACAGAAAAGCGATATTTATCGATTTTTTCGCATTGGTAGCATTGAAAGAGGTTATGCCAATGTTATTGTTTGGATCCAATTCGATATAATGGAGAATCCCTATGATGACGTCGCCACTAATAGCGTCTATGGCTCCTAAAACTCAAAGGTGAAAATGAACACTGCTTCGCGATGTGAGCAGGTCCGACGAGCTGAACATAGGGGTGTGACAAACAGGAACACTCGGGTAACCTCGAAAAGGCAGGGAATTTTGTTTAAAGTTAGTCAGGGGGTTTTTTCCCGTTGAACATTTAAGGAATTCTGCTGGTGGTCGGGTAATTTTTGTATTTAGAGAGATAACCGCTCACCGGCCTCTTAGTTAAATTTGCAAAATGAACATCGGTCTGAGAGTTTCAAATTGGACGTGGCAGATAGGGAAAACCTCGATCAATCAGGAAATTCTGCCAAATTAGTCGGGATTTTTTTTTAAAGGACACTGTTGACACGGAATAAAAGGTCAAAGTTATCAATATAGGCTACCTTGAATTTATTCCCGCGCTTCAAATTAGGCTTCATTTCTATAGCGTATCCGTGCGTGGTCGGGAACGCGGGGCGACTTGTCAACAACGTCATAAGGTAAGTGGCGTCGAGTGTCGGGGATGAAAAAGATGTTGAGGCTGACTCGGGAGAGAAACCGCCGCGAGACGAATGAACTCCCGAAACTCAGGTGGTAGTATACTTGAGGGTAGGGGCGGGGAGGGGGAGGGTGCGAGAGGGGGTCGCGTATCAAAAATTCGGAGCTTAGCCGGATCGCGCCGCGCCGAGGAGGAGAGCATCGGAAATGACGTGAGGAAAATAACCGGGGTGATGAGATTGGGCTAAAACCGCCGGTGCCGGATCGTAGCGTAATTCCGATGGTTCAACCGGGAGTATCTTCGTGAGATGAGTACGGACATGTCAAATTATGGAGTTCTTAGGCAGTGCTCCCATCCATGTCCGTCGGAAGTTCCGGGATTCGGAACTTTTTAGTTCCAATTTCTTCCACTTAATGACCGTCGAAAGTTCCGGGATTCCTTTTATATGTTTTTAAAAGCTCCGGAAAATGCAAAAAGTCCGGAACATTTCGAGAATTTCAATAGTTCCAGGAAAATTTCAGGAAAAGCTCAATAGTTTCGAAATTCGATACTAGTTTCAAGAAGTGGGAGTATACTGTTCTTAGGGGGCCCAAAAAGGCAGCCCTATAGTTAAGATAAATTGTCCTCCGAGTCCGAGGACGAAATTTTTGCCTCGGTTACGAAATCGTCCTTTCAACTTTCTTCCTCGGAGAACGATAAGATTGGTACCCTCGGTGGACGACATATTTTTACCAGGGAGGCAACCTTTTAACACGAAAAATACCAGGAAAATGCCGTTTCCAATCTTCAGATTCCAATATCAAACTGAGATGGCCGAAAATGTTCGTGAGTATATTAATGTCAAAACTAGGTTAATTACGGGTCGCGGGTGGACCATGTTTGCGTCTTAATGTCTTCTCTAGCAGGCGCAGTATAGGCAAACTGCACATAGGAATGAATGTCCAACGGTGTACTGTTCGAAGTATCTCTACGGTGTTGAAGGCGCTGCACATTGTGCGCGCGGGAGCACCTCTATTCCTCTCGATAGTTCGCATTCGCGAAGTCAGTTTTTCGAATCCGAACCATAAGAGGCACAGCTCTATGAAAGATCAATAATTAGGCCGTTGGAATGCAGTTGATGATTTCATACTCGGATATCATACGCCAATATTCTGTTACTCACCGCATAATGTTCACAGGCGGACATTTTGGGAAATTCTGTCGGAGTTAAACCAATCGTTTTCTTCAAGTTTCTTGCATTCGTTTAGTTCATCCCGAGGGTGGCAACATGGACGCGGAAGGCGTCAGAGATACGAAGGATTAGAGGATGGGGAGGGGGGTGATGAGTTGAGACTCGTTTGAGGTGCGCAAAGAGTAGAGGCCTAAGGAGGGATGATGGAAACATCCTCCCTTAACCCTGAATCTGATCAGGCAAATTTTGATTTTAAGAAGGGTTGACACTCCCTACGAACCCTGCCGTTCGAGTAAATTTTGACGTGAACCTCGAAGCACTCTTGGTATTGAGTAAACCGAGGCTCACATTGAAATGCACTCACCGCTGTCTCCTGTATTTTTGTGCTAAGAAAGAACGCCAAACTAGCCCTCAGACGGTACCTAATTTCCTTTGGTAATACTGGGCGATTTATAAGCCTGCACCCTTTTAGGGTTCTTATCCTTTTTCTGAGCGGCCTAACTAAAATTTTGGGAGTTCCCAAAAGTCCTCTCATTTTACCCTCTATCAGCACTCTCGAAGTAACAAGTCCTTATTTCATATTGTTCAGAACTTGCAGGCGTGATGCGTGGTGTGGGGCTTTTGGTTCCCCCTGTAAAAGAATGTTCCGGGGAAACTTGTGATTATTTTTCTCCCTACTTTCCAGAGAATTTTATTCGAACCTCAATCTAGAGATACCGAAAATCTCGAGGAAACTTATTGATAACTTAGTGATTTCCTGAGAAATCACTATTTTATCCGAGGAAATTTTGCAACATTCGGCTGTACATACGGCGTTTTTCCTTAGCGTAGATAGACGGTTTACTAAAGTTGGCGGAGAAATATCTTCATTTCGTGGAGATTCTCCAAGTTGACTCGTGCAGCCTTCCCAAGCAGCGAGACCGTCAACAATAGATTTTTGTACGTCCCTAAAATTTAAAAGTATACGATCCTTGACTGAGATATTGATTTCAGTCCATGAGAACTTAAAATTGAGTAGCTGGACGTATTTGTGATAACAGGAGCTCCGTGAAGATGAATTGAGTTTGAACGGTTTATTTAGCACGCAACTTTTGTACAAATATTTCCGTTCGTCACAAATATGTTCAATTGGACTGCAGTTTGCTATTTTAAACTACAATATCTGCAGGATTGGTTCAGAAACGACGTTCATACCATTTTTTTTTCTCACGCACATGAGTGTTTTAATAGATTGACTAGAAATCGTAGCGCCCAGTTGTAGAATGTAGTCCAATTGATATGAGAGTCTAAGGGGCCCATTACCTCAAAGTTGTCGAACCGAACTGGGACTTCAGTAGATTTAAGTACGCAGATTTAAAAACGTTGCTATAAGGATGTAGTACTGTAAATAATTAATTTCTAACCTGCTATGTTCGATGTACGAAGTTGCTGCATAATCCAACTTCACGCTTTTCACGGATAAGAAACTAAGCAAACCGCGCGCTGAGTGCTCGAATCCAACAGGCGTCATGCACACAATGCGCCTAAATGTTTCTGAATAACGCTTGCATACTTGAAATCGTAGCCTAAGTTGGCGCTTAAATATTCGCGGTCAGCTAGCTATGAAAACAGCGAAACCTAAACAAATTATTTAGGTCGATAAAATGCTTAAAGGACCCCTCAAAAAGAATGCAATTGGGTAAAGGAAAGCTATGAAAATGTGTAATCAGTCATAGGGTGCCAAAAGAAATTTTGTTCTCATCATAAATTATATTATTTAAGGCAAAAAACCATATCCAACCTTCTGAAAACTTGATGGCTACTAAATTCGTCATCTATCGGATGGAGGAACGTAACTCCATCCCGAGGTTGCCAAATTGACTGAAACAATCAAGTTATTTTACAGAAATGTATGTGTGCAATTTTGATCCCTAATTTTTCCGATTTTTGCATCAAATATAGGAAAAATCAGTGAAATTTTCAGTTGGAATGTCCGAGATTCCTCGGGTTACGATGCAGTTTGCGAGGGTAAAGGAACATTAAAATGGAGTTACGTTCCTTCGTGAAATTACGAATTTATCGCCAAGACTCAAACTTGGCGCTCGCAACTTCTTCACGTCTTGTAAGACACGGTAAATTTTTTTTCTGTCGAAATCTAAAAATTATCAGTTCCTGGACCTGACCAGGGAGATAAAAATTGCTCCTCTGGATGTGTTGCCATGTGTGAACTAATGTTCCCTTTCCCTTTGACGGTGGATGGCCGCATGTGTTTTATTTGGCTCGGGGTTAAATTCTGACACTCATAAATTTTCGTAGCATATCACTGGATTGTATGAAGCCAAAGCCTAGCCATGAGAGTCCATTATTAAAATCTAGGTACTGAAATCGGTTTTAGCTGAAGGGTGTGAGGGGGATAGCGCCAGAGGTGGCGAAATGTTCGCAACTTTTAAAACTACTCATCGTGATCAGTCAACCAGAATTGAGGAGCTTTCCGGGAAAAGGGTACATGGCAAAAAATTGCGTTTGAGAGAAATGCATTTGAAGTTTTGATCATTTCCCTATGGCCACTAACAGTGACTTTCGTTCGAAATCGGGAGTCCAAGCTGCGATGAAAGGCACCATCAGTGGCCAGAAATTAATGATGGAAACTTAAAATGCATTTTTCTCAAACGCTAGTTTTTGCTATGTGCCCTTTTTCCGGAAAGCTCCTCAATTATTATTTTTACCAGCGCTGATTGCATTCATCTTGTGGAGCTCAATTATTGGCGATTCGCGCAAATTTCCAACACTGTTTTCTCTCCATGTAAATGCATGTTGAACAATCGATTCTTGACGAGGCAGCCTGTCTCACCTAGAATCGATATACATATGATAATGATATACGATGAGGCGATTATGATTCGTTAAACTTAGAGCACACAAGAATAAAACTTGATATGGTAATTGAAATATACAGGGTGATCCAAAGTTAAACTGCCAGCTTGCAGGAGCCGAATCACCCCAATACCTCTCTTAAAATTGAGATTTCGATTTTTTTTTAGATCACTTATGAATTCAGGGCACAATAGTACGGGGGAGTACATATTTTCATGAGATTTGGTTCTCAACTCTTGCCAAAATTCAGGAAAAACGATATCCTTTCCAAAATTTTGGGGGGCCCTAGCTCCGACTGGGGGCTTTTTTAAAAAAAAAAAAAAAAAAAAAAAAAAAAAAAAAAAAAAAAAAAAAAAAAAAAAACACGTTATCTCAACAAGAATGTCTTATTTTGACCCCTAGAACGCGCTCCTTCAGTCTGGCCGTTTAACTCTGGATTACCCTGTATATTCATAACGGCGGGCTTTTCCAACACCACGTGTTGGATTTACGTCCTTGTTTCATATTTTAGATTAGCTTGTTCGTACCGCATTTCATTCGAAAGTCTCTCACAAAAATGTTTTCTACATGACGCAAGTCGGCAACTATTTTCTCTACCCATTTTCCCGTTTTGCCCCCAGGGCAAAGAGACTGAGGAAAGCCTCCCTAATACGAGGTCTCTGCTCTCGTCGCTCGCGCGATATGCTAATATAGGCTCGTATTGGCCTCCAGTATTGTTCATCGGTGGAATGATGAGTGACGAGTACTTTCGTCGCGCCGAGCGAAAACGCCGTATGAGTATCCGAATGTTGCCGTATCCTCGCTGATAAAATTCGAATTTTATGAAAAATTTTTGATTTTTTTCTTGAATATTTTTTTACAAAGGACTTTATTTCGAAATTCTCCATGTCTTCCTAATAAGTACGATCGTTCAAGCGCCAAATATTGTAAAACTACAAATTAGATTCATGGAATTTTGAAAAAAATTAATTTTTCCTAATCCGGCCGCTACCGCTCTATTCGACGACACGGCAGTGCGTAGCAAAAACCGCTCACCTGCGTGCCGTTTGCACTGACGGTTACGCCATTCTTGAAAAAGACGCGCGCGGCGCGGCTGTGCGAGCGGGAGCCGACGGACTGATGAGCGAGCGTGCCCGTGCCGTGCCCTCGGCGCGCATTTTTCATCCGAACGATTGTTTAATTTTTCTGCTTCCCTTTCCCGGGCCTTGCGCAAAGCTGTTTGAACTCCGTCACGGATGAGGGAGCAGATAAGGGAATGACACGAGGAGACCGGCTCATCGATGCCAGATCCCTCCGCCCGGGATAAAGGCTCCTTTCGCATGCCTTTGGAAATAATCGGATCCGATAGCAACACTGCAACAGTAACGAGTCTCGTATGGTGGCAACGCCGTTTCTCCTCCATTTAAAACCATATTAAACAATCGATTCCTGGTGAGGCAGCTTGCCTCACTTAAATCGATATTTTTAAAGGATTTGAATGGGGGTAAACAGTTCTACGAACTTACAAAATCGCTACTGACAAGGAATCTTCTGCTGTGCTTCGGACGAACGCCGTCTGAGCATTGAAATGTTGTCACATTTCTCCGGACTTTTTAAGGAATGTATTGCGAGAAATGACACATACGACTCTCTTATGCACTATTGGCCAACAAAATTCGCGAATATCACTATCGGTTTAAATTAATAAATCCCGAAAACCACTCGCAGCTTACGATTCTCCCGTAAGCCGCCTCGTTATAAAATGTCATTTGGTCCTCACTTGGTTCACACTTTCGGCAAGCAAAGGGCTCGGAATGGTCCTTTCATGGATTGACTTTAGTATGTTTCGTCTTCATTGTACCCGATGTTCATCAGTCATCATTCGGCGAATTTTATTTGAAATTTATGCTCAACACATTGCGCATCAACCACACTGGAAAAAAAAACACATTGGATCTAGAGTCCAGACTCTTGAAAACATTGCTAGAAAAATACTCTTGATTCAATCAGATTTAAGCTTGAATCAAAAGGAAATCTGCTCAAATTAAGAGGCTGGGTTCTTGATTCAAGCTTAAATCTGATTGAATCAAGAGTATTTTTTCTTGTCGATGTTTTTAATAGTCTGGACTCTAGATCCCATGTGTTTTTTTTCCAGTGTTTGGCAAAAAGTAGATTTGTGGAAACGTACTCCTTAAATGCTCCTCGGGCGAAAACGGCGGCCACTGTGTCGCACCGCGGTGCATCCACAGCCACCCATGGTTCGGCGGAAGTCACACCTACCTATAAAACCTAATAACCTAATTTCTCGATGAGCCATCCGGTCCATAAGAACACGTATATTCCAGGGTTCATCGTTAAATCGGCTTGAACGCGGGCCGCTGCGCTGTAGTTGCGGCGGTTATTGGTTTATCAACTGCACGTCGCGCGTCGAACGGAATCGCAGCTGTGATACGGAGGAGAACCGCAAGCGGAGCCTTGGATGAGCCTCGAGACCCGTAAGAGCATGTGCTAACCACGGCTCACCACGGAAATACACTTACGGAGCCTCTTCCGTAACGCGGCGGATCGTAACTCGGGGCATCGAGGATGCACCGCGGGTTGCATCAATCCATTTCCTGATTAATAACTCGCATCTCGCGACTCGGAGCCGACACCCCTGTAATTCGTCTGTCTCCCCGCGTAACTCAATATGGAGTTGAGCCGTGAAGCCCCTTTATTTCTGTGCTTTTTAGCGCTCACATTAAATCAAGATAACTTACTTTGTCGAAGGAGCAACGCATCTGACTCAATTACGACTCCGTCGTCGAGACACTGACATCTTTACTGCCGTGCTAAGGAAGAACGCCGTATGAGCCTTTAGATGTTGTCAAGTTTCCTTCGATAAAACCTAAATCTACCGGGGAAATCGCGTGTATTATTTTCCAAAATTTTCAGACAATTTTGTACGCAATTTAATCGAAAACATCTGAAAATTTTGAGGAAAAATATACATACATTTTGTCAACAATACATGTTTTATCCGGGGAAATTTGGCAACTCTCGAATGTTCATACGGCGTTCTTCCTTAGCACGGCAGTTTGCGGCCTCGCTCTGCCAGACTAAGGAGAAACGTCGTAAAAGCCATAAAGGCGTAAGCTTATCTCCCTCGATATAGTTTGAATTTTCAAGGAAACTTCCTTAAGGTTATTTTTCTCATAAATGTTAAGATGAAGATGATTTCAATCGCGATCTAATCTAAATTATCTGAAAATCTCAAAGGAAAATACTTGAAATTTTCCTCGAAAAATATTTTTCTATCGAAGGAAATTCGGCAACTGCTGAAGGCTCTTACAATGTTTTTACCGAGCATGTTCAACAATACACGAGCCGGTGCCTTTTCTGACTGCGCATTAGACAACTCGGAGTTTCCTTGGTGGAAAGACGTGACTTAATTTCAATGTTGCAAAATTTCTATCGGCTACTTTTAATTTTACTGGGATTCTATAGGGCGTTTCAAATTAAAAAGTTCGCTGATTTTTCTTCGAAATGAGTACGGTATGAATTGAGGAGGCGACGGTATCGACAGCCCATTTACGCTAATACATTGTATTGGGAAAACCGTTTTTGCGTTCTCATAGTTAGGACCCTTGTCAAAGAAGAGTTGCAAAAAGATTCATGATCATCTGTATTGCGTATGGGCTATTTTTGCACCTGCAGTAGTGTACAGGTCTGAATTTCTTCTTTCAGAGCTTGTTGTAGCTAATTTTTAATGTTTCCTTTTTTTGTTTTGTTGCAGGTGAGCATCTTTATGATCATGTTAATTCGCTGTATGAATGCAATCGTGTAAGTGACAACCGTAATTTTCTCTCAGATCTTGAATTCTATGCCTTACAATCTTCTAAAGTCTCTCCGTTAGCGGAAGAATTTGGGTTTCTAGGTCGAGTTAGAAGCAGTTCTATCTAAATACTACGGTGACCGTTTCGATATTAATCTTATATTATGCACGGCTTTTTCTCTTGAATTTCCCCAAACTCAACTTACATTCGAATGAATTTAACCCGAATTCTTCCGCTCAACTGATGGGCCCAATGTACAGGGTTGCCACAGTCAGGAAATACCGAAAACCGGGAAATGCCAAGGAATTATAAAAAGTCAGGGGAAGCCTGTTAATATCAGGGAAAAGGACGTAAGTGTCAGGAAAACTTTTTTGTTAATTCACTTTTATTAGCTTTCTAGAACGCATATGACGTTTAGAACACCAAATTTTACCTGGAAACTATTTCAAATTACGTCTCTTTGGCCTTATCGCATATCTTTTATTGCCAGGGGATTTTACTCAAGTACACGGAGAAAAAACCTCGTGCGAGGGACCCGAAGTTTAGGTCATATGGATCTCTGAAGTTTTCGGATTGAGCATCTGAACACTTAGATCTAGCTGTCGAGGTTCGGATCACACATCTGAAACTTCAGTTCTTACATCTGGAGTACTTCAGATGTAAAAACCGAAGTTTTTTAGATGTGAGAACCGAAGTTTTTCGGATGTGAAAACCGAAGTACTTCAGATGTAAGAACTGAAGTTTCAGATGTGTGATCCAAACCTCAGCAGCTGGACCCTAAGTGTTCAGATGCTCTATCTGAAAACTTCAAAGATCCATATGACCTAAACTTCGGATCCCACGCACGAAGTTTTTTTCTCCGTGCAAATTTTACCTGAAAACTATTTTAAATTATGTCTCTTTGGCCTTATCGCATATCTTTCATTGTCAGGGGATTTGACTCAAGTATGTCAGGGGAATGCTAGGGAATTTCGTTTCCTAAATTTTGTGGCAAACCTAAATGTAGATTCGACCGGTTCGTCCTACACCACCCAGTCTCTTTTAATCCTCCGTCATGGTCACGGACGACCGGAACGTGGCAACAATCGCTAGAGCCCGCATCATTGCGGGTTAGACAACGCTTTTGGGGAGAGACCTTTAAGCTTGCTCTAATTAATGATTCCTCCGCGATGAGAAAAGCGTGCGGAGGTCGGAGGGAGGCGGGGTGCGGGATAGGTCGGCGGAAAAAGGGGGGGGGGTTGCGGGGCTCGGAGCAACGGGAAAAAACAAGAGACTACGGTGTACATTGTGTTAAGTTGCTGGTAGCAGAGCCCAATTTTTTATTTACGACTAGGCTAAGCTCAGGAAGAGATTGAGAGGTCTCCATCGTTGCCGTTCCTTGCTTCCGTTGGAAGCGTTTATGAAATACGTAACGCTCAAAACCGGATGGTTTTATCCCTCCCCTCCCACCCGGAAATCACCCGTAACGCACACTGGATTTTTTTTTTTTTTTTTTGGATCCAGAGTTTATATTCTTGAAAAGTTTCGCAAAAAAAAATACTCTCGATTCAATCGGATTTTTGTGTGAATAAAGTAGCAATCCGCTTGAGTGAAGAGGCTTGACTCTCAATTCAAGCTAAATGGACCATTAGACAAGGTACGAATTTAAGCGATCTGATACATGTTTTTTAACCAGAATTTCACGTAGAACACGATGCATACAACGAAAATTACTGAAACCAACTTCTAACGAAGATATTAACTTTTTTATTTCACATTGGTTACGAGGTATTTGAACTACCCGCTCATAAGAAACTCAAGGCTATACGTGAGTCAAATCGCGCACTACAACGGTTTCAGCAAGCTTCTCAATCGAGCAATGTTCATTTGCCACCATGTGTTGTTCAAACTATTAGCAATTCGATATCGCTGAGCCAAAGCGTCAAGATCGAGGTTGCCAGATTTTTATATCGCAGAGACTGTCATGATAACGTTTAGCGCGCGATGTGAATCACGTAGAGCATTGAGTTTTCATGAGCGGGTGATTTGAATGCACGCATCAAGAATCATTAAATATCTTTGTAAGGAGTCAATTGCGGTGATTTTTGTTGTGCGCATCGTGTTCTACGTGAAATTTTAGTTACGCAACATGTATCAGAATGCTGAAATTCGTACCTTGTCTAGTGGTCCATTCCGATTTAATTGAGAGTACATTTTTCTCGTCATGTCTTTCAACAGTTTGAACTCTAGATCCTTGAGTCTTTTTTCCCAGAGCAGATTTGTAAAATTCACAAAAATACCCAACGGTCCGGCTCCCTTGGACCCCCTTTCCGAAAGTAGCAAAATTACCATTTCTTATAGGTGCGGACCTACGGAACATGACAGAAAGCCAAAATCGGAAACGCATCGGGCTGGAAAAACTGAAAAGTCAGGGAACTCAAAAGAAAAGTCCGAGGAAATTTTGCTAGTAGCAATTAGCAGAAACCGGTATGACTATAAGAGAAAAATCTAATTCGAAGTTCTGTTCGAATGTCAAGGAAAGTTAGGAAATTCAAAAATTTTGCAGTCAGAGGAAGTAAAAAAAAGTCTAGGAAAAGGCAGGAAATTGGAAATTGAAGAAATTAGGGAAAGTCTGCAAACGTCAATAATAATTTCAAGGCAATCGAGCAGGAAACAGACATTTTCTGTACGCATAGGACAGAGATCTTTCTTAATGTAGCTCCTCTAGGTTACTCTATATATCATCGAATAAACATCCTCTGTCGACAATGGGCGTTTCCAAATGAGGAAGGGAATGTTAGCGCGGTGTTTACTGAGCCCCTAAGTTTGACATGAAGATTGGTAGGTTTTACTTCTTTGTCAACAGTGTAAGTTGGCAGTGTAACCGCTTATTAGGTAAAAAAAAGTCGAAGCAATTGCGCGAAAAAGAGGTGTGAAACAAGTAATTATCACCGCCTGAAGTAAAATTCAATGCATTTATCTCATGAATGGATCCTTGCCGAAAAATTGCAAGAATGTGATTTAAAAAAAATGATTGTTTTTAAGTATATTTCAATGGGTCGTTTGCGCTAGTTGTACAATCGTGTTTTAATGATTTCAGATTAATTATGAATAAAAAGAAAAGAAAAAAATGACAAGACCCGTTCAAACACCAAGTTTCAAAAAGACTCGGCGCATGACGTCATCTGTTGCGGTTCTGCACACCATGGTTTTTTCCGTTTCGGTTTCATTTCGTTTTAAGCGCTCAGCCCACCTACAAACTAGAGCCCACCAACTGTTCAGAGACAGATAACAGCGCGGGATTCTGCTAAAATGTGCGAGAGAGACAGAAAACAACCAGGGAGCCCGCTAAAGTGTGCGAAAGTGACAGAAAAAAAGCCAGGTAGCCCCTTAATGTGTGCAAGAGAGACAGAAAATAGCCAGGCGGGACGCCTAAGTGTGCGAGAGAGATTGAAAACAGCCAGGGAGTCCGCTAAAGTGTGCGAGAGAGACAGAAAAAAAGCCAGGTAGCCCGTTAATGTGTGCAAGAGAGACAGAAAATAGCCAGGCGGGACGCCTAAGTGTGCTAGAGAGATTGAAAACAGCCAGGGAGTCCGCTACAGTGTGCGAGAGAGACAGGAAACAGCTAGGGAGCCCGCTACAGTGTGCGAGAGAGACAGAAAACAGCCGGGCAGCCCGCTGAAGTATGCGAGAGGGACAGGAGAAAGGCAGGCGGGACGCCAAAGTGTGCGAAAGATATAGAAAACAGCCAGGGAGCCCGCTACAGTGTTCGAAAGAGACAAAAAACTGCCAGGGAGCTCGCTACGGTGAAGTTATTAACTGTTGCCTTTCAAAGATCGTTGGCCCGACGATCCTCGAAGGTAACCGATGTGTTTCGGACACATAACAGATCAGATCTTGAAATCTTCAAGGAATTTTGTGCAGTAGTAGCTGAGAAAATGAAGATTTAGTGCCAGTTGGTGAGCCACAGTTTGACAGTGGGCTGGACGCTTAAAGTCGACGAATCATTGCGAATTTGTGCAACACTGATTGATAAATCTAGGGTGGAAGAAACCATGGCATGTACTAACGCGGGAGATGACATCATACAACTTGTTTTTCGAGGGTCGTTATCTGCATTAATTTTAAACGTAGAAACTATGCATTTGGCCTTATCTCACTATTTTGTCAAATCGTCAGCTTAAGCCAGCCAAATGCGACTCTATCACTAGCACAACTGATCCATTTTAAACGCCGTGACAAATTATTTATCAATTTTCTAGGAATCCAAAATCTCTGCAATCATGAAATTTCACGAGAAATAAAGTGCTAGGGGCTATCCCCAAAATTCTGGTACATCCCCAATTCGTCGGATGATATGCGGGGCTTTTCCAATCGGACTGCATTTTGCAATTCGGAACTACAAATTCTGGCTCCTATGGAAAAACACTTATGTGCGTAGGGAAACTAACGGCACATACGTTGTTTTTAAACCGGGCTAGAATTTATGGTTCCAAATTGCAAAATGTAGTCCCATTAATTGTGGTAGTACCGCAACATTGGGGTTAGTAACCTATAATTTATTGGGGTACCACCATAATTATTTGGAAGTGCGCACACCATCCAACAAACCAATAAACAAACTCTTTTTTTCGTGTTTCCGCGAAAATTTTCTCAAATTTTGGAGCAAAAAAACTCTTTTTTCGTGTTTCCGCGAAAATTTTCTCAAATATTGTAGGATAGTCCATCCCAATCCCGAATGAAGAGCCGTTCACGGAGCTCTTTAATTAAATCTCCCAGAAAAACTCTATTCGTCTGTTTTACGGCACTGTCTCCGGAACTCCCCCGAGAATTCCTCAACCTCAATGATGACTCTACGGATCTCACTCAATTTAAGGGAAGTTTAAGGAACGAAATGAATACGGTCATCGATCACTCCGCCCGACGAACTTAAACTCGAGTTTCTTAATGTAGTCTCTCGAGAGGCGAGGAGCCGGGGGAGGGGTATAAAATCTAAACACCTGTCCAAAAAATTGATGACTGTTAATTTTGTCGCACGCTTGAAATATGTCCTTGTCTCGTCGAAATAGAACGGACGCCGCCGGGAAAAGAAGGAAGAGGGGGTGGAAGGGATGGACCGGAGCGATGGTGGGGAAGGGGGAGGGGGGTTGAAGACGCCGGACCCGGAAGTAAGTGACAGTGAATAGTAATGCAACGTTGCCAAGTCGACAGAGCAGCCTCGCGAATCGCGATAGTGTATCTCTGCTGTGTAACTGCTGGTACTTCGTCGGCAATTCTTGGAAAAGTTCGGAGTGGATTTTATCAGCTTCTTGGAATGCTTTCGATGCTTTTCGAGTGCATTGCAGTAGAAATTTGGCAACATTCGTATGTTGATACGGAGATTTTTCCTAATGCAAATGTACTCTGGAAAAAAATAATATCTCGGATCTACAGTCCAGACTCGTAAAATAATTGACAAGATATACTTTTTGATTCAATCGGATTCTTGCTTGAATTAAGAGCCAAGCCTCTTAATTTAAGCGGATTGCCTTTTGATTCAAGCAATAACCCGATTGAATCTAGAGTATTTTTCTTGTAACATTTTTCAAGAGTCTGGACTCTAAATGCAGCAGAATTCTTTTTCTGTGTATGACTCGTGGAAATATAGGAAAACCTCGATGCCACTGTTCGAGCTTGGCGGAGTGCAAATTGCCTAAACGACTCTTTGAAGGCGATATCAGCGTGACTTATCGTTTTCTCGGTTGGACTGCATCTATACTATAAGCTCCAAGACCTCCTAATTTGCGAAACTGGTAACGCTTAGTTCCAGCGTTCTACCGGGCCGATTTTCATGATTTTTGCGGATATCGACGGGCAATTGCCTCTAGATAAGCCAACTCTTTTCAGATTTTCAAAATATGGCCCAGGTTTTAGCGGCTCTGGTGCTTGCACTAGAGCTGCTATTCCGGACGGTCCCAGCTGGGGAGTATCATTGGACCATGTTACATTGGAGAGACCGCGCGTTGGTTAATGGGAATCGGCGCCATTTTCGGCTATGTTCCTTGTCATGACTTTATTTTATTGCATATTGTTTTATTGTTAGCCAATGCTATGTTGTGTAGTGTATTTTTGGAATCATGGTGATAC
>NW_017547114.1:568033-617330 GCF_001854935.1 Bemisia tabaci
CCTACAATTTCAGATATAAAAATGCAAATTTTTTGCAGCCTCGCTAAACGACTTATCAACCATGCATTCCAAAGTTTCTTATCACAGGGCTGTGAAAATATACAATCTAATAAATACAAAATAACCAAATATCTAAAAAGACAAAATTTCAGTTACAGTCAGTTTCAGTCTTATTGTTGCACAAACTAGTTATTTGACAAAAAAAGAAGATGATCACTCAATTGAAAGAAATTGGCGCCCAATCACAACGACAAGTTAAAAAAAATACTGTGGGAGAGATTTTTTAGGATGCGGACCTCCAAGGGCCTTCACAATTAAAAGTATACAACAAGTGATAGTGGCATGCATCCTGCATATCAAGGGCCAATACACATTTATACACCGGCTACGTAAATCTGCTAAGTTACAAAACATGAATCGACAGTTGTCGGATTGTACATCAGTGACAAAATGTGTCTAGGCCCTCATTCTTGACTACAACTACTGTTGCCAGAGCCGCTCTCCGACGCGAATGCGTTGGAGCTTCCTGCTTGTTTTTATATTACGTGGCAAAGTTGCGAATTCTCCCATTTAAACAATGTAAATTTATACTTTTTGTCATAGTTCGTTTGAGCGTTCTACCGGGCCGATTTCCATGATTTTTGCGTAAATCGACAGGTAATAGGCCCTAGATGAACCCGCTGCAATCAGATTTTGGAAAAAGGACCCAGGTTTTCTTAAAATCACGTTATAAAAGTGAGAGAGTTTACAGAATGCTCCGGTACTGCTACCGCTATGCGCGGGAGGATGCGCAATGGTCGAGGAGGTTGCGCAGTAGCTGGGTAGCCTGCGCATCGGCTCTACACTTATCTACACAAGATTCGCATCTGCGACTTTACGTCGAGCGGTGGCCGAGTCGTCTAAGACGTCGAATACGTGGATCCGCTTGGAACACAGTGTGGGTTCGATTCCTGACTCACGAAGGTTTAGTTATTACCTGACTCTCATTGTTCATTGTTTTACTGCAATATTTCATCAAGCAGTCATTCCAAAACGCGCCTTTTTAATTTTAAGTAAAGTTTAAAATTAAAGTATACCTCATATAGTATTTTTTTAGGGGAAAAATAAAACTAACACTGATAGGAGGGTAAAAATAGGGCCGCGAAGCGGCCCATTGATGGCGCGGAGCGCCTTAAGGGGGTTGGGCCGCGTAGCGGCCAGGGGGCGTAGCCCCCTAGTTTTTCAATAAGGAACGAGTATCTCCGTGGCTCAATAATGCAAGCTCCTATCTACGAAGGAAAACGCATTGTATATACGTTGTTCATAAAACTAGTCGGAACAACACTGGAAAAAAAAACCTATTGGATCTAGAGTCCAGACTCTTGAAAACATTGACAAGAAAAAATACTCTTGACTCAATCGGATTTTTGCTTGAATCAAAATGAAATCCGCTTAAATTAAGAGGCTTGGTTCTTGATTTAAGCTAGATTTTGATTGAATGAAGAGTACTTTTTCTTGTCGATGTTTTGAGAGTCTGGACTCTCGATCGAATGTGTTTTTTCTTCCAGTGAATAGTTCCACCCTGCAAAATGTATTCACATTGCTTGATAATAATGACCTACAAAAAATGTGATTTCTAGTAGAGAAGGCTTTCCGACGTAGTCAGTTTCAGCCAAAGCTGAGGTTCCCTCTCTAATTTTTACCAGTTCCTATTTTCTTCTCTCTTTCCACGGGCTGGAAAATTCCGCACGCGCCGGCGCTGCGATCCGACCGAGTGATCCTGTCTTGCCGCTTTAAGTGCACAATTAAATGCCCTAATAACTCGTTTTTATTCCCGACGGCAGGGATATTCCGGGAACGGCATCCCAGATAAGGAAGAAGAGCCTCGGTGACGTAAATGAAGTGTAGTGCGTGTAGACTGTAGAGTGACGCACTGATACGGGAAGCAACAAGTAAGACACTCGCTCATCGCACAGTGGGCCAACCAACACAGAGATACTCTCCCACACCAGTACATGGACGTATTTAAATCAAAAGGAACTTAGTCTTCTCTGAGAAGAGCTTGAGATCCTTAAGAGTACATGCATGATAGGGGCCATGTTACAATGGACATAATACCTTCGCTCGCCTTTGTTAGCGTTTCCACGGCACTTGGCGAATGAAGCCGGAACAACGAATGTTTTCCGAAAACAGAGGAAATACTTCTGTATTACATGCTCGCTACCTAACCGTTACTGTATAATGGACATTTCGGAACGTGTTAAAAATTAACCGGAAACATGACTTCTGAGCTGTGCGTATGTTACATAGATCCGCGGAAAGTATCAGAAAGCGTTATTTTCATATCTCATGAAGATTTTTTCGCGCTTTTGTTTCTTAAAATGGCACTTTCCGTCATGATCGTTGAAAAATGTGTCTATAAATCGAAAGGTCCGTATTTTCGTGATGATCATGACTGAGAACGGCGTTTAGTGAAAATGAAACAAGAATTCAAAGAGGTCTTCACGTGAAATGAATGTGAGGCTTGCTGACCCTTTCCGCGGATTTGCGTAAGGTTCACGCAGTTAAAAAGTTATGTTTTCCGCTAATTTTGAAAAGGTCTCGGAATAATCCATTTTTTAGTAGTTTTTATTGAAATTTATATATCCTTAGCTCATCGTTTTAATAAAACGAAAGTACATTGAAGAAGATCTTAATCCTCCTCTGTAACTGATCCAAAGCTCTTTTTAGTCGGACGTTGTGCTCAGTGTGAAAAACTCTTGCTAAAAATATTGATATGATTTAAAAAAAACACAATGTCTGCTAAAATACGCCTTCAGACCTACGTTTAAGAAACCTTTTAGCACGTAACCAGAGATGTATTGCTGAAATCACGGTCATTTTCGTTAATTGCATAAGTTCAACTCGTGATCTATGCTGTCATTTCCAGATTTCAGAGGGGATCCAAAAGCGCCCTTATCGCTCCTTCTCATTTCAAAATTCAAGGAAACATGTCTCCCTCCAATCGATTCATGATCCAGGAGAAGAGAAATTTACTTCTAGCGAAATCACGAGAAAACTGTCTCGGATGACCAAGGATTGATTGATGGCTCGAATGCGAGATATACAAGAAAAACCGTTTTAATTATCGAAACCTAATTAACACTCCTATCCTTCTATACCGAAAACAAACTATCAAATTACCCTTTTAATGTTTTCAGACCCCGTCCAAGGCCGCAGTATCTACCCGATAAAACGCCTTAAAACCATATATTTAAAAAAAAAAAAAACCAAACCATTTTAATTCCCTCTGCTGACACTCTCCGACTTCCAATAAAGTATGTTCTTTTAGAAGGTTATATTTTGAAATCAGACATGAGTCGATAACACTAGAGAAAGCAACGAGAAAACAACCCTTACACCACCAAAATTGAGACTGGCGCTTACGTGATTCGGAAAATAATCGGTTCAATTCCCCACCACGACCCCTGATCCGGATCCTTGGCGACTCGCCCTCTGTGCGTCGTGACAATGAGTGATATCACGAATTAATTAGACGACATTTAAGAGAACGGACCCTCGAGGCACGGCGGGCGGGGGAGTAGTGGGGGGAGGGGGTGGGGGGCGGTTTATTACCGGCGTAGTCGCGGAGGAGACGAGTGCGAGTGTGGAGCGAAGGAAATGGCGGCCGGGACGGGGCCGGAGTGTAGCTGAGAGACATGGGAGGGCTTTTAAGTAGGGCGAAGGTATAGGCGTTGACAGATGATTGGGGCCCGAGGAGCTCGCAGCCAAGTTGCGCCGTGCCCCGGCAATATCGGCATCCCGCGCGACACGGGGAGAACGGCCCGGAAAAACGCCCAACGTCACCGAATGGACCCCAAGACTGCCGTGCTTAAGAAAAATGCCAAAGAGAAGCAAATAGAGTAAATAGCAAAGAAGGAGAGAAAGCAATAGAGAAGGATATACATATATATATATAACATTAGCAATAGAGAAGGAGAGGTAGAATAATATATATATTAATCATTAGCAATAGAGAAGGAGAGGTAGAATAATATATACATAAAGTAATATAGTTATTAGGGTGTCTACTATCGGCAAAAATCGGTGAATATCAGGAAGTGGGTCACTAAACCATGAATTATTTTTGACTTGCGAATATATGTCGCAGGCAATTAGTCGAATCAGGCATTTTATCAAATGCCTGGGCGTATACTCAATTTCTGACAGTTTACGAAATTTTGTAAATTTAGGACGAAGAGCTCACGAGTTTTCAATATTTTAGAAGGAATTTATCATCAAAGCCACAAACTCTCTTTGCTCTTTCCTCCTTAAATGCGTATAATTAATTTAAATCAATCATTCTGTCTTTAATGGCACGGTGCAAATTTCAAGGTAAATGTTCGTTTAGGAACGAAAAATAGCGTAGAGCACTTCCCTACGAAGCACAATTTCACGGAGAATTGTTTCTTGTAATAGCAGCGAACTATTTTGCCTAAAATTAGGAAAATATTCAGAATTTCAATATAAGTATAAATATTTGATGATACAAAATGCCTGATTTGACTATCTGCCTACGACATGTACATTTATTCGAAGATAATTGGCGCTAAGAACGTGAACATGGAATAAAATCCTTTTTACATAGTTTGAAATAAATTGTATTGCCAAAGGCTGGCCAAGCCATATTGACATGATTATTGATTAAAAAATCGAGCTACTAGCCTAGCCAAAATAAATGATATAATACTATAGCCTGTAGAATACTTTAATTTATTGTTTGCTTTGGCTTGTACCTTGATTTTTTAATTAATTTATGTTTGAAATAAAATTTGTGGATTTTGAATTGCCCTAATGATTTCTGAGAGTCTCTCGGATGATCGTTTGCAATCAGACAAAGAACGGAGGAACGAGAGGAATTCTCAGACGCTATACTAACTGCATTTTTTCACAATTCCACTTTTGCACTTATGACTCTCTTTGGCGACATGGCAGTATAGCGAAAGCTTCATCATCGCGATTGCCGCGCCGCGCACCGCTGTAAGCACATTGGTCAGGTTCCAACCTAACTGCAGCAACTAAACTAACACTGCGGTAGCCTGTGAGGTATCTTGCGGATTTGAAGGCGTTTCCCTGTGCTATCATTATTCTGTGGCGTCACAGCGCGGGTCTCAAGAGAGGAGGTGGGCAAATGGTCCAGCCAAAAGTCACACCTAATCTCTGTAAACTCTCCTAACAAAGTGCTCCCTTCGACATTCATCTCTCATTATTCGAGGAATTTATGCGAATTATGTTTAACATCTCAGTTGAACTGTTTTACTTCCCATATTAACGCCAAATATTGGTTACTCTTTTCTACTGAGAAATTCTTCATGTAATCAACCATCATCGGGCAAAAAATAGCGTTGACCTCCGGTAATAAATTTAGCTTCTTTTGATTGCTATGCTGAATAAGAGAATTTTCAGGTGTCTGATATTTGGTGAATATCATGATTTCACATAATACTTGCTTAGAGAATTGAGCACGAGAATATCCTTGGTTTGTAAATCGAAAAAGTGTTGGAGGAGGTATGTCCAAATAACCTAATCCGGTGAAATTGCATGTGTTGAAACGGGCAATGTCGCCAGATGATGTTACAAGCTGTACATTTCTTTACTTTTAATTATATTTATCTACAATTTCCCATATCAGAAAAAAATTATGAGATATACTGCAAACTCAGCTCAATGAGCAATCTCAGATGAAAAAAAAAAAAAAAAATGTTTGAGCAAATTCTTCAACGGAGTATAAGAAAGCGAGAGGATCTAGAAAATGTAATGTCTCTGCATGCGTCGATGATACCAAACCCGACCTCCGTAAAAAAATTGTCGCTCGAGAATCGTAGCTCCACGAATGCGAAAGCAGACCGAGCAACCCAAAACAGTGACCCTGGTTTGCAAACATACTCTCGCCTTGCAGGAGCAGCAGAGGAAATCCAATGGAGGAGACAATTTCACGTGCATTTCTTTAAGCTTTATTTATTCAGCGACACTCTTGTCTGCCTCATTCTCACGTTCTCTTCTTTCCCTCCCTCTTCCCGGAGAAATGATGTGGAAGTATGTCTGGTGAGGTTGTAGTCCCGCTCTCAAAATCTAATGCCTCGACGTGTGCCTGAAAATTTGGCGAGAACTCTAAGGTGTTACTTAGTTTAATGGTCGTAGTCATATTAGTCATTTCTAATCAGCTCCTTTCCCCAAGAGACTCCATATGCAGGGTTGCCACAGTCAGCAAAACCGGGAAATGACAGAGAATCTTAAAAAGTCAGGGAAAACCTGGAAAGGAGAATTTGCACGCAATTTTTTTATTGCTTCATCTGAAAGTGCCTAATGAGCTGAGTTCGCAGTATTTTTCATAATTTTTTTCTGACATGGGAAATTGGAGAAAAATTGATTTAAAAGTGAGAAAATGTGCCGCCTTGTGACGTCATCTGGCGGCATTTCCCATTTAAACACATGTATTTTAGCAGAATCGGTTATTTTGTCATATCTCCTCTAATAATTGCTCAATTTATGAATCAAGGGTATCTTCGTGTTCAGTTCACTCAGAGGATTCCACTTAAACAGGAAATTCATCAAATTTCAGACCCTTGCAAATTCTCCAATGTCAAGGCAAAATCGTCAAATCACCTTCATTTGCTTTCTTGAGTGGGTTTGACGTTTCAAACAACGAATTTTTCCAGAACATCTCCGTTTATTTAGATAACGCGAAATGTTGTTAGGCTGATTTTGGTTTGATCCGTCCAATGTGACTCCCTCTTCCTTCCATGTGGTGGAATAGTATGCGGTTATCTAAATACCTTAAAATACCAAAAAAAGAAAAGAAAAGAAAAAGAAAAGAAAAATAAAATAAAATGCATAACGTCCCTTTAAAAGAAATAATTCAGCCGGGAGATTTTGGCAACATTCGAGTTTCAATACGGCGTTCTTCCTCAGAATGGCAGTGTTCGGTAAACATGGTTGGCAAAGAGCCCCGGGAAAAGACGTAAATAAGAGGGAAATTTGAGGAAATAAGGAAAAAGAATAAGAGGGAATATCCTCTTCGCAATCGCATCGTGTCGGGAATACATTATTCAAAAGACAGTCGGATTCACAAGCTTGTGCTCATGCTAAATATTCAACTCGTTTTTACCCCCTTTTTCAGGGTTTATGCATGCAATTGAGTAATGAATTCGTAAGCATACCTCCAGTCATAATTTTTCAAGTATGTTCACTTGTGCCGCCGGATGTGTGCCAGCATGTGTCGCCTCTGAGACAAAGTTTTTTTCTGCCCGTTTTAACTCTCATAACTCTTTTCGCACATACTTTTACCCTGTATCTTTTATTTGCACATTAGTAATAAAAATCCGCACCACGGGGAAGAGTTAGAACTCATTATTTTTATTAAATAAATCCGAAAATTTCAATCGGCCACCGCAGTCTCTATTCTGGGTAGGTTTAGAACGACGATGTAGAAGTGATCGCACTTTTTATTAGAAATATTATTATTACCTAGTGGATTTTAGACTTGTTTGACGTGATGATTCAGACGAGGTTAGAATGATTTTTGGGTGGTGTTAGACAAATCAAGTCTGTTAACTAACTTGTCTTTCTTTTTTGCAAAAAACTTACACCCAATCACGAAAATTGCGTATTTCTTATCAGTAAGTCCACCGTGTTCTACATGAAGCGATAGCCTGGAAAGTATGCAATCCTTTGCGCATTGATTCTGGGTACAGTATTCGCCAGAATAACTTGATAAAGTGAGTATGGACATCTCGCCCCTCCACTCATAAATGCCCTAGGACCCAAAAATGGCCGTACTTTGTCGTGAATTTGGATGGGAGATGGATTTTTGCCAACTTTTTACGGTTATCACCAAACGAGCTTTGACTTCCGTGGTCGCGTTTTTTTTCGCGATCCGTGTATGAAATTCCAATTTTTTAATTTTTGCTAATTAAAAGTACTGAAGTTTTCCTTTGAGGAGGTACTACATTTTTTGAGAAAGTACTGACATAGGAATAAATGTACTGTTATAGGGCACTGTCAAAGTAATAATTGTTTGCCGACCAGTTTCAGTATAGACACTCTGAATACTAAATCGACGCTCGACCGTAATACTGTCGTGCTACACAATAACGCCGTATGAGCATTCGAATGATGCTAAATTTCCTCTTAGAAAAAATTATTTTGAAGAAAATTATGATTCATTTTTGCTTCAAATTTTCAGACTTTTTAGATCCCTCGAACGAAATCTTCCGAACAATCGGTAAAAAAATGTTCCACAGACTAAACAACAAGTCGTGAATCAAATTTCCCATAAAAATTCATTGTTTTTCTAAGGAATTTTGGCAACGCCTGAAAGCTCATACGACGTTTTTCCTTTGCACGGCTGAATACTAGAAGTCACGAGCGGAGCCGCTGTAAAGATACTTGAATCGACTTTCCAACGACGACGCGACGTTCCCCGTTAAAACTTTTGAAAGAAGGGCCGGGGTCCATCATGCTATTGGCAGATCTTCGCAGAGGCCATCGAGTGAGCAATTCCGGATTCGTCTCATCGAATAATTAAAGTTGAACAATTATCCGTCCGCCTCTCCCGTGACCGTCGTCATCTCCTCCCCCCTCCCCCACCCCCAGCCTCGGCGACTCTTAATCTTTCTCGAGCGCTCTTTTTCACCTTCCCCCCGCCCCCTTCCCGGTCTCGCTCGCGCCCTTGTTCGGGGGAACGGCGATTTAAAAGGGTGGGCGGTTTCGCGTAATCTGGAAGTATCAGGCTCGCCAGAAATCCCTTCCGAGTCTTTTTTATTTTTCTGCCTCCAATTGTTGCCGCTTCTGCGAGAGTCGCCGCCGCCCGCCGCGCACAATGGTAACCGGATCGTGGATTCCGGCCAAAATCCCGATCTCAAAATAGTAGCGGTTAGCTGGGAATTGAGAGAGGTGAAAGGGAAAAAATTCGTGCAAAATGAAAGTTCTTACGAAGTGTCACGAAACTCTGCGTTTTTGAAACACGAAACACGAGCTCTGCGTATTCGGAAAACTGACATTAAACGAAATTTCAACGATATTTCAGGTGTTGCCAATGCATCTCCTAACAATTATTTGAGAATCTAATTTTTCCTAATGATAGTACCTGGTCTCATACACCATTACATACCGAGTTCATGACAGAAGCTTTTAAAAATTCGTGAAATTTCATTTTTAAATTTTTATGACTTTTTGCAGCTCTGGTTAAGGCTTTTAGAAGATCCTATAAAAGTCAGGATGAAAGTACTTCTTCAAATAGTACCGATTTAGGCTTCCTGAAATTTTTCTCATCACAAAATTTCATGTAACATACGAGTTGCGCAACGAAAACAACTGAAAAAGGAACACTGGAAAAAAAACACATTGGATCGAGAGTCCAGACTCTTGAAAACATTGACAAGAAAAAGGACTCTTGATTCAATCAGATTTAAGCTTAAATTAAAAGGAAATCCTCTCAAATTAAGAGGCTTGGTTCTTGATTTCAGCTTAAATCTGATTGAATCAAGAGTATTTTTTCTTGTCGATGTTTATAAGAGTCTCCAATGTGTTTTTTTTTCCCAGNGGGGGGGGGGGGGGGGGGGGGGGATAGTGCTCTGATTTTACTTTTCCCTCGAAAAAAGTCCCTTGGGGCTAGAGCCTACACTTTTAAAAAAATTGACAAGGAAAAATACTCCTGATTCAATCGGACTTTTGGTTGAATCGAGAGCGAAGCCTCCCAATTTCAGCAACTTTCCTTTTGATGCAAGCAATAGTTCAATTGAATCAAGCTTATTTTTCTTGTCAAATTTTTCAAGGCGTGCGTTGTGCGTTTCTGCTAAACTCTGTCCAGTCTTGGTCGGGTTTCACGGTCAAATGCCCCAGTGTGCGGCGTGGCTTTCCGTCTCGCTCGGAGCGGTCCGTTTTAATTCTCTGATAGCGCCGAGAGACGGGGTGGGGGGCCGGGGGGAGTGGGGGGCTTTCTTTTACTCCAGCGAGCCATAATAATTGAGGCAATATCTCATTTGGTCATTCGCCTCTTTGTCTTGGCAAAGCTGGTGCCGACTCGAATCGGTCGCTTTCGGCGGAGGAAATGAAATTGTCCCGATCACCTTTTCGAGTTTTCGGCCGCTCGCGCGCTCTCGAAAAAACATTTTCCGCGCCCCCAACGGGTATGTGCGTAACCTCTCACCCCGCGCCCCGCCACCCCTGCCGCAGTGGAACGTTCGGGGACAATTTATTTTAGAGATCCCCCACTAAAAATCTAACAAAGTTAAATTCGGAGGTCAACGCTAATTTTTCCCCCAATGGTGGTTGATGAGCAATTTGTTGTGAATCAAACTAGCTCGGTGATGACTGGTGAATGTCGAGGTAAGCGTTTTACTTGGGGAATTAGATTGGGTTATACATTGCTACACCAATTACTGTTCGTACTATTCGTACTCAACAGATGTGCGTATTGCAATTATTGCACACTGAAAAATTGAGGGCGCTCTCACGTTACGGCACGAGAACTGTATTTCATGGGCAAGGCCCACTTTGGATGTATGCCATTATTTTTTCTGTTGTAAAAATCAGAATAACTAAATAATCTTCATTTGTGAATTTTCCAATTATTTATTGATTATAGCTAGTGCAGACTTGGAATGAAATTATCATTGAGCATACAGAAATAGTTAGCCAAACATACATTTTTTTCTTTTTTTCAAAAAATAAACTTTGCAAAAAAATGAAAACAATTTAATATGCATCTTTTGCTAACCATTTCTATGTACTTAATCATGATAAACAGGTGCAATATGCGAATAAATAATTTTCCAAATTATTATTACTGAATAACTGCATTAAACTATTTTAAAAATGACGTTGCCAGCCAAACTGTTGGAGGGGGGGGGGAGGATCCCCCCTTGTTCGACAGAAGTGCGGTTCCTTATCAATGAAGAATGGCCTCCATGTGAAATGTCATTTAAGTTTAAGCTGTTCGCAGAGCACAGGAAGAGCGTGGCGCCCGTAAGTTGCAATGTTATGGCGAGTCAATTTGCGCCATCGACGACGACCGTAAAGTTGGAAGTTTTGAGCTTCGCACTACCATCCCCACGAAAGGGACCCGTGTCGAGGAGGGGAGTGGGAATTGGGTCATCGCAATCTCAAGAAAATTGGCCGTTGCTGACTTTCAGGGTGGAAATAAATTCTCATTATCAGTGATAGGGTCGTTAATTGAGTCGGTACGCGGTGGATCTGCACGTGAAAAGAGGGGTGAAGAAATAGCGAAAAGAGGAGCTCGGAGCCCCGCGATAAGGATCATTTTGGCAATTTTCGCGGTTGGCCATGTGAGTAATCCTCGGAGAAAAATACATTTTAGGGACCTCGAATCACAGGTTTTCGGCGTTTGAAAGTTTTGTTTGGAATTATCACCAATTTTGCCGCGCGAATACTGATTGAGCAATCTGTACACAGACTGAGAATATTATTATTATTATTATTATTATTTTTTTCTTTCTTTTTTTATGTATAAACTGGATTCTATTAACTAGGGAACTACTATTTTTAGTTTATTTTAGAATGAACTATGTTCCATTGAATTTTCCACACTTATCGGTGCTTTTGTGGATGAGCCGTGAATAATCAGCACTGAGAAAAAAAAAAAAAAAAAAAAAAAAAAAANAAACATTGACAAGAAAAGGGACTCTTGATTCAATCAGAATTAAGCTTAAATCAAAAGGAAATCCGCTCAAATTAAGAGGCTTGGTTCTTGATTTAAGCTTAAATCTGATCGAATCAAGAGTATTTTTTCTTGTCGATGTTTTTAAGAATCTGGACTCTAGATTCAATGTGCTTTTTTTCCAGTGAGGGATGTTTTATCCTGAGGAATTTTGTTTAAATGTCGCCTTAATGTAACCTGATGATGATACAATCCTTTACTTGAAGTTTTAGTTTGAGCTCAAAGCTCGTTTTGGATTCACAGCGTTGCAAAGTTTACATTTTTACCACTGAAAAACGTTGAAATTTGAAAGTTCCTTGGCTGAAAAAACAACTTTAATTGATACCTCTTTACATATTCAGGCAACTGATGATACTGTGCCGTGGAAAATAAAACAGGACCAAATGAACTTGTCATTTTCAGCAGTGAAATTTCAAAATATTAGCTTTTTCAATGGCAGAAATGTAAAATTGTCAACGCTGTTATGCCGAGACGAGCTTTTGACTCAAGCTGAAACTTTAGTTGGAGGATGGTCTCATCGCGCGTTCTCGTTATGAGACCACATCTGAACAAATTTTGTGAACTATCCCAAGAAAGAGCACTTGTTTGACAGACTGTTTGATGAGAGACCTATTTTGAACGGCTTTTGTTGCGCCCTATCCAATGGTCCATCGACGATTTTGTATCCTCTTATGGCGGTGTATTCACGACACCATTGTTTACATTGCAGCATCAGGAATCTACCACGTCAAAAAAAAGAACGATGATTCTCGTCTCTTTAATGCAGCATGCAGCTCTGGGACCCTGAAAATCTTCGTGTTAATTTTTTTGACCATCCGAATCAGTAGGAACAATTGAAACCGGGCTAAATTTGCACTGTCAGAGCGTAACGCGAATTATATTTTAATGTGTTATTTGTTTTGTCTGTTTCAGGTGAGCGTCTTTGTAATCATATCAATTCGCTTTATGAATGCAATCGTGTAAGTGACAACCTAATTATACGCTCTAACCTTTAAATCCAATCTCGACCAAAATTAATTGAGTCCGCGAGAATGCAAACACACCAAATAGGAAACTTAAAAATGCCCAATTTTCACGAAAACCATTGATAATGTCGTATCTACGTCGACTTGGGCCTCTAAAGGCCCAAAAGTCGCAAAGTACTTGTCCTTTAGCACCGAAAAGCGTTTTCTCAAACCAACTCGCTCACCTACTGTGCTGTTTTTTGTACCTGTCGAACACCATCGTTTTTTTGAGTTGATGTGTTTTCATTCTCACCTATTCAATTATCACGGATACATTCAATGCATCAAGAGGAGACGAGTCTATCTAGGTATATTTCCAATAAGGGACTTTGAGAACAAGGTGGATAAATGCAGTTTTTTCTTTTCCGAGAAGTACGAGTTTAAAGTTTTAGAATTATATGGAGCCTTAAGGTGGAAAGAAAGTTCCGACTCACATTTTGATGCTTATAAAATTGAATTTTATCCGCGCGTTTTTACGGAATATATTTCAAAACTAGCTTTAGATCATGTCAACAATATCTTAATTTTTTCAGAAACCGCACTTATATGTGCCTTGTCCTATAAGCTCCTTAAATATACCACATCGATTAGTTCAGATGGTTATGGATGGTTTTTTCTCATTAAAATATGAAATGTCGAATCTAAAACCTGAAATGTCATTGGTATATTTCATTGATATGCAGGCGATTAGTCGAATCAGGCATTTTATCAAACGCCTGGGCAGATAGTGAAATTTCGACTCTTAACAAAATTTGGTAAATTTATGTGAAGTCAAGCTAACAAGTTTTCAATATTTTGGGGGAAATAACCCGTAAAATCTTCTTGTTTCTTCCTCTTTAATCGCCCCTCATTTATTTAAATGACAATAAAAACACACTAAAATACAAAAAACAAATGGGTATACAAGGCTAGAGGATACATAAACAACTAGGACGTTTCGGGCNCTTAATTTTTTCAGAAACCGCACTTATATGTGCCTTGTCCTATAAGCTCCTTAAATATACCACATCGATTAGTTCAGATGGTTATGGATGGTTTTTTCTCATTAAAATATGAAATGTCGAATCTAAAACCTGAAATGTCATTGGTATATTTCATTGATATGCAGGCGATTAGTCGAATCAGGCATTTTATCAAACGCCTGGGCAGATAGTGAAATTTCGACTCTTAACAAAATTTGGTAAATTTATGTGAAGTCAAGCTCACAAGTTTTCAATATTTTGGGGGAAATAACCCGTAAAATAGAAGCTAAAAAATGTAAAAATTAAAACAAGAAAATGAGCATGCAACTGACCGAGGTAGGAATCAGTGGACCCTGCATTGGGGTTTGCACTGTTTCCTACCTCGGTCAGTTGCATGCTCATTTTCTTGTTTTAATTTTTACATTTTTTAGCTTCTGTTCCAGTTGAGAATGGGCATGTAATTGGCCCGAAACGTCCTGGTTATTTAAATGTTAACATTTTAATAATTCTGTATTGTAGGTATGACATGCCAAAAATTTCAGGATTAATGTTAGCTCAGGGGCTTAAAATCGTTTAAAATACTATTGTATGACGCACATTTTTACAGGGAATGTTTTTTAATAGGAGCGATGAATTTTCTCGTCTAAAATTAGAAACAGAATCAGACATTCAATCTAAGCAAGAATATTTTTCTCTTTGCTTTGGCATTTGACAAATTGCCTAATTTCTCTATTTGCCTTCAAACGGATAGAGAATTTTATCCGAAAGTGTCTTTTCCTTCGATATTGTACAAGAATTCTGCACTGTCTTGGACAAAAATTGCTCGGCCATATTTCTATGAAAATAATGAAATGTTTTGACTAAATTTCAAAACCTTGGAATGGAGTCAAACTCTTTCGCCTGCGAAACGATGAATCGTGCGCCTAAAGAGAGAGAAGTACGAGTATTCGTGGTGACTGGCAACGTTGAGGTGCAACAATCGACGCGCCAAGGCGTGGTGGAGGTGCATTGCAAACTTTTTACGGGCCTTTGAACTTTTTGAGCACTTCCGGAATTCTACGTGAGCTTTTACTCACCTGAAAGTTCTTTTGCCGCCTTGAAGTGTCGAGTTTCTCTCGTTCTTAGAATCTGTGCCTTTTTCTTCGTTGGATAATTTTGCCTCTGAGATTTTTTGAAAGGACACGGGTGTATTGTTGAAATCTAAGACGGTAAAGAAATAAATGAGCGTTGCCCTGAAAGAGAGTTAAGGACACTAACCCCAACACATAAGCAATCTCGCCAACTATTATCACTACTATTACGCATTTTCTGTTTTTTTTTATAGCATATGGCTTCACTTATAGCTTTACTGATAGAAATAAAAATTGATAGGTAAATAATACAAGGGAGAAATGGGCAGGGTTGTCGAATTCAGAGAACATTGGGGAAACCGGGATTTCAGAGAATTCTAAAAAGTCAGGGAAAACCTGGAAATATCACGGGGAAATGACGAACATGTCAGGGAAAAATTGTCCAGTCACCTTCATTTCATTTCTAGAATGGTTTTGATGTTTCGAACAAGAAATTTTGCCCGAAAACTATTTCAAATCATGTCTTTTTAAGCGTCCGATATATTTCAATTGCCAGGGAATTTTACTAGAACGTGATTGAGCAATCAGGGAAATGTACGGGAATTTCATCATCTAAATTCTGTGGCAACCCGGAAAATACCTGGACTTCGCATTACCGGCGGAACAACCAGTGCTCATTACCTGCGGGTTGATTATTGTAATTGGTAGACAAAAAATACAAAGGAGAAATAGTCCAGTCAATAGAGCACATATAGGGGCTAAGTAGAGACAACTTTCTGAGGAAACTTTCTGATATTCCATTCCTATGTATTTTTGATCGCTTGAATCCGAATTTCACATTTGCGAAAAGATCTAAGGCGAGCCAAAGCCGCCATCTTGAAAAAATGGCCAAAATTTGCGTTTTTCGGTGAAAGGACCGAAATAACTCGTAAATTATGGAAATTACACAAAAGTTGTTTATTTCAAAATTAGTGTACATAAAATTTCCATTAAAACAAGCCCAAGATTGTTAAAATCGGATGATAACAAATGCCGTTACAGCGTTGCAAAGTATCAGGCAAGTATTGAGGTTAGGCAATTTTCGTAACTCTCCCTGCGAAAAGAGAGCTTTCAAGGCAATTAATCATCAAATCGTTGATAAGTTTAAATATGAATGATACAAGGAGTGCAATTTTGAGTTCTTGACTCTCAAGAACGGCAGTGGATAAGNGGGGGGGGGGGGGGGGGATCCGTATGAGCCATGTATGAGCGCAGCTGCACGAGTCCTCCGGGCAAAATGGGTAGTTGTTCTAGACTGAAACGGATAATAGTGGACTAACTGTAGGGTTAATCGAGGAGCACTGTTAGGTAGTCTATAATTTTCCCCTTAGCCTGTAACAAACACACGTTTCGACCAATGAGGTCGCTCCAATTATCTCAGTATTTTTTTATCTATCAAGCTCAATAATCAGCCTGCCGACAGGGAAGGTGCTGGTGCTCTACGGTATTCACGCTGCGTTTTCACGTCGTGCGAAAAGCGAAGTGAGCGGCGGATATCGGCACACGGTGCACACACCGACGACACTCCGACGAGGACGTCACCACCACGTCCCCGATGGCCGTTCGCCGATCACGATCGTGATTCCAGCGTCGCGACGCCCGGGCCGGCGAGCGAGGGTACCGGCCAAGTCGCCTCCACCATTTGTCACCGACCCCCCTCCCCTCCCCCACCAACCCATCACTTTCACCCCTTCCTCACCCGTCACACCCACCTCCGACCCCCGTCAATGTGCTAAAGTTACACTTCGTCGCCCGGCCCACAAAAAGGCGTAATTACACTTTGTGATGAGCCCTGGTATGCTTTAGCTTAAACGGACGACAGGGCTCATCGTCGAAGTGGAGTTGCGACTGTATGTCGGAAGGGCGACGACTTTTCCCGACTTTCGCCCGCACCATCCATTTAAAACTTTTCATCCCGTTAAACCTGAACGGGGCACCCGTCGGGGGCACCGGCCTCACCCGGGGGGAGGGGGGGGGCGCTCGCGATTCCAACGAGGGATAATATCTTGAGTAAGTAAATCTCGCCCAATATCTTAAGCGAGTAAATATTTTATCACAATTTCAAACGATTTAGTATTCAACACGAATCTGGCTATACGGAACTTGGGTTGGAACTTTTTTCTGCTCTCCGCCCCGCCGCCGCCGCGCTCTTTTTTCTCCGCCGCGGCGCTCCCCGCGATTCGTAACACGGAGCTCCTTAAATTGAGTTGAGTGCTTCGCGCCCGTCGGAGCGTTCCGTTGGCTTTTCTTTCTGTTTTTCTTTTTAATCTCCGCGTTTGACCCGGAAATCGATGGGGAAAGTCGGGGATTTCCACTCGAGCCGAGTTCGAGTCGAGTTTACACTTTTTATGCAACGAGTACTTTCGACTGCTACAGATTAGGATCGGCTGTCGCGGTTTGCACTCGAGCGTCGATGCCGCGAGCTCGTCGTCGTAACACCGCCGTTGGTTGCCGGGTCGTGCGGTAAAAATTGGATAGTTTACATTGGTTTAAACGGGGAAAGTGCTGATTTTTTAGTAGTATCTGGCAACTATGCCAACCCCTCTTGCACAAACGTTATTTTGGTCTGAAAGGAACTAATTTTCGAAAAATGATCAATCGCATCGTCGACGCAATGACGTCAACGGAGGGCGCCCGATGACGTCTTCTTCGGTTTTCGGGGTAGCTACAGTCAGGGAATACCGGGAGAATTGAGAAATGTCAGCGAGATTTTAAAAGTGAAAACCTTGAAATGTCAAGAAAAATGTCGAAAATGTCAGGGAAAATGATGAACATGTCAGGGGAAGTGACGAACATGTTAGGGAAAAATCCTTGAGTCACCTTTCTTTGCTTTCCTAATATGGCTGATATTAGCTTATAGGCTCCAACAACACCAGGTAATACTCGAAAATTACTGGAAAAGTAAAGGAAAACATTCAGAATTATTTGCACCGATGTCGTCCATCTGTGGGCTCTATACAATGAAGTCATAAGCTGAGAATATCCTAAAATGGCCGAAATTAATCTTGAAAGGTCGAAACTAGTCTGAAATAGCCGGAAAAATCGCTTAAAGGCTCAAAGAACATCAGGTAAAACCCGAAATTTTCTGGAAAAGTATAGGAAAACATTCAGAATTATTTACCCCGACGTCGTCCATCTATGGGTTCTAGAATGAAGTCACAAGCTGAGATTATCCTAAAATAGCCGAAATTAATCATGAACAGTCGAAACTAGTCTTGAATAGCCGGAAAAATCCGAATTGAATCGACACTCCACAGGCGATTGTATTTTTAAATGTGACACCAACATCTCTTTGGCTCTTCCATATAAACATCACCTATCTACATCGGATAACTAAACGTACGTAAGTTGTTTCTGAAATTAGCCAGAAAAGGTTGTTTTTGGTTAAAAATGTATAAGTGAGTTCTGGTAAAGAGTCATTCTGACTGAAAACCATGATGAAACTTTTCGAGCGTATCGAAGCTCAAATTGCACAACTCGGAAGGCAATATCAGCGTCAAATTGTTTCTCTCGTTAGACTGCATTTTTAAATAAGGAAGTAACATCATCTCTGACTCATCAATAACAGAACCTATCAACCTAGGAAACAGAAGCGGATCTAGCAATTTGGCAACACCTGGTTTTCTCCATTTAAACCTATGTTAAGTAATCGATTCTTGTCGGAGCACCTGGCCCCTCCAAGAATCGATACATGTCCATAGGTTTAAATGAAGGAAACTCGGTGTTGCCAAATTGCTGGATCCGCCAATGCTATAAAAACTAATTGCACATACGCTCTTTTTAAAAATAGCCAGTGAAAGAAGCTTCTCATGGCAGAATGTTTAGTCTAAAACTGCCGTGCTGAAGAAAAACGCCGTATAAACGTTCAGGCGTGGCCAAATTTCTTTAGATAACATACGAGTTTTTATGAAAGTATGAGAATATATTTCCTCCGAAGTATTGGACAATTTTGTACCCAATTAAATCTAAAGTATGTGAGAATTTCAAGGGAAAATATGGATAACATTCCTTAAATATACATATTTTATACGATGAAATTTGGCAACTCTCGAATGTTGATACGGCGTTTTTCCTCAGCACTACAGAATAGCAGGATGACCACTGAAGTAACGGATGTGAGTTGCAGTAGAGGAGTCATTCAGACGGAGAGTCGGTTTCAGTTAGCGTGAATAATAGACTCATCTAGCAAAGGCATAATAAACAGGAAAGGATTTGATAGAGCGTATCCGAGCAGCGCACATGCCTTTGCGGGTTGGAAGTAGCTCCCAACTCCACTCCACAGCTCCGCAGGGGGCGCAGGGGGGAAAATATTTAACAGAGGTATTTTAAGCATGAGCGGGCTCCGGATGTGATTGCTCGACCCCGTTGTCAAGTCTGATGAAATCCGCTGGAACCGCGCCAAGAGGTTGTATCGGCTCGGGGTGGGACGCAACTGTCATCACGTCGGGCGGGGGTGAGAGTTTAGGAGCAACCCTTTCATCGTTCGTTGTCCTCGCTCCACGGGTGTTGCATTTCCATCAGCGCGGCAGTGCAGGGCGGCTACAGGTCCGGAAAACATGGGATTGTCAGGGAACTTTACCAGCGGGCAGATAATCGAAATTTGTAGAGATAGCTATAGACAGAGAGGATGCGTGGAACATGGAGCGTGGAGCGATCTTATTTATTGCAACGGGTGGCTCCAATAGACTAAGGTCCGGAAAACATGGGATTTTCAGGGAATTTTAACAGCGGGTAGATAATCGAAATTGATAAATAAAGCCATAGACAGAGAGGACACCTGGAAAATGGAGCGATTTTATTTGTTGCAACGGTTCTTTCTTAGACTAAGTGGAACAACCCTTTCATCGTTTGTTGTCCTTGCTCCACGGGTGCATTTCCATCAGCGCGGCAGTGCAGTTGGCTACAGGTCCGGAAAACATGGGATTGTCAGGGAACTTTACCAGCGGGCAGATAATCGAAATTGATAGATACATCCATAGATTAAGAGGACACGTGGAAAATAGAGCAGCCTTGTTTGTTGCAACGGGTGGCTCTTACAGACTAGAGGGAAAAATAGTGGACTAATACAGGTCTGGAAAACATGGAATTGGCAGGGAACTTTACCAGTGGGCAGAATCGATATTGATAGATGAAGCCATGGCAGAGAGGACATGTGGAAAATGATCTTATTTGTTGCAACGGGTGGCTCTTATGGACTAAGGGGGAAAAAAGTGGACTAATACAGGTCTGGAAAACATGGGATTGTCAGGGAACTTTACCAGTGGGCAGAATCGATATTGATAGATACGAGGTGTGATCAAAAAGTTCCCGGACTGGTGCCGCCCTGGGCTGAAAAATGGTCCAAACGAGCTAAACTTAGGCTCGTTTGAAAGCTTATACTCTCACGAGTACGCTCCTTTTTAGTTTTTGAAAAAATATTAATTGGTTTTTGCACAGTATCAATTTTACGGAGACGTGTTTGCGTCGCATGGCGATTTTTTTAATTCAAAAAAATAAATTTTGAAAAGGGCTGAAAAATGGTCCAAACGAGCTAAACTTAGGCTCGTTTGAAAGCTTATACTCTCACGAGTACACTCCTTTCTAGTTTTTGAAAAAAGATTTATTAGTTTTTGCACAGCGTCAATTTTAGGGAAACGTGTTTGCGCCGTGCGACGATTTTGTCTGCGAACGAGAAATGACCAACATCCTTTTCCAACTTTGAGGTGGCTGATAAGACAGGTGCATCCAGCGATCACGCTGATATGAGTCTGTTGGTCATTTCTCGTTCGCAGACAAAATCGCCGCACGGCGCAAACACGTCTCCGTAAAATTGACGCTGTGCGAAAACTAATAAATATTTTTTCAAAAACTAAAAAGGAGTGTACTCGTGAGAGTATAAGCTTTCAAACGAGCCTAAGTTTAGCTCGTTTGGACCATTTTTCTGCCCAGGGCGGCACCAGTCCGGGAACTTTTTGATCACACCTCGTAAAGCAATGGCGGAGAGGACATGTGGATCATGATCTATTTGTTGCAACGGGTGGCTCTTATGGACTAAAGGGAAAAATAGTGGACTAATACCGGTCCGGAAAACATGGAATTGTCAGGGAACTATATCAGCGGGCAGATAATCGAAATAATTGGTAGAAAAAGCCATAGACAGAGAGTACACGTGGAAAATGGAGCAATTTTATTTGTTGCACTGGGTGGCTCTTATAGACCAAGAGGAAAAATAGTGGACTAACCATAGGGCCTCCTGTAGACGACGTTGGTAAGTCTACTACTTACCACCTTTGTCCATTGTATCCGCCCGCTTCCACCAATCGGATCGCTCCGTTTTCTTTTGTCTTCTCTGTCTATAGTTTTGTCCATCAATCTCTCAAATTAGCCGGCAGGTCTGGGAAGAGTCCGGGAATTTTGTGAAGAAGACTGAAAATTCGAAACATCCCGAAACTTTAAAATAAAACATCGGCAAAAACACCGGCGGGCTGATTATTGAAATTGATAGACAAAGCAATAGACAAAGGAGGCAAAAGAGATATTGAGGGATCCTATTGGTGGTAGCGGGTGGCTGCTATGGACAAAGGACTAGGTGATAGACTAACTGACGGCAGCCCACGAGAGACCCGATAGTTAGTCCATCATTTTCTCTCTTAGTCTATAGGAGCCACTCATTTCCACCAATAGGGTTGCTTTATTCTCCTTATGTCTTCTTTGTCTATTGCTTTGTCTATCAATTTCAATAATCGGCCCGCAGTGCCCTAAGAGTGAAGAATTTATCGATTTTAAAGCGATTAAAAAATCCGCCTACTGCGAAATCGTTTACCGCGCAAAGTGCTATCAAAATTCGGGGGGCGTGCTCGCGGCAACACGTGGTGCGAAGCGGCGTTTTTCTCCGTCATCAAACGACACGGACTGCTTCTGCGAATTAAATCAAATACCCCTCCCCCCCCCCCCCCCCCCGCCCCCGGGGCGGCCGTCCAGAAAAACCAATGCACTGTTTATTGGCCGAGAACAAGGCGACCGACGCACAGTGGCTCGAGTCAATAGGAGAGCTCGGACAAAATTTGGAAACTTTAAACGCTTAAAACTCTGTCCATACAAAACATTGAGGTTCTGAAAGTGGTTCCGTTAGTTTTCTCGTGAAATTTTCTTCTTAGTACGCCCCTTGAAATTTAAAATTTGACGAAATAAACATCAAAATTTGTAGTTGAAGTCAAAAATTTCGTGTCCGACCTCTCTAATTAACTCGATTCACTGTGTGAAGCTTTGTCCTTGTGGGGCTTATCAATTCGATTGACGCTTCGTGTTGGGACCCCGCGTTTTTCCTGAAATTTTTTGCCAGCCTCCAACCTTAAGACCCCTTCACTGAAAACTGCCCTGTGAAGTTCAAAGCTGAGATTTGCGGAATTTTGTGCTGAAAGAAGCAGAAAATTACGCTCGTGCACGTAGATTTACATGCCATATCTTGTGGGGTCCACTCTCAATACTTGTAGGATTATACAATAACCTAATCTAACTCAGCCTCCAATAAGTATCTTGATATTGGTCGCAAAGCAACCTTAATAATTCCTCTTAAATCCAATTCAATCGCAGGAAATATTCAGTGGATGTTCCTGACGCTATGATGTGTAATTTGACCGCGTTTAGCGGAAAGGAACCAAACCCCTTCAGCTGTTGAAAAATTTAACTGGGCAATTCAATTATTCACATGAGAACGTTCGTGCAGATTCCTTTGAAAATTTTAAGATAATTGCTTCGTACTGTGCAGAAAATTCATCTGAATTTGCAGAAAAATCTGCACAACCCTTTTCATGTGAAAAATTAAATTGCCCAATTAAATTTGCTAATAGCTAATGTTGCTTGGTTTCTTTTTGCTTAACGCGGTTCAATTGCAACAACTTGAACGTAATTTTTTTGTTTTTTATTCAGATATTCATTTTATTTTAATTTTAGCGCGAAACAATCAATCTGAAAACCAGGAACAAAAGGTATAATGAAAGCTGTACTGATTATTTTCAGGAAATGAAAATTAGCCCTCTTGAGGCTATGTCAGCTATGGAAGAATGAAATTTAAGAAAGGTAGCCCCCCATCCCGTGTAGGGACTAGAATGGACCTACTTTCCGTGGAAACGTTAGTTTATTTTGAATTTAATTTAATTTTTGAATTCTCCCTCTTTTTCCACCTTAATCAACCTCCAGAAGGGAGCAAATACCTGATATTTCCGTTTAATTTATACCGGAATTAGGTCTTGGACGAACAAGGAATTCCTAAATTTCCACCCCGAACCCGACATTGTGCCTTGCCAAAGGAGTACGCCGTATCGTTCCGCCGTGATAGCGAAGAGGGCAGTAAGTGCATTTGTGTATGGGCCATGGTTAGCACATGCTTTTATGTGTCTCGGGGTTCATCTCAGCGTGCACTTACTGCTCTCTTCGCGATTACGGCAGCGTTTTTCCTCTGAAGTAAGGGCATATCTTAATTTTTGCGTGAGACTTAATGCCGATAAAACTCCTTGCGTTTCTGAGCTCACGTGGGAATGTAGATACGCCCTTAAGTCAGCGGAGCGATGGTATGAGTATTTGAATGTTGTCAAATTTCTCTCGATTTAACATGAGTTTTTAAAAAATGACGCAAATGTTTTCACTTGGAATTCGTAATCATATCAGAAAAAATGCATACGAAATTATTCGGAAAAGGCAGCGGGAAAAACTTACGGAAAAATCAACGAAATTGTAGTCGTTTTACGTCATGAAAAACTTTAGAAATCTTCGGGATTCATCGAAGGAGGGAATCTATTAGGGTCTCGCTGTTGGAATCTAGGAAATGTATTTCTTTTCTGTTCAAATGAAATTAACATGGAGTCTCTAAATTTCGATTTTACTTAATTAAATTTGATTGAAAATTGATTCACCTAATTTGCTTTTTAATTTATGAACATCAGTTCTAAATTTTTCGTTGCCCGTTGACGCAGTTTAAAAACCCCTTACCAGATAAAAACAAACCAAAAATTGATTTTGTATAACATTATTCAACTTTGTCAAACAATCTACAAAAAGCTTTTCCCCCAAAATCATGAGAAAATAGGAATAAACTTTGGGTATTTGTCATGGAAATCAACCCCTGGAAATCAGAGGGATTTTTCGGGATGACGAAAATCGTGAATCTTAGATATCACTTGGATTGCATTTTGCAAAAAGGAACCACTAGCATTGCAATGATGCTAAGATTGTGCAACTTCATCTTTTGCAATAAAATTGCGGAAATCGTGAAAAACTATGAAATTTAGATGGTAATTTTTGTCTTAAATTTACAGTTTTTAGCGAGTAAAATAGAAACTATTAATGGATAATCGGGTTTTTCCTCCAAGACAAAAGAAGTTGAACAATCTTAGCAACATTGCAATGCTAGTGGTTCCTTTTTGCAAAATGCAATCCACTTAGCAAATTGTGTTTCATTGAAATAAATATTACAATATCTAGATGTTCATACGGCGTACCTCCTCAAGACTAGATCGCCCTTTTATAGGCATAGCAGCCCAATGAGAGATCAACACTGTTGGTCCAACAGGGAGTGGGTAAGTCAGAGGGCGGAGGATAGGGAAGGGGAGGAATGGAATTCCTGCAATTCCTATCACCCGGTGCACGCTTGGGAGTTGGAGCCACGTCCCGTCAGTACTGGCCGAGCAAGAACCGCCTAACTCAAATGAAAACCACAGTGCAGATAGGCGGTTTTTCCCGAGCATGACGGAACTCGTGATGAATTCCTAACGAAGACTGTCCGAACTGGCCGAGCTAAGGAACAACGCCGTATGTGCATCGAAATGTTGCCAAATATTTCCGTATAAACTCAATGATGTTTAAGGAAAGTTATGAATATTTTGCCTTGAAATTTTCGGACACTCTTGCTTATTTCGCGATTAATTTTCTCCAAAAAATCGGAATGAAAATATTTATAAGTTTTCAAAAAAATGTGTATTGTATCGGTGGATATTTGGCTACGTCTGAAGGCTCTTACGACGTTTTAATTCAGCACGGCGGACGGAATTCCCGCGCTTTTTCACGGGCTGAATCCCGAGGGCGCGGGTCGGTCCCGTCGATTCATCTACCGATCTCTGTTAAAATCGCCTAACTTCTGGTGGTTTTTATTGTAATTGAGTGGTTTTTCCTCAACACGGCAGTCATCGTGGGTCCATTGATTAAGGAAGTTTCTTACCGACACGGAGCGAATTTCGCTGAAGTTCATCGGTTTGTATAGAGCTTGAAAGCAGCACAGAGTGTCTTGAATTGAAATGCGTTACCGTTTTTGGTGAGCCTACCTCTAATGAGCGTTCTTCTACAAAAATGAGTAAACTACTGCTAAAACTAAGTCTAAGATGTACTTTAGAAAGTAACAATTACAATAACTAATCATTCTTGATAAATTTGAGTTCATAAATTGGTTGCAATGGCTGCGCTTTTGAGCCGAAGACCTATAATTTTCAAAATTACCGACTTGTCCCTTCCCTCCATATTCAAGTCCTCATAGATCAATCATTAAGGAATGTCGGTGCCGAATAAAATCTCTCAAAATTGTAAAACCTAGTTCAAAGTAAAGTTTCCAATTAACCTTTTAAAACCTAGTTCAAAGTAAAGTTTCCAATTAACCACTGATGTTGATAAATTGAAACCTGTTTCACAATGAAAACATTATTTTTGTCTTTATATTAAGATTCAGGGAGATGATTTCGGGAGACGAACATTCCTCAATGATTGGTCGGGAAATCGAAATTCAGATTTTTCAACATAATCCCCTTGTGGTCAGAATTTGAAATACGCATGTCTATCGTATTTAGAATGCATTGCGCAAAAGCTGTGTTGATCCACCTCGATACCTTCTAAGTCGTCATTTTTTAGTGTATTTTCCGAAGGAAATACACTAAAAAATGACGACTGTACCCTCCCTCATCTTTTACTTTCTCGTTTTTATTTTTACCGTTTGCGGCATTGGAACATTTACAATCCTGAGTTGTTTATAATCTATCTTATCGCATCTTAGGCATTTTTCTTATTTTTCTTTGGCATTTTTTTGGGACCATGCGATCAAAGGGTATGGACTGATTTCCCTAAAGTGGGCCAGATTTGGCTACTATTCGAAGAGAATTCAGTTAGTGCTGTTAAGTTTCTTGCCGTCCCACTTTAAGATTCCGATGTTTTATTCACGACCCTTCTAAATAAACTCTCGCCTCTCTTGGTCGTTACCACTCAACTTTTGTTGCCAGATTTGGCGGGAAACCTAAACGCTGTGGTTTCTTCAACTTATTCAAATTTGCAGTAAAATTAGCCATTCTTTTTGTTAACTCAACAAATTCCTAACCAAATTGTAAAACGCGACTCTATTTTTATTTTATTTCGCAATGTGTTTTTCTCCGGCGTAAATCCATGAATAGCTTGAAGTATTATTGCAAAGGGAACAAACGGACTACATTTTAAACAATAAGGAACCGCTATTAGTGATTCATTGTATAAAAATTAGTGACATTAGTTCCTCGTGCAGATAGATGCTTTTAATATTATTTATTTATTTCTGAGTAGCATATTGTAGTCCTTATGTGATGATAGTAAAAATGAAAAGTCCTCGAAAGGAGGAAATACTCCAATTTCGAGTCCATAAAAAAGCAGCTTAAATTTAACACTTAGAAGAGAGTGTGTAGATAAACATCGATTGACATTAACCTTTTCTTGGATTAGAACTGAATTTTTCAAAAGATTAGGGTGGTTCGAGCTGCCGATCTGTCGCAGAGATTCTAAGTGCTATATTACGGAATGAAATTTCATTTCGCTGAAAAGGAAAATGTCATTTTCCATGGCATTCCAACGATTCTTCAGGGACTGCGTATGCAAATCGTAACAATTTTCCGAGATTTCGTTGTAAAATCTGGAAAGAGTCACGTTAATTTTTTTTAATTCAACATTAAATATTTACAGTCTTCATGCGCTACTGCGCCCAATATAGATTTTTTTATGAATTCCATGAAATTTTTCTCCGTTTCATGAAGTTTCATTTCCCTACTTGAAGTTTCATGAAATTTCGCATCTCTGCTCTGTCGAGAAATGCCAACAATCGTCTGAAACCCGGCAACGTAGCACTCCTCCTTTTCTCTGAGCACGAAACTAGGTGAGAAACTGTTTCTCAACTGATGCTTGTTTCTGATCTCTGGTTTCGAGCATGAATTTTTTATACGGCTCAAGCTCCTTGCCAGTAATAAGGAGTTAAACGGGCAACGGCTAATAAAGACCAGCTGTCCGTCAGTGAAGTGAGAGAACTCCCTGAGGTCGAGATGTATACATTAATAATGACGCATTTTCTTCAATCGAACGCCCGCGCTCTTAACTTCTCAATTCATCGCGTTTTTACTTGTTTCGTGGTGAATTATCGGAGTCATCTGCTCAGGGAAACTGGTTTTGTGGTAATCTAGGGTGTCTACATTCTACAAGTCCAGAATTTCTAGAGAGTTCGGAATTTCCGGAAATATAACTGATTTTTTTAAGGGCAGTCCCGAAGTACTGAAAAAGGGCGGAAATTCCGCTATAAGGTTCGGAATTTTCCATTTTTGTCGCAATTTGAGGAATTGAAATTTTTGAAATTTTTCGAATTACGCCCAATGGATGTATTGAAGAAGAACTGAATTTTTCTGTTAAGGAGGCTCTGAATTTTTAAAGTGATAATAATCTGTGTGGTACCTAATGTATTTTAAATACATTAAAAAGAAAGGAGAGAGAGAAGAACAGAAGAGGAGGAGAGAAGGGAGACGAAGAGGGGCAGGGAGACAGAGAAAGAGGGAAGTAAATACCTTTTCATTTTTTAAGGATGGAAGTAGAATTGGACTCTCAGAATCGGTCGAGATCTCGGCAAGCGACTTTCACGGCGCCTGGATACAACTATACCTGCTCGGTGACTGTCCGGGTTGCATATCCCAAGAGTTAAAGGCTTTTTTGCATTTGTAGCAGCAGTGTGCGGCACTCTCACTTCATAGCCGCGACAATTGTTTTGTAATGTTGGGAGAGGACTCTAGATTGATCCATTGCTTAACGTTGTGTTTAGGAAAAGAACTAAACAATTTCATTACATGATGATTTCTCGATACATTTTAAATTCCCCAGGACAGGCTTCATTGGAAAAAAATCGAGTTTGTAGATAATCAGTGCATGGTGGAAAATAATAAGTCAATTTTTAGATTGAGTAGAACTGTAAAATTGTAGCATTCACTCGCACTTTCTTTTTTGTAAAGTACTAAGTGAAAGTATGTGCTTACATTTTGATTTTTTATTCAATCTGATGCTTGTATCTGACCCCACCCATGCTGTCTCATCATTTTGAGATTTGGTAGCAGAATATGGAAATGCACGCATGGTATGTTTGAATATTTAGCTCATCCGCTCTGTCAGTGAAGTTTTTCCGGTCAAATGATCCGTTTCCAAATAATCCATTTAACAAAATGTAAAACTTATTCTGTGGTTCCGCGCGTGAGAAGGAGGGTAAACAAATGCCAACAGGTACAGCATCATACAGCAAGCTGCATGAATTATTGCATTCACTCGCTTGAAACAAAAATAAATCAAAAACACCCACTCCTCCCTCCACCAAGCGAAAAACTTGCAGATAGAGTCGTTACCCGTATAAAAATACACGGGTGTACTATTTGTTAATGAGGCATTGTAGCATTGTTGGCCGCAAACGACTTGAATTGCACCTCTCGTGAGAGCCGCTCAAAAACAGCGTGGCTATAAAAGAGGATCGTTATTATGAAACTGAAAAGTTGAAAAAGCTTGCCGGTGAAAGTTTGAAATGATCATCGTGAGGAGGTCTCACAAGAGAGACAGAAAAAGGAAGTGATGAAAAAACCTAGAAACATGGGTGGGTAGGTGAAACGAACTTATCATTTTTTTATATCCTCGTTTGGGATCAAATGTCCAACTTTTCAGATGGGGTTGCACGAAGGCAACCTGTTGCGAACTTTTTTCACATTAATAGCTGTGTTTGAACACACAGAATAGATCCGTTCAGTTTTAAAAGTTGTGTGCAGTAAAATTCATTTGGTGGCTTCGCGGATTAATTTCAAAGAAAACTTTCCATAACCATCGCTATATTTGAAGTTAAATGCGATTCCTAAGTAAAGAAACCCCTCCAGTGAACTGTAAAGTGAATTATTGAAGTATTCAATTTATGAATGACAATTCGAAACTTCGTGGGCACCAGGATGTTACTCAGATTGTGCATGGAGTACCCACTGAGAAATAACTTAAATGCCGTCGTTTGATAGGCTTTGAGTATAAAATTTTCTGTGTCAAATTTGTCAAAAATGTCGAATTTAATCGAACATTCATATTTTTCCGTTATTTATAACGGTTGTGCTAATTTAAGTGAATTTTCTGCATAGTACGAAGCGAATTCCTCAAAATGTCAAAAAAATCCGATGAATGTTCCCTTGAAAAAATTGAATTGCCCGGTTAAATTTGGCAATAGCTGATGGAGTTTGGGTCCTTTCTGCCAAACGAGGTCCAAAATAATCAATGCTGAAATCACATATTTCTCTCCTTGATACTTTTAAACTTTCAGTTCTGCTCGTAGAATCGGATGTTAATTTCAAACACTAAATAAAACATGCCGTTGGGGGCTTTTAATACTGCGTGCATCATCAATATTATTGGTCCATTCGCACATCCAGTTAGTCTCTGCCTGTGTTTATTCCCTCTAAGTGGATCAAAGGTGGCGTAAGGAGTATGTTCTACTTTGAAGCGACTTTCGTTCCGATTAAATTGAGAGCGCTAATGGCGCGAAAATAGAAATTCTATCTGAATTTTTCACGCGCGCGATCCGGGGAACACTGTATTAAAACGGACTGTTTTTGCAGGCTAAAAGCAGTCTTGTTAAACATGTATTCGAAACACTGCTGCCAAATTTCCTTTCAAAATTTTGACTTTTTGCGGAGCACTTAATCGTGCAAAGGCCTACGATCTCTCTTCACTCAAATTTTAGATGTTTTACTATTCCAGTGGATACGGTCTTTTTCCATGAAACCGCCCAGTGTAATGGCTTTATTTAGCAGTATTGTGACGCGTAAATAGCGTGCATGTTCGATGACAGATTTAAAAAAATTGCAATTGATGCCATTACTCATGGTTTTTAATCCTATGTAGCACCCTACAGCGGGAGAGGTGGTTCGAAAATGCCACTCATTTTCCACTAATGCAGGTATCCAAATGTTCAAAAAAGACTTTTGAAGATCAATAATTTTGGCAGAATTGCTCCAGTAGTAAGATGTTTCTACCGAGTATCATAGTGTCTAGGACCGGGATTCATCATCAGGGAATGAAAAATTTCAGGGAAAATTAGGGAATCTGCTCCAGAAACCGAGAATCTCTTTTTCTACTGCTTTGAGACCATTTTAAGGTTTGTCATTGCACCTGAGCAGCCAGTATTGATCTCTTGAATCTGCAAATCGTCAGAATAATATAAGAACATTAGGAACGCTTCTGGAACTTAAAATTCTAATGCGCGCCCAAGAATCGGCTAAAAGATGAAAAAAATCAATATTAATTTGTGCACCTCCGAAGTGTTATATAAATTTTCTAAATGAAATATTTGGGGAGTGAGGAAAAACCTCGGTTACTCATCAGAAACTGAGCTCCTGATAATCAGAGGAAAATGAGGGAATGAGCTTAGTCAAGAATCAAGGTTGTTACTGCTAGGAAAATCCGGGAAATTTAAGGGAAAACCTGGAAATACCTGGAAAAATTACAGAAGTGTCAGGGAAAAACAGTTAAGCCCAGTTAAGTTATCTGCTCTCTAGAATGAGTTTAAAACTTTAAATAACCGCCTGAAAATTATTTAAAATTATATTTTTTTACTATCTGGCATATCTTCGACGGTGAGGAAATTTTACCAAAATGTGCCAGAAAAGTGTTAAGGAAATTCAATTTCTAAATTTTGTGGCAATCTTGAAGAAATCTAGACATCATAGACCCTTTTAGAGAATAGAATTCAGTCATTAACTCAATCCCCGAAGATTTTGCTGTCATACCCTTCCTCAAAGAACCTCTTCAATCAAGGTCAACACTCATCACTCAACACACGATTTTGTCAGTTAAGCCCTGCATAGACGATCAAATTCCGAACCAATTCCGATCAAAGTAGACATGCTGATGACTGCTGGTCACCATCTACCATCAAATTTTGACGGGTCGCACTTTTTTGTTCAGAGTAAGATCAGAACGGAGTGCCACCATTCATCATTTCCTGCCACAGGAAACATTTCTGCCAAGTTTTCATTTTAAAATGAAGCAAATCAATGAGTTTAAGACTGATGACTCCCGACACTTTGATGCTACTTTGATCGGAATTGGTTCTGGAATTTGATCGTCTATCGAGGCCTAAATATTTATTTTTGGAAGGATTCAAACCAACTTGGCGGCGTCAGGTACGAAGAACCACAGCATTATCCCCGGAATGCATAAAGTATGAAAATGAGTCTCAGCTCCGAAGAACTCGAAGCTGGCTTTCGCCGAGGAGAAGCTAAGGTCGGAGCCGATCTGCCGGGAAACATTTCTTATTTCCGTATGAGCCACGGTTAGCTCATGTTTTTACGCGTCTCGCGGACCATCCCGAAATGCACTCACTCCTCTTTTCCGCGACGCGGCAGCGACGGAGAGGGGAGAAACGGAAGCCAGATAAGAATTGAAAAATGAAAAGAGCTGCCCCTTTCGTCTCGTCATTCGAACAACTCTTGTCATCAGGTAATTTTCGTGGGGATTCGCTTGTTTTATTTTTCATTCAGCTGCACAAAAAAAGGGGAGCGAAATTGAGTTTATGTCAGAGCATCGCAAAAACACTAGCTCCCGCGCACAGCGTCGGCCCCGCAGGGAAAGAACTACCCCGCCGCCGGTAAGAAACGCGCATGTCTAATCGGCGGATTCGGGTAGATACGATCTTACTGCTTTGATCTCGTGTACCGCTCGCCGAGAACGGCAAGGCTGCGTGCCTAGCCGAGCGTTCAAGCCGTCGCTCCTCTGACTCGAGGGCGTGTCTCAATTCCCACGTGAGCCCTGCTCTCCGCACAGCGCGTTGCTTTCCAGGGCTCATGTGGGATTGGAGATACGTCTTTTTGTCGGAGGAGCGATCGACGATCGGGATCGGGAGTAAGGCTTCACTCTCGATTGAAAAAAGCGTGTAAATACAAGCTCTCCGAGTTCTTTAAGCCCGGCTTCAACAAGCGACTCGGAATTACCGAGTCTTTGTTGAGATTCTCGGCGAATCGAGAATTCTGAGAGGAGAGTGGATTGGAGCCTACGAGAGAGTGATTTTCATCACCTAAAGTGGTGCCTATTTGGAGCTTTACTAGATACGCTCCTGCGGTCAAACGTAGCTTGTCACATACCACTACGGCTTAAGAACCGACGGTGTATTCGTAGTTCATCTGCATTCGCATACGATGAAAGAAATTATGTTTGTTGTTTGAATTTTGTACCATTGACAAACCCACGTAATATTTTGCATTCGTTGTTGCATTTCGTTTTCAAATTCGTTGTATTTTGCATTCGCATTTATGTCTAATATATAGAGTTAATAATTTGGCCCCATACTAAATAAAACCTTTGTTTTTTACTGTTGCAGGTGAGTTTCTGTCAAAATGCACATTCATATACCTGGTTTATTTGACTCATTCAGACAAGTAAGTTTGCCTTACTCATTCGAATTGGACTACACTAGTCTTTCAAGCTTTAGAAAGAAAACTATTATAGGTTGCTGGATTTGCGATTTTGATACTTCCCATAGAGTGTGTGAGTCATATTTTAGGAGCCTCTTTTGTCGGAAGTTAAATTTTTAGAAGCAACAGAAAGTTTTTAATAAATAAAACGCCAACAAAAGAGGCCATCCAAAAGTGACGTAAGGCTTTTTTTAATTTTGGACCCTTCATTCCACAGACGAATAGTGAATAAAATTATTTGAAAGATCGAAGGAAAAGTACCTACTTATTCTCAGTTTCATCCGAAAACAATTAATTTAGGGTAGAAAATTTGACGTATGAAGGCTTTTAACGGGTCAGTTGCGCTTTTTACAGAATCATGCACTGATGATTTCAGATTATAGGCGAGGAAAAAATAGTAAAACTAGTCCAATTACCAAGATTCCATGTCCAAAATTTACGGAGATGTCGCCCTTCAAAAACGACGGCGTATGATGTCATCCGCCACGCCACGGTGGTGGAAAACATGGTTTCTTCCCCCTTGGTTTCATTCGTGTTCAAAGTTAAGCACGAGTGTCAAAGTTTGAGCAACAAGTGTCACACCAATTGATGAATATAAGGTGGAAGAAACCATGGTATGTGTTACCATGGTAGATTACGTTATACGCCGTATTTTTCGACCAGCGGCGATATCTCCGTCACTAAACTGGACGCAGATCCAGGCGTATCGGTTTAACAAGCGCCTTCAAATCAGTGCGTATGCAACATGGACATCTATAAATCACGAATAGTTGCATCAAGGTGTTGTTAAGTTTGAGGCCGCGATTTCATGTCACCACTGTGTTGTGCAGAGGATGAGCGCCGTANGATGAATATAAGGTGGAAGAAACCATGGTATGTGTTACCATGGTAGATTACGTTATACGCCGTATTTTTCGACCAGCGGCGATATCTCCGTCACTAAACTGGACGCAGATCCAGGCGTATCGGTTTAACAAGCGCCTTCAAATCAGTGCGTATGCAACATGGACATCTATAAATCACGAATAGTTGCATCAAGGTGTTGTTAAGTTTGAGGCCGCTATTTCATGTCACCTCTGTGTTGTGCAGAGGATGAGCGCCGTACAGGAACATTCGAACGTTGCGAGATATTCGGATGAATAAAATAGGCTCTCCCAAAATAAAATTAGAAATTTTTTTCTTTGAAATTTTCAAATTCGTTAGATCAAATATTGGCGAAGTAGGGTAGGCCCCGCGGACCGTGTGGTCTAAACCTCAAAACGCGTTTTTCTGTCCTCTAAGGTCTGCTTTGTGGGCTTCTCTGGATTAAACTGAAAGTCTGGGCTCATCTAGGGATTATCTCCTTTCCTCAATCGCAAAAATCATGAACATTCCTACACTGGAAAAAAGACTCATTGGATCTAGAGTCCAGACGCTTGAAAACATTGACAAGAAAAAGGACTCTTGATTCAATCAGATTTTTGCTTAAATCAAAAGGAAATCCGCTCAAATTAAGAGGCTTGGTTCTTGACTTAAGCAAACATCCGATTGATTCAAGAGTATTTTTTCTTGTCGATGTTTTTAAGAGCCTGGACTCTAGATCCAATGTGTTTTTTTTTTTTTCCAGTGTATGACAAACTTTGTCAAAAAATGTACATTCACATTGTTCGAATGAGAGAATTCACAAGTTCATCATGTAATATCCAAAAATTACCCGGGTGATATATCCGAAATCTGAATTAGGCGGGTTCATCTAGGGACTATCTTCTGTCGAAAGTTGCAAAAATCATGGAAATCGGCCAAGTAGAAAATTTAGGGGATCAGAAATCTTATAGTAAAGATGAGATTCTTCGAATAATTGAAGTCGAAAAAAACATTATAACATGGGCAAAAATAGGGCTCAGAAGATGATAGGAGTGAGTTCTGAAGTATTTCACCCTCTTTTCGTAAGTCTGTAGATCGTCTTTGACCCCGCGCCTTCTGACTGTATCAACGTAATACCGTCGATAATGCGAGGCCGGGGAGGGAACGGCCGTTGAAGTCGTGAAAAAGGCAAAAAGGTGTCGTGGAAATGGAAATGAACGGATGTGACGCGGCGATCAGAGACTAGATCTGCCCCCGCTAAGTAAGAACGCCCCACGACCCTTCAGACGTTGCGACGTTCCCTTCGACTAACACCGCATTTACTGGGAAAGTTCTGAAGATTTTTCTTCCAATTTTCCAGAAAATTTTGTTCGCAATATAATCTATATTATCTGAAAATTTTGAAGGTAATCAAGCGTAACTTTCCTCAAAAATAAATATTTTATCCTGGGAGATTTGGCAACCTCTGAAGGCTCATACGGCGTTTTTCCCGAGCACGGCAGAGATCACGACCCCACTCCCCGAGGGCGTTGAGACACTCGAACGCGTTCGAGTCTCTAACGAAGCATAAAATTTCAATTATTCCTTATCTGAGCCTCAATAAAAACTGGGCAGTCGAGACTTTATTGCCTCCCATTTCGAAGGCGCTTTCCGGCTCGCACAGACACCAGGCCCCGGCCGAACACGATTTTTTAAGTGTTGACATCGGAACGAACTAGTTGGGCCTGCCGAGATTACTCGGACAGTTGATTCCTTAAATCGATTAATATTATTAGTCAATTGTTAAAATATCAGCGAATGTACAAGGTGTCTCCTGCTCCAGAAAATAGTATAACTTTTTCATGGGCGGTCCAGAAGTACATTTAAGTCAAATATTCCGCCAGAAAGTTCGGAATTTTTCGCGCGCAAATTTCGAATTTTCAAATTTTTTTTTAGGTAATTCCATCAATCATGGAGACGCTGGAAAAGTGCTGAGCTTTTTTGTTGAGAAGGTGCTGACTTTTTTTGGGAAGATACTGAAAAAATGCCGCTTTTTTTGCGAGCCAATAATTTTGCTAGATACCCTGATGTACACTGGAAAAAAAACCACATTGGATCTAGAGTCCAGGCTCTTAAAAACATCGACAAGAAAAAGTACTCTTGATTCAATCAGAATCTAGCTTAAACCAAGAACCAAGCCTCTTAATTTGAGCGGATTTCCTTTTGATTTAAGCAAAAATTTGATTGAATCAAGAGTATTTTTTCTTGTCAATGTATTCAAGAGTCTGGACTCTAGATCCAATGTGTTTTTGTTTCCAGTGTGATATAGGGTGTATATTGGATTAATATAAAGTTTTAAACTTCAGGTAGGAATCCTCATATGAAAATGTAGGAATATCGATCTGCTACAAAAAATAAGAAATAAAAGAAATAGAATAAAATAAAACACATTGAATTCCAGAAACTGCGCCTATCGTGAAAGATCGGTTGAACGTATGTGCGAGCACCAAGTGGATGAGCTAGTTGGCTGCCGGTGTATTATGAAGCGACCTCGCATTCCCACTCCAGCCCCGCTTTCCAGGGGTGAAAACTTTCAGGCTTTACTTCTCTCGAGATAATCTTCGAACCTGGCCTTTCCATCGCAAAAACTCGAGCTCCAACTACTCTTTATTTATTTAATCGTATATTTGTTTGTGACACACTTTCTCTCTTGAAGTACTCCCTTTTTATATCGTTGGATGCATCGTCCTCGTCGCGGAAAAGGATTTGCCCAGTAGTTCAAGCGAAAGTTTCCCCGAGTTGGTATCCTTTTAACGGAAAGTTTCAAGCCATCCTTAAAGAATCGAAGTCGGAATAAAAGCTGTGGTCAAGGTGTCAAATTTCGAGGAAAATCTTTGACAGCACTGGAAAAAAAACACATTGGATCTAGAGTCCAGACTCTTGAAAACATTGACAAGAAAAAATACTCTTGATTTAATCAGATTTTTGCTTAAATCAAAAGGAAGTCCGCTCAAATTACGAGGCTTGGTGCTTGATTGAAGCAAAAATCCGATTGAATCAAGAGTATTTTTCTTGTCGATGTTTTTAAGAGTCTGAACTCTAGATTCAATGTATTTTTTTTTCCAGTGTGGTCGCTCAATTTTCTTTTTATCTTCTGTGTCAATAAATTTCAATAATTAAGCCCAGGAGGTAATTGACGCACCGAGGAGCACTACCACACTATATAGCTTTTGCGCTTCAACGGCCATGCAAATCAAGTCTATATGTTGAGATAGATTTGCGAAGGGCGTATCTGAAATACGAGTATCCTGCGATCGGGATCCTACGTTCAACGACTGAAAAGACTCTAAGAAACGAACGGATCGTATTGAAGGGAAAACCGGAGCGAAGTTGACTAAAATGCCAATCACAATTAATCTATCGAACGCCAATCCTAATTAAGGGTACCTCCAACTGTCATAAACTTCTTACGTATTGACTGTCTGAAGTAAAAGAAGTTTTTAATCGTTACAAGGTTAGAAAAATAAATAATAAGCATGCAGAAGGACCAGCCCAGCATTTTATATTACCTACCGGCAGCTTTTGTACGTAAGGTGTCGATTTAGAATAAAATTCTCCAAACTTCTTGACTCAGAAGTCCTTTGATCACAATATGGACTAGATTCATGAGAAAGCATTGGACCATATTTCGGAAGGTAATTTTCATTAAACTGAAGTATAAAACCGGGGACCGCTAGTGCAATTTTCTAAATTTTGTTGTGTCAAATGCTGTTCAATTTGGCAAACGAAAATCGAGTTTCTGGATTTTGTTTTGCTGAATAATTTTAAATCTGGCAAACAAACCATCGAGTTCAAACAAGAGATTCACTCACATGCTTATCTTCCATCTGTTTGTTTCCTTACCTCGTCTTTCGTTGAAAGCTGCTTTTTTGATAAGAAGGAGAAGACTGGCAACTTATGAAAAAGCTCCGTAAATTAGTTCATTAGTTATTTCAGAACTTTGCGAAACTAAACTTTTTCATTTAAATAACACCCAGAGTTAGATACCGTCTAAACTAATACAAATAAAACAATTCTCACTGACCATATCCAAAACCCTAAAAGAAAACTCAGTTTTTAAAACGCGGCTAAACTAACCTCAGGCTGAAAAAGTGCTTTTAGTGAAAGTTATACTGCCCGATTTAAAACTTAATTTTGACATAGTTTTGGTTATTCAACGTTGAGAGGTTTACTTTTTTCAGCATCAGAAAATGTCTGCCCACATGCGGATCATTTCGAGTCTACGGACAGCTGTACAGCCAAAACCAAACTCAGAGGTTAAATCGAATGAGAGCAGCTTTTCGCGTCTCAGGTGTTATTCTACGAACAGCTGTACAGCCAAAACCAAACTCAGAGGTTAAATCGAATGAGAGCAGCTTTTCGCGTCTCAGGTGTTATTTAAAAATTCACGCGACCACTAAGAAATAAATTTTTCGAAAAAATCAATAACAAATTCAGTCTTAAATTTTAAAAGTTGAATAGAATTAATGTTTAAATTTTGCGTCTAATTATGTTTTTAAATATCCTGCGGTTTTTAGGAAAGTTGGGCAAAAATAATATAATATATCAATAATTAAAATAATTTATTTTATAAATAGACATGGGAACGTAAATGCTCTTACGACTTTTCTCCTTAATAGCAGACTAGACCGGGGGATGAAATTTTTGGGTCCCGAAAAACACTGGAATAAAAGTCTCTTGGCTCTGGAGTCCAGACCCTTTAATTCGTCAATTTGCCGAGGAAAAATACTCATGATTTTTGCAGAAATCGAGAGCCGAGACTCTCAATTCAAGCGGAAATTCCATTAAATCAAGAGTATTTTATTTTCGAAACATTTTTGAAAATCTGGATTCTGGATTTGGGAGACTTCTCCTGCTCCGGTTGGTATATCCAGTCCTCCGTCAATTCTATCTTCCAATCAGAATGGCCCAACTGAGTTAATTAGATGCCGTTTTTTATGTTGGTATCGCACAACTTGCCGGGGAGATTCACGATGGTTGAGTTGATCATGTGCGTATTGTTGGAGCCTCCGATGGCTTCCTCGGATTGAATCGACTTCAATGCAGGCGCCATCAGGGAGCTCTGCGGTGCCCTAAATTATCAAAGCGCCGCGCTAACAGCCCCGAGTGTTAAATAATGCCCCGAGAATCGACGTCAACTCGGCTGCGCCAAGGAAAAACGCCGTATCAACATCCTCATGTTGCCAAATTCTCTTCGATTTAACGTAAAAATATGAAATAATTTCGATCATACAAACGGTAGCATGAATTTCAATCATCGTTTCCCAGACGAGGGGAACATAACTGAGTATCAACGCTGCAAAATTTCCGTCGGTGAATCGTATTTTTGAAAGGAGACTGTACAGGTGCCATCTTATTAAGATAACTTAATCGGGAGCTGAGTGAAACTGATGGCAAGTCCCTCGGATCTGTGAGGAGACGAGAAAAGTGGAAGTGCCTTCAGTTTTAAAAATGCATCACACACAGCCGTGGAACACGTATAGTTGCATCACGAGTAGGCGCCAAAATCAACTCGGTGTAGATAAAAGACGAGAAAAGTGAAAGTGCCTTCAGTTTTTAAAAATGCAACACGCACAGCCGTGGAACACGTATAGTTGCATCACGGATAGGCGCCAAAATCAACTCTGTGTAGATAAAACATGTATTCTTGACAACAATCATGCATATTCTCCCTTGAAATTTTCAGATATTTTAGATTTAATTGCTTACAAAGTTGCACTGGAAAAAAAACACATTAAATCTAAAGTCCAGACTCTTGAAAACATTGACAAGAAAAAGGACTCTTGATTCAACCAGATTTAAGCTGAAATCAAAAGGAAATCCGCTCAAATTAAGAGGCTTGGTTCTTGATTTAAGCTTAGATCTGATTGAATCAAGAGTATTTTTTCTTGTCGATGTTTTTAAGAGTCTGGACTCTAGAGCCAATGTGTTTTTTTTACAGTGTGTCTGAAAATTGTGGAAAATAATATTCAAAATGCTCCCAGTAAATTCGTTTTTTATCGGAGGAAACTTGACAACGTCTGGTGGCTTATACGGCGTTCCTCCTTAGCACGGCAAAGTAGGTACTCGAGCTTCAAGGAGGAAGCAAGAGGGCATCGTTAGATCCGGCAACACGGCCTCAAGACCCGGGGGCGGGAGAGGCGTTGGCACGTTGCTACATAGACGGAGAGAGTTTTCCGGGTTTCGCGGGGGGCGCTGCGAGGGGGGGGGCGGTGGAAGGGGGGGGTATCCCCGGGAATCGGGGTGTGATCCCGCGAGCGTGTGCGCCCGGGTGAAATTGCGGCTGACTTTGATTAATGAAAATGACAGTCTGACTCAGACAAATATAAGTTGGAAATCTCTCATTTCGAGCGGAATTTGATTCACTCTGCCCGGGTCGCCCCCCCCCCCCCCCCCCCCCNAACCCGACTGTGGGGGTGGGGAGTAATCTGATTTAGTGATTCCGTATCGGCGTGACGTCATCAGTGGCGATTCTCGCTAGTCATCGGCAACACTGCCCTCTTTTTATTCGACCCCGTTGAAAATAATCGAGGTCTGATGAAGCAGTGGTTACGGATGGGGGAGAACGTTAATCAGGCCGCTTGATTCCTGATTATTCGTGTCTGTAATCTGATTTAGTGATTCCGTATCGGCGTGACGTCATCAGTGGCGATTCTCGCTAGTCGTCGGCTACACTGCTCTCTTTTTATTCTACCCCGTTGAAAATTATCGAGGTCTGATGAAGCAGTGGTTACGGACGGGGAGATTGTTAATCAGGCCGCTTGATTCCTGATTATTCGTGTCTCCTGCGGAAGCTGAGTTTCAAAAAAATCATGTTCATGCTGAAATCGTGGAAATTTCTACCTGAATATTTCACCGATTTTCCCTCTGATTTTATGCAAAAAAAAAGGGAGAAAAAATTTAGACGAAAAGGAGGTATACCCTTGTATTTGAAGAATTAGCATAGTTACTTTTGAAACTTAAGAAAGGAGTTACATTCCTTTGTCCGGGAAGAAACGATAAGAGGCCGTTCATAAATTGACTGCAGTTTGCAATTTGGAGCTATAAATTCTAACTCATCTGAAAAAACACTTATGTGCATAGGGAAACTAATGTCACATACGTTGTTTTTAAACTGGGCTAGAATTTATAGTTCCGAATTGCAAAATGTAGTCCAAATTACGTAACGCTCAGAGTGGTGAGGGAGGTCAAGGCGAGCATTACGCCATTTTATTTTTACGTATCAAAAGATAGCCTACGCCAATAAAGCGTTACGATGGGAAGATGAGGGGGGGAAGGTAAAATGCCGAAAAGGTGCACTAGGGAATTTTTAAACGCTCCCTAAGTATAGACCATCAAAACGCAATTCTACGACAAGTGCAACTGACCTATCGCGTGAACCGAAAATTACGGTTACCAGAACCGGGAGTATCGGCTCATGAACCGAGCAGACTCGGAACACCGTATACAGAGCCGAACTTTTTTTTACTCCGCGCAGTGAGGACCCTTCACCCATAAAAGTTGATGCCCCAACGCTAAACACCGCCATATTTTTCCATCGACGTGTCTGTAAGATAATCAACTTTACGGGTCGAGATGTGTGGCGCTCAACATCTCAATCCTCCCTCCCTTCACACCCCCCGAGATCCCCCCTCTCCGCCCGCCGCCCCCTCCGTCGCAGACGTTAAGCGCAACTGCACTCCGTGATGGACCCTGGCGCCCGTTAAAACCCTGCGGATTCAGGGTCCAGCGAGAGGAGGGAATTACGCGGCCTCGCTTCGGCGTAGCCCGGCGATATTAGGTGAGCTTGCAGCCGCTCTACTTGACGTTTCAACGAGGAGGTATCGCGCCCGGCGAGGAGTATGTTTTGACGTTAACTCATTAAATCCTGATGTTTGATGTGCGCTTTTTAACTCCACCCCCGCCCCCGCCTCGCGCGGTCCGACCCGTGCGTGATCGGCCGCTCGCCGGGCTTTTGACAGGCGCGGCTTCCCTTAAAACCACCCTCCCCCCCCCNCGGGGAGGGAGGGGGGGTTGATCGTTCGATGTATTAGGTTGAGGCGACGGGAGAGTTCCGATCGAAATAAAGTAGAAGTGACCGGTGCTCGGAGTGCGTTTTTAAAACGCACGGTCGGCAAGCGCTCGTTTAGGGTTTAATTTTTATTTTTTATCAAGCGGTAACGAGGAGAAAATATTTTAGAGACGCCTCACTGGTAAAAAGAAAGGCTCCTCCGATTCAGAGTCTAGACTTGCAAAGCATTTAACAAGGAAAAATACTCTTGATTCAATCGGAGTTTTGCTCAAATCAAGAGGAAAGCCACTGATGAGGCTTGGACCGGTGCTTGGAGTGCGTTTTTAAAACGCACGCCTGGCAAGCGCTCGTTAAGGGTTTAATTTTTATTTTTTATTTTTTTTAAGCGGTAACGAGGAGAAAATATTATAGAGTCGCCTCACTGGGAAAAATAAGGCTCTTCCGATTCAGAGTCTAGACTTGCAAAGCATTCAACAAGGAAAAATATTCTTGATTCTATTGGAGTTTTGCTCAAATCATGAGGAAATGCACTGATGAGGCTTGAACCGGTGCTTGGAGTGTGTTTTTAAAACGCACGCCTGGCAAGCGCTCGTTTAGGGTTTAATTTTTATTTTTTATTTTTTCTAAGCGGTAACGAGGAGAAACTATTTTAGAGACGCCTCATTGGGAAAAAGAAAGGCTCTTCCGATTCAGAGTCTAGACTTGTAAAGCATTCAACAAAGAAAAAGTACTCTTGATTCAATCGGAGTTTCGCTCAAATCAAGAGGAAATCCACTGATGAGACTCGGCTCTCAATTCAAGCAAGAATCCGTTTGAAATAAGAGAATTTTTCTTATCAAATTTTTACAAAGTCTGGACTTTAGATCCAAGAGACTTTTTTCTCGAGTGCCTACCGCTTTTTTCCTGTCCTGCTGTGCCAAGAAAGAACGCAGTATGAGCCTTTAGAAGTTGCAAAATTTCCTTTGATAAAATACGAATTTTCAGAGGAGCCAGTTGGTTAATATTAATCCACCAATATTTCGGAGCATTATTCGCAGTGTAACTCCTCTCAAAGTAAACACTTCATCGAAGGAAATTTGGCAACCCTCAATTGTTCATACGGTGTTTTTCCTCAGCATGGCAGCGAGTGCAATGTCAAGTTTCTTTCGGAAGTCGCAAGTTTCATATTCAGCACCCGAAAAGTAAATTTTGGACGGAAAGAATCTTTTGAGGTGTACTCTCCGCACTATACTTATAAACCAATTAACGAGATTATTCAGTTTTTGGCTTCTCATAGTGAAATCAAACCAAGTACTGAGCTATTACCCGATGTTCACTGCAATGAAATGCAAACTCAGACCATGCTTTAATAAAATAAAAATTGCTTTTTGCACTCTTACACATTGTTTTTTATCAAAGCATGGACTGGATTCGCATGCCATTGCAGTGAAAATCGGTTAAATAATTTGATGTGATTTTAAAATAATTAACTGTTGATTGGAAAAGAAAACACATTGGATCTAGAGTCCAGACTCTTGAAAACATTGACAAAAAAGGACTCTTGATTCAATCAGATTTTTGCTTAAATCTAAAGGAAATCCGCTCAAATCAAGAGGCTTGGTTCTTGATTTAAGCTAAAATCCGATTGAATCAAGAGTATTTTTTCTTTTCGATGTCATTACGAGTCTGGACTCTAGTTCCAATGTGTTTTTTTCAGTATTGATTATTTTCTTACATTTTACCGTTGCGGTATTTTACGTTTTTGTTGACACGGTGATCTTCGGCATCTCAACGCGGTACCTTCAGTGGGTCGTAGAAAATTTTCCGACGCAGAACACGGTGGCTGCTCTCCTTACAGAGGCCTCTCGGTTTTTAATTTCAAAACTTAGGCGTCCGACGTAACTTAGCATCGCCGCTCGACCGCGTGGGAGCAAAAAATGCATTCCCGTGAGGCTACAAAAAATCCATAAAACCACTTGACTGTAATTTCAGCTGCAGTTGATGCTCCTATTCTTCCGCGCTGCGATGCAGAAAATTGTGCCGAGTATATTTACCGAGGCAGAAAAAAAAAACGGCTACCATTTAACTGTGTACTTTCAGATGTGGTCGCCCGCGAACGGTGACGTATTTTAATAAGTTTCGTTCTATTTCCTTTGCCTCTTCAGAGAGGAGCTCCGAGCTCCGGCCGACAAAACGACGGTGGCCACGATGTTCTCGAGAAACCCTTTGAAAAAGAATTAAACGTTTTCGACCGCGCAACTAGTGCAAAATTCAACTCGGTTTCCGTTGTCTAAAAATTAGGTGAGTACGTGCGGAGGGAAACCACGAGCTCCTCTCCTCTATGCAAAAACGAGTTTAAAGTTTACAATTCAGAGGATGCTATCCTTACATATCCCACTTACATCCTCGTCGTACCCCAGGATAATGAGCCCTTAGTAATTGAGCGAATCGGGAAGTCTGAAATGTACTCCTAACATAAATCTGCGTAAGAAATTTGCGTTTTTTCAAGCTTACCGCTTCTAAAACGATACTACGACACTCTCGGCACAGGTGAATGTTTCGTAAGGGGAATCATGCCACCCAATCCTGCCTAGGATGCTACACGAAGTTCAACGTGACCGACCTCAACCCGCCGAAACACACACGATACCAGACAGGATTTTATCAAGGAGCATATTTATATTAACATTTTCTTTGTGTTGACGAAGACCATGATGCTTCCTCATGATTTGCGCGCGGAAGCGACAACCATGTTGAATTTTGTGTAGCATCCTAGTGCGTAAGGGTTGGATGGAACGACTCCTCTGACGAGATGTTCACCTGTGCCGTAGTATCGTTTTTGAGGCGGTTAGCTTAAGAAAAACCCATATTTCTCTCGCAGATAGATGTTCGGAGTGTATTTCAGACTTTCCTGATGCGCTCGTCGTCATTTTTGAGCCATTTTCTTCTAGAAACCACTCTTCTTTTTGCCCCTGCTAAAGTTTTCAACAAAGCCATTCCGCCGTGCCAAGGAAAAACGCCGTACGAGCCATCAGTAGTTGCCAAGTTTACTTCAATAAAAACCTAATTTCCTAGGAAAATTATGGATTCTTGTTTCCAAAATTTTCGGAGAAGGAAAAATATGCATAAATGTTTATACTTGTTTAAATGTTTACGTGTAATAATACTTGTTTTATCAAGGGAAATTTGGCAACTCTCGAATGTTCATACGGCGTTCCTCCTTAGCAAGGTAGCACTAGGAAGTAGGAGGATGATAATCCTTACACACCCCACTTACATCTTCGTCTTACCTTAGAGTAATAAGGTCAACCTAAGCTTATAATCGAAATCTGGTAATATCCCTGTCCCCCGTACAGTTCCATGCTTTCTAGGGCTCATGTAGAAATAGAGTTACGCCGCTACGTTATCGGGACCAAGCCGGTCCGGGGCAGAAGAGGTTAATCTCACCTCAAGTTAGTAATTGCGATAAAAGGTCCGATCATTAATTGCGCCTAAAACGGCGACAGTGAGCAATGGAGTCACGCGGCGGCGCCTGCAACTGTGCGCCTTTCAGGCTTGTCACATTTTGCCGCAAAATCCGAACTTCCCCTCGGTCTCCGATTAAATATATGCAAGCTTTATAGCACGATATGGCGAACAGGAAAGTCGCCGGATCTTAGATTTTCGTGCTGCGGAAGAACAACGTATGAACCATTGGAAGTTGCCTGTTTTGATATTCCACAAATTAATTCAGAGTTTTATATCAACTGCACTGGAAAAAAACACATTGGATCTAGAGTCTAGACTCTTGAAAACATTGACAAGAAAAAATACTCTTGATTCGATCAGATTTTTGCTTAGATCAAAAGGAAATCCGCTTAAATTAAGCGGCTTAGTTCTTGATTTAAGCTTAAATCTGATTGAACCAAGATGAGTCAAGAGTATTTTTTCTTTTCAATGTTTTTAAGAGTCTGGACTCTAGATCCAATGTGTTTTTTTCCAGTGTGGGATATCTACAAATTCAGAGGGGAAACATGCATACTTTTTTTTTATAAATCAATAATACATCAGATGAAATTTGACCTGATTTTTTCGCGCGATTTTCCCCAAAGTAAGTCCCCTCTGTTGGCTCTATCGTCTGTGTGGTTGGCTCTATCGTCTGTGTGGTTGGCTCTATCGTCTGTGTGGTTGGCTCTATCGTCTGTGTGATATAGACCCACCGGTCAATACCGCCACGCTAGGAAAGAATCCGTATGAACCTTTGAGTGTTAGTAAATCTTCTTCCTTAAATTTTTCATATTTCAGAAAATTCATAAGTATTTTGTGTCGGAATTTCCAGAGAGTTAAGATGAAACTGCAAATAAATTTCTTATGAACCGGTTACATCGCATTTGTTGTCAGTACAAAAGTCTCAAATGTTGAGTGTCTGAAAATATTACGCCAATATTTTCAGAAGGTACTCTCGGGATCAAAATAAGACTCTTTTGTGTTATAATGTTTTTTCAACCCCCATCCCTCATTTCAGAATTACCGCCTCTCAAAATTTGGACCAAAGAGCCGTTTTGCCTAGATTGTGACGACAGTTATGAATAATATGCAAGAGAAGTGACTTTTCTCTGTTCTTTTACACGCTCAACACATTGCGGACTTTGAGAAAATTGAAATTGTATTTTAAGGGGAGTTTTATAGGAAGGGCTGTAATTCGGAACGATGGGATTTTTTTGAAAATTGTCGTAGGACAGCAGAGTCTCTCTAATCCAAAAATTGAGTCTGAAAATATTTGCGTAACTTCGCGACACTTTAGTTATTGTCTCCGATCTAAAGTCTGTCATTCTGACTGAAATACGACTTAGTTTCTAATGCTATCAAAAGGTATCCGTAGAAATTTAAGTAACACCAGTAAAACGTTCTACATAAGTCGCAGAGCGTTGCGTAGCTACAAGAGATAATTCGTCGCTCCTCTGACGTAAGGGCGTATCTCTATGCTCACGTGAGCCTTGTCCTCCATTCAACGATATACTGTCCAGGGCTCACGTGGCAATAGAGATACGCCCCCACGTCAGAACGGTGACGATTGGACGTATTTCTGCCGAACTGAACTATATGCATTATAACGTGAGCCCTGTTATGCATATATTCTTACGAGTCTCAGGGCTCATGTCTCAATGCGCATAGCTCCGTTCGGCGGAAAAACGCCCAATTTTGCATGCCTCTACTTCGTCGGGAGGGTCTTTAATTGCTCCAAGTTTGAGCGCGGCGACAGTTGTACTTTACCTCCTCAAAATTCCGCGACGCGCGAGCACGCGGAGCCCTCACTCAGGGCTCGTAACTCAGTTGAATTACGTTACTCGCTCGGAAAAGGCAACAAACGACAGAAACAGATTAGATGCTCCGAGTTAGGGCGTCCTACATTGTTGTCCCCGATGCGCGAGCGGGCGGCAACTCGAGTCGAGGTATATTAAACTGTACTCGCGAAAAATTGTGATTTCATTAAGCAACAGCCAGTTGCTCCCGCCGGAGAGTGACAACTCCCATTCCCGCTGCCGTGCCGAAGTTTTAGTTCGCCCCGGGATAATGCGGTTTCCTAGACGCCAGGCCGCCGAACACGCAATGCTGTCATGACGTCCTGGAACGGAGGGCCCGTGCTGACAGCCGAACTACTGAATAGAGCAGTGAGAACATGGGACCTGGAAAAGTTTGATGTACCGGGATTTATCAGCGAACATACCGTAAATGAAAAACATGAATTTCGTCAGAATTGCAGCAAGATTTAATTCATCGATCAATTGGATGTATTTATGCTACAAAGAAGTAGAGGGGGGTGAGGAAGATGGGTGTGCTCGTAAAAGCTGCCTATAAGAAACGATGTATAAGTGGGTGTGATTCTTTTTGGCAAAATAAAAAAAGGGGTATTTATATTAGATTAAAAGGAACTAAGCGCCAAAATACGCTAACAAATAAGCCGTAGCTGTGTGACATAGAGCAGGGAGAACATGGTGGCTGGGACCTGGAAAAGTTGGATGTGCCGGGATTTATTAGCGAACGTAAATGAAAAACATGAATTTCGTCAGAATTGCAGTAAGATTTGATTCATCGATCAATTGGATGTATTTATGCTACAAAGAAGTAGAGGGGGGTGAGGAAGATGGGTGTGATCGTAAAAGCTGCCTACAAGAAACGATATAAAAGTGGGTGTGATTCTTTCTGGCAAAATGGAAAAGGGGGACTTTGTATTACATGGAAAGGAACTAAGCACCAAAATACGCTAACTAATGAGCCGTAGCTGTGTGACAACGGAGTTGTGAACAGGGCTCATGAGTTGAAGAGCACCGTCCCCGATTCTGTCGATCTTCCCGTTGACGCTAAAGCCATGGTAACGTCATCAATGAGATTTTCCGATGACGTCATCTTCGTTTTTTCAGTGACATTTTTTGATCGGCTAATTCATCGAGCAGTTTGAACATAAATAGCGCTATCGCACAAAAATTGTCTCAGCTTTTTACACCATAGTGAGATGTAATATAAAGTAGAGCGATAAGGATAGTTTTTAATTTAATAACATTCATCAGAAACTTTGACGCACGGAGGTGTTAAGTTTGTACGCATTTGCCGTTTTGCCTTCAATTTTCGAGGGAGGCGAGAGAACATCCTCAAAGTGGCGATAACTATCAGTTTGAAAATGTGTTATAGATCAAACGTCTAATAGAATTGAAGCATGAAAGAGAAACGAAGTACGCCCTTAATTCTGAGCGTAGATAATTTAAACTATTTGAGAGTCGAAATAATTGTCTGACGTGGAGAGGTTTAGTCGCTTCGACTTACGAATTTTCTCATATTTCGATGGAATAGATATGCTTCGTTTTTAAGTACGATCTCCTATGGGCTGATTATTGAATATGAAACACAAAGCTATAGACAAAGAACGAGAGACAGAAAATGTAGCGGTAATATTAGTGGATGCGGGTTTTCAATGGACAATGTGGTTAAATGATTGGTGGGTTGCTTAGTCTATTACTCCTAGTCCTCCCTTTGTACATTGCAACCACCCACCGCTTCCATCAGTACGATAGCTCCATTTTTTCTGTGTCACCTTCTTTTATCACCTTTTTTTTTATTAATTTCAATTATCAGCCCGTTTAAGATTGATCTCTGAAACGGAGAATTTCTCCTTCACCGAAATCTGAAAATTCGCAAGTCGAAGCGCCTAGACCTTTTCTCGCCATACCACTATTTCGACTCTCGTGTACCCTAAATTGTCTAAGCTCAGACTTGAAGGCGTACTCTTTTTCTCCTATGACCTTTAACTCGATTTGTCGGATGACACGTTAAAAATCCTCGAAAAAGTAGCTCAAACTAATAACTATCGCAGCTTTGTGGTTGTATGAGGTTGTTATACCTCAAAAATTGAAGGGGAAACAGGACTGCCGACAGAATTTATATTTCCGCGTTTCAAATATGCTTATTAAATTAATAGATTGAAGTAATTACTCTCATATCTCGTTTTTGTAATGTATATGTAAAAAAAGCTCCTGTTTGTGTGTGCGCAGCGCTATCTTTGCCCTAATTGGTCGATGAATTAACCTATCAGAAAACTTCATTGAAAAAGTTGAGATGACGTCATCAGAAAATCTAATTTTCAGTCAGATACAGGGCCGTTCATAATATACGTGACGCTGCAGGAGGGAGGAAGGGTTTGCAACCCAGGGGGTCCACGAACACCGGTCTGCGCGCATCACGCCTACCTCCCCATCCATCAGTTTTTATACCGTCGAGCTAAGTCATCGCCTCCGCAGTTGACGTAACGCGGGGATTGGAAATCGGGCGATCGATCCGGAATGATCTAGCTAATCGCCCGCCGCCGGAATCCGACCGGTGGCGAACATAAATCAGGAGCCGCCGCTAACTCTCATAATCCGCGGCCTAATTCCCCCTCCACCCACCTACCCCGCG
>NW_017547114.1:617351-631608 GCF_001854935.1 Bemisia tabaci
ACCCCGCGCCGCCCGCCCCCCCCTACCCCCAACCTGAGACGAGCAGTGGCGTGGCGTGAATTGCGATGTATCGATTGTTCTGCCATTTAAACATATGGCAAAGAATCGATTATTAAGGTGTTCGCTGCGAACACCCTGTTTTTCGATCCTTTTCCATAGGTTTAAATGGTATAACAATCGATACATCGCAAAGCACGCCACGCCACTGGACTAGAGGGAGCCCGCGAGCTGAAAACGGAAGTGGGTGGACGGAGGCCCAAGTGGAAGTGGGCTGTGGGCAGAGCGCTTAATAAGCTCCACCATTAACCGCTGCCCGCTCCTCCCCCCCCCCCCCCNTTTTAAAAACGATTTGTACCGCGTACGCACCCTCCATATGCCACGACCACCTGTATTTTGTTTAACGCAATGCTCGATAAAAAAAAACAGGACGAGGTTAAATGTTTTAATTTAGCTGTCCATCGTAAAAGGGGAGGGGGCTACGAAACCCCCTACCCCTTACTCTTGACTGGAAAATTTTCTCGAAAGGTTGTTTGTCGTAATTTTTAGGGATTTGTTTTCATCTGCACCCTCCCTTTTGAGATACTCTTGTCCCGGGGACCAAAAATATAAACTCAAGGACGAGGTTAAATGTTCTAATTTAGATGTCTACCGTGAGGGGGGGTGNGTTTGGGGGGGGGGGCCTCCCTCACTCTTGACTGGACAATTTTTTCAAAAGGTTGTTTTTCGTAATTTTTAGGAAGTTTTTTCCTCTGCACCCACCCTTTTGAAATCTTCTTGACCGAAGGACCAAAAATATAAAATTTGAATGGAATTTGATCTTTAATTTTTATTGGTAAGTTGGACGTTCTGGGAGATTGCTCTTAATGTCGGGACGTTGAAACTCAGAACTTCGTTGAATAAACTACCAATTCGACTACATTTTGTATTTCGAACTACAATTATTTTTGGCTCATCGGTAAAAACACTTAAGTGCATAGGAATACATGCGTTATTTCCCCACTGAGACGGATATTTAATTGCAAAATGTTGTCCAATTAGACAAAAATATGTCGATAATAGAGGTGAACACGTCTCTTTACCCATACGGCCGATGTATTTTCGTCTTTTTGGTAGTTCTTTCGTCTGTTTCCGGAGTTCTAACGCCCGGATATGTAGAGCGATCTAATCTGGTCCAGAAAACCCGGAAAAATCTGATACATTTTTTTTCAAACTGGCTGGGAACTTGGGGGCCCATGCCTCAAAAATTGTAAATACTGGCGGTAGATTTGCCTTTAAGTTGACGTTATCTTATCCAAAGGAACCGCGCATCACGCAAACCTTTCCCACACAGTTCCTCTTGAATAAATTATTATCACATAGCTCCGTATTTATTCCAAGAGGATCTATGTACTTCGCAAACCCTATTCACATAATTCCTTTTAGCACACGATAAACTATCCGACAAGGAACTAATGTGTTCGAGAAGACACGGATAAATATAATGGAGGGAAAACGATGGGAAAATAGTGCAGCGATCTCTTTTCGTCATTTGAGTGTGGAATGGAACGAGTGCATCAAGATCTGGCGCGTCGATTGAGGAGAAAGCGGAGCGGAAAATAAAAATCCTGGATGAGAGGGAAAACCAACGACGGGAAAGTGAAAGGGTGGAAGGGGAGGAGAAATATGACCGTGAGACAGTGAGGGAAGGGGGTAACTTAATGCTATTTCAATAATTTAAATGTGATGATATTTCCTTTGCGATACATCCTAGAGCATCCGGCGCCTCAAATACAGCGCATAATGTTATCCAGCCTTCCGGGAACGTGACACCCATGTTGCCAAATCCCTCTCCTTTTTTTTCAAATCGCCGAGTAAAACATTCACTTTTGGTTTCGGGTACAGTTGTGAGAGTTAGGAAGTAAGGAATCCATTTCTGATCACTGGAAAACTCGAAGAAAAAATTAGGCATGGCGTGATGTAGTTAGGCTAATTCCGGCCGAACACTGGAAAAAAAACCACATTGGATCTAGAATCCAGACTCTTGAAAACATTGACAAGAAAAAGGACTCTTGATTCAATCAGATTTATGCTTAAATCAAAAGGAAATTCGCTCAAATTAAGAGGCTTGGTTCTTGATTTGAGCTTAAATCTGATTGAATCAGGAGTATTTTTTCTTGTCGATGTTTTTAAGAGTCTGGACTCCAGATCCAATGTGTTTTTTTCTTCCAGTGTTTATGAAGGAATATTTGAAGTGACCATTTGAAGACACAATGAGCCTCTAGACAGGGTAAGAACTGGAGGCTCTAAGCACATGAATCTGCATCAGAATTTCGCGTAGAATTCAATGGTACAAACGGGAATTCATGAAATCAACTAATAAGCGAGATATTTGCGTAAATAGACTGCGCATTTTTGTAAATCCCGCTCGCCTAATATACGAATGACGTCACATTTGTAGCCAATAGGATTGTCGCAGCGNATCCAGACTCTTGAAAACATTGACAAGAAAAAGGACTCTTGATTCAATCAGATTTATGCTTAAATCAAAAGGAAATTCGCTCAAATTAAGAGGCTTGGTTCTTGATTTGAGCTTAAATCTGATTGAATCAAGAGTATTTTTTCTTGTCGATGTTTTTAAGAGTCTGGACTCTGGATCCAATGTGTTTTTTTCTTCCAGTGTTTATGAAAGAATATTTGAAGTGACCATTTGAAGACACAATTGAATGACTTATAGGCGATCTCTAATGTTCTATTTTATTCTGCCAAAGGGAGATCAATTTTTTGCGATTTTTGACGGTGTGAAAAATTAAAATGTGGAAAGTTAAAATGGATTCAGAACTTAAACACAATTAAAGTTGTAAAATCTCCGGGTCTCAGGCAACTACACGACTCTTGAGTTGCGCAATTTGACAACGCGCACTTCAAAAAACCGAATCGAATGATCTTTTCCGAGCCGTGCCGCGCTGCACAGTGGATCAAGTCAACAAGAGAAGTCAGACAAAATCTGGGAACTTTGAAAGCCTTTATTATTTTAAAAAAAAATTCACAAATAGTTTGAGAGTGGTTTCATTGGCTCTTCCATGAAGGTTTCTTTCAGAAACACCCTTTGAAACTGAATTTGTGATGAGATAAACGTAAGTATTCGAAATTTTAGCCAAAAATTACATGTCATACCTCTTCTATCAGTTCGTTCCACTGTGCGCCGTGCCGGTGGCGTACAAGAATCCAGGCAAGAGAGGTGACGAAGTTAAGCTAGGAGGAGGAGGACGGAAATCTTAAAATGTTTTCGAATGCCTGACTCCATCGGCGACAGTTGCAACTTGCGACGTGCGGAATATGGCATCTTCATGAAGTATGACTCGTCGGTTCGCAATCTGTACATGTCAGGGGCGGCAAATGGATGACAGTTTCAAAGCGCATGTGGTGAGCCGCCGCGAGCGTGTGCGGGCTCCAGGAGTGGCGGAGTGGGTTACCTGTCGTAATTTGGAGATGGGAAAATTATATTTCGGTCCGCGCCGCGATTTCCCGCCGCACTGTGTATCGTGTCAGTCAGAGAGGTCGGACATGAAACGTTTGACTTAAACAGCAAATTTTGGTGTTTATTTCGTTTTATTTTGAATTTCAAGGGCAGTTTTCGAAACTCACGGGCGACAATGCGCCAAATGCGCCTGAAATACGGCCACGGCGCCTAAAAATTAAAGGCTCTGCGCCATCGTGGCCCCTATAAATTGCCCCTTAAAAATCTGAATTTTCATATCAGGTGATTATTCGAAATTTTCAGCACTATAAGTGAAAGCATCCTCTATTCTTCACGATGTCATCCTTTGTGCTTTAGGTATTTAAGTAAACAATTCATTCAACGCAACTAATTTGTTCATGTTTTCCTCTTGTTTCAGGTAAGCTTTATCTCAGATCTGATTGGTACAATTGAATGACAACGTAAGTTATTTATCACATGTTTCCTACTTATACTGCCGCGGAGGTTGGCAAAAAGTGTTCTTTGTATAATGCCGTAAGGATATCTTTGATCCCTCAAACATAATGTAGTTTAAGGAACGAACATGAATACATCCCATCAGTGTTCGAAACTCACAGGCGCCAACGCGCCAAATGCGCCTAAAAAATCGGCCATGGCGCCTAAAAAATGAAGGCTCTGCGCCAACGTGGCCCCTAAAAATTGCTCTCTAAATATCTGAATTTTCATTTTTTTTTTGTTTGTTTCAAAGTTTCTTTATTAAACTAAATGCTTATCAACTAAGACAAAGTTTTAGAAACCAGATAAATGGCGTTACATATAAATATAGGGATAAGATAACATTAAAAATAAAAGAGATTACAGAAGGAAGTACCGATGAATTTTCATATTAGGTGATTATTCGAAATTTTCAGCACTACAAGCGAAGGCTTTTTCTATTCTTCGCGATTTCGTCCTTAGTGCTTTTGTATTCCCCGAGTTACAGCTACTTACTAGTTCTGTTACGAAAACATCTCGCGTCTAACTTTTCACTGAATGCGCCTTAATATATAGGCAAAAAGTCAATTTGGCCCCTAAAATATCTTCAATGGCGCCAAAAAATCGGGCTTTATGCGCCATTTGGCTCCTAAAACTCAAAGGTGAGTTTCGAACACTGATCGTTTCAATCAGAGAGGTCGGACATGAAATGTTCGACTAAAGCAGCAAATTTTGTTCTTTATTCCGTCATATTTTAAACTTCAAGGGGTGCATGCAGTTGGAAATTTCTCGAGGAAACCAACGGAACCTCAAATATTCATATCCACGGAGTTATAAGCGTTTAAAGTTTCCAAATTTTGATCGACCTCTCTCATTGACTCGATCCACTGCGCGTCGAGTCGACGAGTTGCCGCGGATTCAAGCCGCAGCCGTTCGTGCGATTGCTGAGTGATGCTTTTTCGCAATTTTTCCTGCGATGAATTCTCGTCGAACGCATTCCGGATAGTCATTATAAAATCAGCACGTGCTGTGAAATATGTTGGTGGAAAAAATCTGGAATGGAGATGCTGCACACAGAGACGATGCATTCTAGAGACTCGGCGCACCGTGGATCGAATCAATGGGAGAGTTCAGACATTATTTGGAAACTTTAAACGCTTACAACCCCGTTTATACAAAACTTTAAGGCCTTTAAAAGGGTTCCATTGGTTTTCTTGTAAAATTTTCTTCTCAAAACACCCCTTGATATGTCGTGGATCGAATCAATGGGAGAGTTCAGACATTATTTGGAAACTTTAAACGCTTACAACCCCGTTTATACAAAACTTTAAGGCCTTTAAAAGGGTTCCATTGGTTTTCTTGTAAAATTTTCTTCTCATAACACCCCTTGATATGTAAAATGTGACGAAATAAACACCCAAATTTTGTAGTTAGAGTCCAAAATATAATGGAGATGCTGCACATAGAGACGATGCATTCTAGAGACTCGGCGCACAGTGGATCGAATCAGTGGGAGAGTTCAGACATTATTTGGAAACTTAAAGCGCTTATAACTCCGTTTATACAAAACTTTAAGGCCTTCAAAGTGGTTCCAGTGGTTTTCTTGTAAATTTTTTTTTTAGAACACCCCTTGATATGTAAAATGTGACGAAATGAAAAAAAAAAAAAAACTTTAAGAAGTGGCCCGAACTGTATGTAACAAGGTGGAAAAATGGTGCCGGGTCCACGAAATATTGTGACGAAATAAACACCCAAATTTTGTAGTTAGAGTCAAAAATTTAATTTTCGACCTCTCTGATTGACTCGATCCACTGTGCGGCGCAAAACGCGCACTAACGCTTACAAACCCCTTGGGGATACTTCACGCATTGTGCAACGCTTGGAGTATCCCCTTAGGTTTGTAGGCGCCAATGCGCGTTGGGAGCTGGTCAGTCGCCCGCCGCACCGTGGGCTGATTAGATTTGGGCTGCATTTTGCAATTCGGAGCTATAAATTCTAGCTCATTTGAAAAAACACGTATGTGCATATGGAAACTAATGGCACATGCGTTGTTTTTAAACCGGGGCGGAAGTTATAGTTCCTAATTGCAAAATGTAGTCCATTTAGTGATCAGTCGTGTTATCTGTTCTTCCCTCCCGTCTCACCACGTGGCAACGTTTAAGAATGTTGGATTACACTTTGCAATTAGGAGCTACAATTTCTAGGTCAGTTTAGGAACAGCGAATGTATCATTATAAGTGTTTTTACGAATACCTAGCGGGACATGCAAGACGGGAATAAGGAAGATACGGTGTTTTTGCCGACCTTGTCGAGGATGTCGCGTGCCGTCGGCGATTGTCTTATCGTCTAGAATCGGGTGATGTAGTGCCTTCGGAGGTGCTCCAATCGGTGACGTCACGTGTACTCGACGATGCCCGTCACCCGACTAGCAAAGGTCACGTCATCAATAGAACCGACCTTGATTGCCCTCAAGGCTGAGTAATCTGTCACCTGGTGAAGGTGGACTGTGCCTGTATATCACTGAGAAAAAGCTAACCAATTAGTGGTTCATATGGAACACCACTGAAAGTAGTAAAGGCAACATATAATAATAGCACCTATACCTTAGTGATGGTATATTTACATTAGAATGGTACGATATACTTTATAGTACGAGAGACCTTGGTATGGTTCACAGACCGAGAATCATTAGTTCATTTACGACTATTAGTGGTGTTCCTTATGACCGCTAACTGGTTTACAAAAGCCATAGATTTTTCTCCGCGATGAACAGGGTGTCTCCCATAGTAAAAACTGGAAAATGTCAGGAAATTTGATATCATCAGGAATAATCAGGAAAGTTTCAGGAAAATCGGTCATGGATTAGGAGATTCCGAGTGCGTCAAGAATTTTTCAACTACATGCAGTTTAGCACATGTAAATGTGACATCTGATTCAATCATCAAATACGTTAGTTTGTAAAACTGTGTCGAATGTCCATTTATTCGCGCCATAAATCAAGAACTTTCATTAAAAATATCAGGCAACGATAGGAAAATATCCGAAAAATCCAAAATGAAATTTTAGTATACACTCTGATTAATTCATCGAGCAATCGAAATGTGTCGATGCAGGTCATCTAGAATTTTCGGAAGCATTGTTGCCAGATAATGCTAGAAGAATCAGCGCCTCGTAAGCGCATTTCTGTATGAGCCATAGTTGGCGCATGCTTATATGTTGTAATTCTAATATATTAGTAAAACCTTTGTTAAATCGGTTTTGAACATTTGTAATATCTCTTTGTTGATGCCCTGTGAGCTATATGCAAACACCGCAATAAAGACATTATCTAATAATATTCATAACGAGGACTTATTTGAACTGTGAAGCTATACTTACAGTACTGGCAAAGTTACAGTATACTAGTTTGTACTGTGTACTAGTTGTACTTTTGTTGTTGGTTTTTTTTTTTTTTTTTTTCTCTCTCTCTCTTTGGTCCGTAGTATTTTCTCGTCTAAAATTATCTGATTAAATGAAGAAGAAAACACGGCTTATTCACGCCTCAAGGGGAAGTAAAATTACGGGTTGACAGGGAGAAATAGGGAAGTTAAATTCTGCGAATGTGACTATCGCCCATTTACCGATGCAGTTTATCCAGAACGACCTCGAAATTGCAAAGGTCGGATACGGTGAAAGCGATAAAAAGGTGTGTGTTTGCCCAGTGGAAAAGGCGGTTCCGTTTTAATGGCGTCCATTTAAACGGCGCTTTTTTCAAATGTGAGTCGGTCAGTGGGGCTGGCCCTGGCCTTAAATAAAACTCTTTGTCACTCCTGGCCGGGGCACCTCGTCAGACTCGGAAAAGGCGGGACTCGGATCGTCCATTACTTCATAATTGACCGATAACAAACATCATCAGCGTTGCCACAGTGGTCCATCAGCCAGACTAAGCCTTGTATTCTTACGGCCGCATTCGTATACATTGGAAAAAAAAAACACATTGGATCTAGAGTCCAGACTCATGAAAACATTGACAAGAAAAAATACTCTTGATTCAATCGGATTTTTGCCTGAATTGAAACGAAATCCGCTTAAATTAAGAGGCGTGGTTCTTGATTTAAGCTAGATTCTGATTTAATCAAGAGTACTTTTTCTTGTCGATGCTTTTAAGAGTCTGGACTCTAGATCCAATGTGTTTTTTTTTTCTAGTATCGTAATTCCTTGAAAAACTTCAAGAGTTTGTGTACAGGCAGATTCTCTTCGCCAAACTCTAATGCTGGGTGTCCAACGATCTGGGAAACCGGAAAATGTCTGTGAATTTTTGTTTTGTTTCAGGAAAATAGGGGAAAACGCCAGGGAATCCGCAAACATTTTGCATGTCAGGGCATTCTATTTTGCAAGCGAGTTTCGTGTCAGGGAAACGTCAGGGAAGTCGAAAAACACGGATTATTATTTTTTTATTTATTTTTTTTTTTTTAAAGTAATGGTGAATCAAGTTACAGAAAATTGGAATGGATCCTTAAATTTATACCAGAATTTCCACTGATGTCGTACAAATTTTAAAAATAAGGCGAAAGTATCTTGCAAAAGTTCAGGCACCGTATATTTTACTGTATTAATTATATTATACCCGTAAAACATGATCAATTCTTACTTCCACCTAATCAGTTCAACCGTGTCGAAAAATTTGGGATATTTTCCCTTTTTGTCAGGGAATTATTTTTCCAATCGGTCAGGGATTTTTAACCGTTTTTGTCAGGGAATTTTATTTTTGAAAATTGCTGGACACCCTGTAATTCCTTTAAAAGCTCCGAAAGTTTATGTAGAGGCATATTCTCTTCGCCAAGAAATCTAATACTCTTTGAGATATTCAGAAAAACTCAGGGATCCTTATCCTTTTTTCCTTTCATAGGGCTGAAACTTCAAACCCATTTTCTCCCTTCAAGTCCATGTCGCCATGTTACTTTTCTAGAAGCGTATCCCGCAAATCTAGCTAACCGCATCGAAAAATGTCAGCGAAGAAACTTCGAAAACGCCCATTGCGTTTGTAGTGTTTTAAAACCTCACCGCTCCTATTTATATAGCGAAGGTGATTAAACCAACGCTATTGCTTGAATATTTCTCAGAGTATTCTTTACGTGGAAAAGAAAAATTAGGAAATTTTTTTAGAAATGATGTCATGCGCTATTCCATCCAAAAAATTAAGTATGACAGTTCTAAATTTTGTAGCAACCCTGCGTATTTTTTCTTGTCAACTTTTTTAAGAGTCTGGACTCTGTATCCAAGAGACATCTTTTTCAGAGAACGTTCCAAACCGAGACACCTCTCCGCAGTTTTACCGTCGCGTCGATCCGTGAGTTCGGCGTGACTTTGAACGGAGAACCAAACTTGAGTATCGAGGAAATCGAGTAATTTGATCGGCAGCGCAATTAGTTGGCATTCAAAAGAGTGCCGCCGAGGGTGGCCTTGAGTGAGAGTGGCGGGGGAGGGGGAGGGGCGTGCAACGCGACTCCCAGGGGTGAATATGCAAATAATAAATCAAAAATTTTCACCATTTCACGGTCGACGTGAAAAGGTTACATCCTATTCATGAACACTTCCATCAGCCGGAAAAAATGAAGGCGAAGAATTCCAATAAACGACTGCCATGTCGCTGAATGAAATCCATACCTAATTGGTTCAGAATCGGGGGGAGCGAGCGTATAGTATGAGCAGCTCACACGAACTCGTTCGGCTTGACGTAATGATAACTGTGTAGATGCTATTAATGGTCACTATGCTGCCGTGCTAAGGAAGAACGCCGTATGAACATTCGAGAGTTGTCAAGTTTACTTCAATAAAATGCTTATTTTTGAGGAAAGGTATGAATATTTTTCCTTGAAATTTTCAGGGACCTTAGATGAAATTNCTCGTAACAGCCGGAGTTCGACATTAAAACACCTGCAAAAATGGGTGAAAATCGGGGACTTTGCCCCCCCATAACTCGAAAACGGTGCGTATACTCAATCTGAAATTTTAGTATGTGTAAAGGGTCACCCTAAGGATGAAAAAAAACCTCACTTCGACCCCAATTTCGAGGGCCCAAAAATGGGCCACTTTGTGCATGGCTCTTTTCAGGGACCTTAGATGAAATTGCGAACAAAATTATCTGAAAAAGCAGAAGAAAAATATTCATAAGTTTACCAGGAAATTCGTGTTTTATCAAAGGATATTTGGCAACGCCTGAAGGTTTATACGGCGTTCTTCCTTTTAGCACGGCAGCATACTGCCGTGCTATGAAAAAACGCCGTATGATTCTTCGGGCGTTTCCGAATTTCCTTTGATAAAGCACGAATTTTGCTTGGAAACTCATGAATATTTTCCTTTCAATTTTCAGATAATTTTGTTCGCAATTCCACCTGAAGTTTCTGAAAATTTCAAGGAAAAATATTCATAACTTTTCTCAACAATAAACATTTTATTGAAGAAAATTTGGCAACTCTCGAATGTTCATACGGCGTTCTTCCTCAGCAAGGGTGTATGGACGTGATCGTCATATCGAATGGCATCCAAAAATTCATTTATTTATTCTTTATATACGTAATACATAATACGGAAAGAATACAAATTAAGAAAACTTATCCCTGCCACCAAGCACAGCTCGTTCGACAGGACAAATACGTTTTACACATAGAAAAAGGATACACATGAATAGAATTTGAACTTCAGCGGGTCTGTGGGGGAGGGGGCTCTCCGTTTGACCGAGAAAAGGAGGAAAAAAGGGAAGAAAGAAAACAGGAAGGAACGGAGGAGAGGAGAAGAAATGACTGGTAGATTTGGTAATTATTCATGCCGAATTTGACTCAAACTGCATATTGGAAGCTGTAAAATGTCGAATATTTTCTGTGGGGAAAGCCCCCCGGACCCCCTCCCCGCCTTCGGCCCCTCTCGTTCGAAGTGTATGGATCCGCCAGTGCATTTAAAGGCTTAAGCAATAAATTAGGTTATTAAACCAAATTTTGCAACTTGAATTACAGCACTACTACAATTAATTGGAAATGTCCACATCATCCAACAATTGGAGTGGTACCACAATTTTAGGGGACTACCACTAAAATTTCCTGCGAATAACACTAGATTTAGGATTATTCTTCTCCCCCTTCCCCCCATCCGCACGATTTTGTGACTTAGGCCCCCATGGAACACGTAAGAACATAATAACGTAACACGTTCCTCCACTCAAGTACACGCGTTAACCTGATTCCCCACTTTCCTCAACGAAACGATGGTTGCATTTCTCTCTATTGGACGTTTTCCGCAACAAACCATTCTATATTAGATACTTCTTTCTGATTGTGAGTTCTATGCATTAATCCAAGCGATTCCAATCAATGATAGATACTTCTTTTGAGTTCTTTGCATTTTTCCGAGCTATTTCATTCAATATTAGATACTTTTTCCGAGTTCTATGCATTTATCCGAGAGATTCCATCACTTTAATTGGTTCGGAGTGGGTTTTAAAGGTCACTTAAAATTGTCTATTTCGCATGGCGCAAAGCGTGTGCAGAACCGTTTCTCATTAGTTTTATAGCACGCTTCGTTGTGTTTTGGAAGTTGTTTGAGGTCCGATCGTCCTCAATTGTCCCCGGGTCATAAACGCGACCTCATGTCGGGCCAGTTTTGATATTCGATTTCCGGGCCCGCGAATGGGATTGACGTCCTCGTCCAGCGCGAATTTCCGTCGGCAGTCGGAGAGCGGACGGTGAAATTGTATCGAATGGCAGAGTGTTTAAAATTATCCGCCGTGTCCTTTGAAGAGCGCTTTTATCCCTGAAAACATGACGCGGGAAAAATATGTCGGCAATCGCCGGACCGCGGCCCAATACTGCCATGTTTAATGGAAACAACCTATGAACATGCCAATATTGCTGAATTTACCCGATGAAATAATTAATTCCCGGAAGAATTTTTCATTTTGTCTCTTGAATTTGACAATGGAGGATTTGTCAAATTTATTTTATTACTTTAATGTCTTACAGTGTTCAATAAGCTGTTTTTTTATTATTTTCTTCTGAAACGACGGACGAACATGCGTATATTGTTGAATTTACTCGCTAAAATGTTTTATTTCTGGAAGAGGTTCTTATTTTGTATTTTGAATTTGACAATGGAGAATTTGTACGAGATAATTGTATTAATTCATCTTAGAGAGTTTAATGAGCTGTTTTATTATACTTTTCTTCTGAAACGACGTACGAACATGCGAATATTGTTGAATTTACTCCCTAAAATGTTTCATTACCCGAAGAGTATTTTGTATTTTGAATTTGACAATGGAGAATTTGTACGAGATAATTGTATTAATTCATCTTAGAGTTTTTAATAAGCTAATTTTTTTATAATTTTCTTCTTACACCGGAAATCGTTGGAGAAGTTTGCGAACATGAAAAGATGGAACGCCTTTTGACGTCAACAGACGACTTTAACCTTTTAAAAACAGAATAGGTCATTTTTAATATATTTTCTAATAATTTTTCAATTTAGGAACCAAGGGTATGTTGGCGTTACTCCATCCACACTGTTTTTCCCACTTAAACATGAAAGTATTCAAATACCAGATTCCTGCAAATTCTCAACCTTGCTTAAGTGTTTAAAGAAGAAAATTTTCCAAAAAAAACTCAAGGGAACAGTTACAGTATTTCGAAGAAATAAGTATTTTAGTGTATGAGATTTGGCAACGTGTTGATGCCAATACGGTGTTTTTCCGTGTCTTGCTAGAGTAAATATTAATCCCCAGCTCGATAGTTTAAAGCTTGTGGACGTTGCGATATTTAAATAAATGTGAACGTGAAACTAGCTATCAGATTTCATTCGCTGGGCATATTTAATTGCGATCAGCCTGACTCCATGTTCGCGTTGCCTCATTTTCTCTTTTATTTTTTTTTTATTATTTTTTTTTTCATAGAGAACTAAATGATGTTAACATGGAATATGAAGAAAATAATGTCTAATTATAAAGAATCTATGTTGCTTAGTTTTCTATAAAAAAAAATACCATCAGAGGAAATCAAGCAACGTATGGTGGAGGTAGGCTGATTGCGGTCGAAACCGTTCAACTTAAACGAAAACGTTGGAAAAAGGAAGTCTGAAAATAAACATCACAGCTTGAATGCAACTATTCGTGCTCTTCGGATGTGTAAGTTGCCGATCCACAAAATTAAAGGCGGTCTGTAATCCGTCTATGTTTGCGTGTTTGAGTCTTACCTGGATCGCATTTGGCAAAAGGAATCAACGTGATCAGAGTGTTTTCAAAATCTTTCAACTTCGTTTTTTCTTTTAAAAACACTATATATATTTACAGTCAGAACATTGACACAATTCTTCCCCTTAAATATTAACAATTTTTAGTTGGGATGCACAAAGATTCCATTTTCAGAGACTTTTTAGATAATTATGAAGGAGCAACATTTGAACAACTCTGTACTTGCGCTAGTTCCTTCTTGCCAAATGCGTTATACCGAAGAAAGATACCAATCTACCACCGTTAAGAACCCTCATCCGAATATGCATACGTTGCAAAATTTTCGCTGCAATGGACCACTAGACAAGGTAAGAGTTTAAGTATTCTGATACAAGTTTCTTAACAAGAAATTTACGTAAAACACAGTTCGCACAACGAAAATCACCGAAACCAACTCCTAACGAAGATATTAACGGTTTTTTTCACATTAGTTACAAGGAATTTGAACTGCCCGCTCACAAGAAACTCAAAGCTCTACTTGAGTCAAATCGCGCACTACAACGGTTTCAGCAAGCTTCTCAATCGAGCAATGCTCATTTCCCGCCATGTGTTGTTCAAACTATAAGCAATTTGCTATAGCTGAGCCAAAGCGTCAGGATTGAGGTTGCTAGATTTGTATATCGTAGAGACTGTCATGATAACGTTTAGCGCGCGATGTGAATCACGTAGAGCATTGAGTTTTCATGAGCGGGTGGTTTGAATTCACGCATCAGGAATCATTAAATATCTTTGTAAGGAGTTGATTTTGGTAATTTTTGTTGTGCGCATCGTGTTTCACGTGAAAGGCTAAGAAACATTTATCAGAATGCTGAAATTCGTACCATGTCTAGTGGTCCATTGTGCACATTTTTTAGATAATTTGAGAAATAGTTTTTGCAGAATTTTTCAGGGAATTTTCTTTACATTTTATTCTAGCATTCTTTTTTTCTAAAAAATTCAAGAAAAAATATTGTTTATTTTTCGTAGAGTATAATATTTTATCAAGCGGCTTAGCATCGTTTGTTAAATGCTACGCGCTCTTTTAGCACGGCCGCATTGCCCATGAGTATATTACCTCGTCTACACCGGGG
>NW_017547114.1:631633-655218 GCF_001854935.1 Bemisia tabaci
TGGTGGTGGTGGTGCTAATTTCCTATTAATTCTGGATGTAAAAAAGTTTGAGAAAACTCACAAAACGCTGAATTAACCGCTACAGCAGTTGGTTTTACATCTTGACATTGCTAAAGTAACTGTTGTAGCGGTTAATTCAGTGTTTTGTGAGTTTTCTCACACTTTTTTACATCCAGAATGTTTAGTCAGCATCCTTTCATTTTCCGGTGTATCACTATTCTACCATATTGTTACGTGTGCTTACATTGTTCTCCACGCTCGATTCAGACTCATCAGTGATGTTCAACCTCGGTCGAGTTGAATGGCCCTGGCCAGCATCCATCACTCCCGAATATATTCTTAATGGTTGAGAGCGGTCACGACAGCTTAAAATTGACCCTGAGATCACCGCTAATGTCGTCTGATGCCCCTGATGACGACTCCCTCCTACCCCGCCGATGAATTATCTCCACACGGTAGCAAGAATCACACTCCCGCTTTAAATCCCCGCGTGACCTTTAGAATATTGCCGAATCTCCTCTCGTAAAATATGAATTTTGTAGAAAACGTGAATTTTTTCCTCGCGAAAGCTTCAGGGGATTTTATTCGCAACGGGCCTCTAAGCAGGTCGTCGCAGCACTGGAAAAAAAAACACATTGGATCTAGAGTCCAGACTCTTGAAAACATTGACAAGAAAAAATACTCTTGATTCAATCGGATTTTTGCATGAATCAAAACAAAATCCGCTTAAATTAAGAAGCTTGGTTCTTGATTAAAGCTAGATTCTGATTGAATCAAGAGTACTTTTTCTTGTCGATGTTTTTAAGAGTCTGGACTCTGGATCCAATGTTTTTTTTTCCAGTGAGAGTGGCTAACGTCAGGGAAAACCTAGAACAGCCAGTGAATTTTTAAAAAACCTAGAAAAGTCAGTAAATTTTGCAGGGGCGTAGGGAATTTTTTCATTTGTAGGGGATGATACCTGAGTAATCATTTCCAAGATGCCCTGTAAGGCCCGTGTCACACTATCAAAGCTAGCCTTCAAAATATCACGGTCAGGTGTTGTAATTAGCTTGTTCGATGACTTGGACCGATCACAGCACTTGACTTTGGCATTTTGATAAAGTATTTTGATAGTGTGAGACAGGCTTAAGAATATGCCCCTAATCCTCTATAAATGCAACAGCTTAAGATCTACCCGTCCAAGAGTATTCAAGTTGGATTTTTTTTTTTTTTTTTTTTTTTNTTTTTTTTTTTTTTTTTTTTTTTTTTTTTTTTTTTTTTTTTTTTTTTTTTTTTTTTTTTTTTAAGTAAAGAAGTCAGAAAAATTTGCCATAATTAATGACGGAAAAGTCAGTGAATTTTGCCCAAAATTATTCCGGGAATTTGTAAGAGATTCAGGAAAAAGTAAGGGAATTCTGCACCGGAAAAAGAACCACATTGGATCTCGAGTCCAGACTCTTAAACACATCGATAAGAAAAAGTACTCTTGATTCAATCAGAATCTAGCTTAAATCAAGAACCAAGCCTCTTAATTTAAGCGGATTTCCTTTTGATTTAAGCTTAAATCTCATTGAATTAAGAGTCCCTTTTCTTATCAATGTTTTCAAGAGTCTGGACTCTAGATCCACTGTGTTTTTTTTTTTTTTTTTTTTTTTTTTTTTTTTCCAGTGTGAAATTCCTGATCATTTTCCGTTCTGGTTCGCAACAGACCCATTCAAAAACCGCATCATCCGCCCGTTCACGAATTCGAATCCCAATCGTGGACCGTAACGAGAGAGGGGTGGGGGGTGGGGGTGCGTGTTGAACGCATCCGACTGACGTGCGTCCATATCTAATTGACGTCGTTAGTCGCGCGGACTTAGTCGCGGCGGGATATTGCGGTGTTGCCGTTGCGACGGGATCCGGGCGGGATGGCGGCGCCGGAGCCGAGCGAGCCGGCAACGCCGCGCCCGGTATTTAATCGCGGCCCCATAGAAAACGCATCAGAATGTCATTAGACTTTTGCTCCTCTGATTGTTCCGTTGAGAGTTGGACGCGCGACGCGGCGCGGACGGCCCAGGTGGGGTTGAGCCCCCGAGCGGAGCCGGGACAGCGAGGGACTCGGGGAGTCGGGTTGGAGTTTTGAATATCCGCGTAAAAATTAGTCTCATCAGAAAACGACGCACGTTTGCGCCGCGCGATATGGTCTCGGATCCGGAATTCCGAATGTCGAAGCCGGTTCCCGCCGTTGCCGCGGGCCTAACGTAACGGGAAAACAAGGGCATATTTGTGTGTTTGTCGAGAAGATGACTATTCGTTCTCCCCGGTATGTTTGTTGCCTATGCGGTGAAATTGAAGGCGAACCTTGATTTGATGATGCCTACCAATAGGTTTACTTCCCAGTATGTTTGTTGCCTATGCGCACACCTTCGTGCGTGGGACCCGAAGTTAGGGTCATATGGATCTCTGAAGTTTTCAGATCGAGCATCTGAACACCTAAGGTCTAGCTATCCAGGTTCGGATCACACATCTGAAACCTCAGTTCTTACATCTGAAGTACTTCAGATGTGAGAATAGAGGGATTGTCAGAATAGCTTTTATAGTGTTCAAATTGCGATTTTTACCTTCAAACTCCATCGAAATCTGATAAGATACTGCAACATTTGTATATTGTGCATAGTGTCATAAGGTCATATCGACGGTGAAACTACCAAACCACGTATCTCGGTTTGCGACGTCGCAGACTTCCTGTCATACTTTACTTTTTAAATGAAAAACTACTTAACGTCCAGTCTTGAACATTTTTGTGATTTTTCCTCATCGTGCGGAGAAAATTCTGTGAAAATTTCAAGGAATGATATTGATTTGGTCTACTTCAAAAAAATAAAATGCGAGCGTAGATTTTTAAACACCGCAAACGAGATACGTGGTTTGGTAGTTTCACCGTCGATATGCTTTATCAACCACCCGCAGTTTTCCTTCAACCTTTCGAAAAAACACACTCGGGGATGTTTGGTAACGCTGTAACGTGACAAACTGAGATATTCTAAAGTTAAATGGACCTTTCAGGAAGTTAATTACGTCTATTTTAAATGTTAGTCCTTGCCAAAAAGTTCTTATGAGCTCAAAGTACGATCGCCGTGCTAGGGAAAAAATCCGTTTGAGCATTCAATGTTGAGAAAAATTTATAAAATGAAACTTGCTTAGAATTTAATGTACTACTGGTAACGTCGAAAAAAAGTCACTGGTTACAAAACTAGAGGTGATTGCCGCGCGTCTAGGTTCCCAGGTTCTGAGATATCATGTGGTTATTTTACATAGGTTCAAACGGGGGAGAAGGCTGATTTTCAGCACTATTTGGCAACAATGCCGTGCGTACTTAGTGACGACAGTGGATACAAATCCATTGCTCGCAATCTCAATCTCCTTTCTCTCCACGGATGTGCTTGGTTCCGTAGTCTTGCCATCGTAGTATTACCCGAGAAGACGTGAAACCAGGAGTGAGTTAAATATCCGAGCGTTCGGTGAGAGGTGAATGTTTCTATCCGAACCGAATTTCATTCTTCTCGATGATTTTGTGCATGTGCGTATGTGTCTGTGAGATTCGAGTAAGTAAGCCGCATATCGATTAAGCTCGCGAGGATTGGAATTGGTTGCCACTCTCCGCACAGTGGAGCAAGGCAGTGGAACAAGGCCAACATAATTTGGAAGCTTTCAAAGTTCATATCTTCCTCGATAAGAAACGTAGAGGTCTGAAAATGGTTTCATTGGTTTCTTTGTGATTTTTACTTTAAAAAGCACTCCTTTTAATGTATAACGTGAAGAAATAAACATTAAAATTTGCTGTTCAGTCAACATTTTTAAATCCGACTTCGGGTGAAAGGCCGCACCCTTGTGCGGCGAGGTATTATAGCGAGAAACGGAGTAAAATCATAAGAAGATTTCTGTGCTCTCTCCCGAGGGAACTTTTGCGTGGCGGACAAGACGAATGCGCCGTATTCACTTGAGCTTCCGTCGAGGTAGGCTTAAGATCCTAGCTCAAACTCGGACGCTGAGAGAAATACCATTCGGTTTCGGAAGCAATTTTATCCGGGCTCACACCTGCAGTCAAAAACGCTCCCCGCCGGGCACCACTGAAAGAGAATATTTGCGCGATGATTTTCGTATGTCTTTTTTTAATCATTCTCGACTTTGTTAGCCTCTAAAAATTGAAACTTGACTGCAGAAGAAGTGCTGTGGAAAACCGTAAACGGAGCCGGAACAAGTCAATGTGAATGAAAGCGCAAAAGTTTAACGTACTCATTCGCAGGGATGCAGGAAAGTCCTTGCCTCTCCATTTTCGAACAGACCTTTCCATTTTAAAAATCCCTTTTTCCTCGGGAATTTTAAAAATGTGACTTTTTTATGGCTCTGTACGCATAAATCGCTGCAATTTTTCTGTAAAACTTGCGACTTATACCGCGACTGTACAGAAAACACGTCGTTTCTACCGCTGATCTGCGAGAAAAACGCGATTTTGCCAGCTTTCTCAGTTTTAAAATATCGTTATCGGCACTCTCCCATTTTCACACGCGACCAATCGCGACCCACCTGATTGCGTGGTAGAGACTTTGGCACCTCTTGCTCACTTGCAATGAAAATATATTTGATCACGTTTCGGAGTGCATTGTTATAGGCTCCATTCTCCGCACGGCTTTAGGCTGTATCTGGCAGGGTACACACAATGGAGGAATAAAACTTGAAACCTTTTTTTTGGCTCAAAGATACGATTTATTACCTTTTAATTAATTTCGGTACAATTAAGAATCTGTTTAGCCTCATTACCCCATTTTGTGCAAAATACGCTATTGCAGTGAAAAATTCAGTAAATATTTAATAGTTTTCAAAGGAGAACTATTCAAAATGATAGAACGAAATTTTCAGAGAAAATAATTGAGGGGCTTGGAGGACAAGGCGCATAAGTTCAGTTTTTGATAAAATTGAGGTATCAGTGATTTCAAGTAGAACTAGTCCTAATGGATGGCCTGTGAGAAATCCATTCCCGAATTCAAAGTTTTAAGCATCAAAAAGTCAGTTTGAACTTTCTTTCCGCCTTCAAGATCCATGTAATTCTGAAACTTCAAATACGTATTTCTCGAAATAGAAAAACTGCACTCATGTTCATTGTCCTCCCAATTACGGATCCATGTAATTCTAAAACTTCAAATACGTATTTCTCAAAATGGAAAAACTGCACTTATGTTCCTTGTTCTTCAAATACGTATTTCTGGAAACAGCAAAAGCTGCACTTGTCCTCCAAGCCCCTCAATTGATTTCGTTTTGCCAGAGGCTCTGTTGGGGGAAAAAACCCAAGACAAAATTAGGCATTTCGTGATGTAGTTAGGCTAATTCCGGCCGAATTCGTCCAATTGCGACGAAACTTGGCGGCGACGCTACGAAGTTGCAATTGAACGAATGCATCTCGTTGTGTGACGTCACACTCCTGGGATCAAGCTCATTACGGCACTCCTCGCTGCCACCAGATTTCTTTGACGAATCCACAATCGGCAACAACCGCGTATCTCAACCGGAGACGGGTGTGCCGTTACGCGGTTTTTCGCGCCGGCTGGAAACGCGAGGATTTTCCGGGCGATCTGGGCCTCGCGTTGACTCCGTAAAGCTCCTCCGCTCCGCCGTCAACACACGCGAGAAAAGCCGCAGAAAAAACGTCTAAACTAATCAATCTTGAGCAATTCCCAAACGGAGCTTTATTTGCCCTCAATCCTCGAGCAGAAATTTTAATTCCTCGCGAATACGATTACCGCTTGCCCTTGCCTCTAACTCCGCGGGGATTTTTACTTCTCTCCCCCTCTCTACCTCTCTACAGGAGACATCCTAATTGCGTACTGTTGATCGTAGTTTAGCAGTGTACTACATTCCGATTAATTTACCCGTACATTAAATATTTATTCGTTCATTCCAGTCACCAAGAGGGGATCTCACCACTGGCGCACAGTGGAACGAACTTTTCGGAGAGGTTGGACTTGAAATTTTTGGCTGAAATTTCAAATTATTTTTATGTTTATCTCGTCACCAATTGAGTTTCAAAGAGTGTTTCTGAAAGTAAAATTCACGAAGAAACCAGTGGAAACACTTTTAAACTTTTTTATTACGTATTGTTGAAAATGTAGCTTTCCAGATTTTATCCGACTTCCCTATTGACTCGGTCCACCGTGTGGCGAGGCGTGATGATCGATTTTCGATATTCTCCCATTTAAAGCTATGGTAGAGAATCGATTGTTTAGGTGTCCGTTACGAACACCCTGTTTATCGATACTTTTCCATGGGTTTGAATGGCAGATCAATCGTTGTATCGCAAAGCACGCTACGCCACTGGGTCACACCAATACTGTCGTGCTAAGTAAAAATGCCGTATGAGCCTTCAGACGCTGCCAGATTCCCTTCGATGAATCTTGAATCTTCGGGAAAATTTATACTTATTTTCCCTCTGATTTATTAGAGAATTTTGTCCAAAATTTGATCTAAAACATGTAAAAATTTCGAGAAAAAATGTGCATAACTTTTTTCAGAAGTAAACATTTACTGAGAGGATATCTGGCTACATTCGAATGCTCCTAAGGCGTCTTTCCTGAGCACGGCAGAATTCTTTCACTCCATATAAGCCACCCGTTCGAAACAAAAAAATCTCTCCATTTCCCTTTGCCTACTTTACCTATAGCTTTGTCTATCAATTTAAATAATCAACCAACTGGATTTTGAGTTTTTGTGGACTCAAGTCCCGCCTCTCGGGAGTGGTCACATATATTGACAATGCTTTGATACTTAAAAATGGGTTTACTTACATTCAAATTATTCTTTTGTTGCAGGTACGTACCTTCATTCGATCACTTATAGCTGTCATCTGAAAATGTGCTGAATATGGTAATGTACCTACATTCTCTCATACCTTCATACAATTTCATCGACAATATTGGTATATTCTCGCTTTAAATAATTATTTTCTCCCTCCTTTATTCATGTAGTGATTTTTATCCATCAATCTATCCATCTTCCTAGGCATTCGCCCCTTTTTTGTTGCTAATCTAATGATTCGGCCAGAACGAATATATCCGATGTTCAAAATGAGGTACGGAATAAATAATCGATCTCTGTATTTTACCCTGAAAAAAAGAATGGTAGAATTTCCCATTCCTTCACGCTGTATTTCACACAGCATGAAGGAAGTCGATCTTCAATCTTCAAGTCGATTCTGCCAGAGGAATGGTTGCCTGTACCAGTATATTGTAACGTTCATCTTCCTTATGGCAGAATTGACTCTAAATCGACGCTGTGTGAACTTCAGCGTGAAGGAATGGTAAATTCTACAAATCTTTTTTTTTTTTTTTTTCAGTGTAACCAATGTGGTCGCTCTATCTTATTCCTTTTATCTTCCTTGTCTATCTGTTCGGCTATCAATTTCAATAATTAAGTCACGGCTTTCGTCAATACTATCACAATATTGTGTGAAATAATCCGTTGATATCCCGTTGAAAAGAATCACGGAGAGTAGGTCTACGAAAAACAGGTCTACTCAAAAAATGTCTACATTTTTTGGTCTACGTCAAAATGTCTACAATTAAGAAGTCTACTTTTAGAATGCCTAAGAAAATAAATGTCTACATATAACGCGTCTATTAAAGGAAAACGAATACACGATGATCCTTTTCCATAGATACAACTAAAGAAGTAACTGATGTGAGTTCACTCTACCGATTCCATTCAGAAGTGAACTTTCTGAGTATGGACTTTTTTCAGAAAATATTATTATTTGTAGACATTTTAGTAGTGGACTTTTTAGTTCTTTACATTGTAAATGTAGACCAAAAAATGTCGACTTTCTGCTTGTGGACATTTTTGATGTAGACCTTTTGTCTGCATACCGTTTAAAAACAGTGCAGAAACGTCAATGTACATTCGTATTTTTCCAGTTTTACACCACGGATTCGTTTCACATCGTTGAATAGAACTGCTTGACCAGGCAACGCAGTAGCCGGAATCAGTCGATAAATAACCCTCTTCCTCAACTCACCTCTTTGGCTTTTGTTTAGAGTTATTAGTCCCCGGAGAATTTCCTCGCTGAAAAAAGCATCACAAGAAAGGGGAAAAAACCCCTTACTCAAGTCTACCGACCAAGTCACTAAACTTCACCGAATGTAGTACGTTCGCGAATTCTTTTCGGGGAGTGCTCGACATTTCCAAGCGACTGCACAGCAAACGTGAACGGTTTAAGGCTCTCGTTAGACGATTGAATCCCGAACAAATTTCCATCGAAACGAAGCGTTTGATGACTGGCGCTTATCATCCTTCCTAGCTCCCGAGAAATTCCGAGAAATCGCGGAGTAACAGTTTCAACCCCACCTCGACCGCCTTTTACTCTGCCGTCCTAAGAAAAAATGCCGTACAAGCCTTCAGATATTGCCAAATTTCCTCTAATAAAACCCGAATTTTCGAGAATTCTTGTAGATATATTTTAGGCCTTGTCTCCACGGGACGTTTTCATGGGATTTTTCCCAAGTTCGAATCGCAGGACTGAAACTTCTGGGATTTTTCCCAGTTACCGTCTCCACGGGACAAGGCTCATACGGTCCTGCGACTAGTTTGCGCGGGAAGGAAACTTAGTTGGAGTCGAGTATTTAACCGGGATCAAAATAATAATTGCACTCAATTGACAATTAGACACATTATTTTAACTAAACAAACATGAACAATGGAGTAATCAACAAAATATCGCATAATTCGTTTACACTTCTTCTTCTTCTTCTCTCAGTGGGTCCTAAGGGTAAAAGGACCATACGCGGTACTGGGAAAAATATTGATTAACTCAATATTTTTCCCAACTTCGTAAGTGGGATTTTTCCCTGGGACAAATCTCGTGAAAAGGCCCGTGGAGACAAGGCCTCAGAGTCCCTTTATACTGAGATTCAAGACAATGTGAATCCATTTTTGATTGGTTACCATATTTTAGGATTCCACTGTGTCACAAACGGGAATAAGGATCACATTTTCACCAATTGCAAAGATTATAATCCGGAATGGACCGAGGGAAATTGGGTTCGGCAAGGAACAAACGGAATGAGAGAAGGAACGGAGAAAGGAATTTGAGAATGGGCCGATCGAAGATTACGAAAAACGTTCAATTTGTGTAATCTTTACTCCCGTTTGTGACTTCATGAGGGGATGTTGTCTTGACTCTCAGTATAAAGGGACTCCAAAAATTTTCACCCAATTTTTCTGATAATTTAATTTGATATTTAATCTACCATGTCTGAAAATTTCAAGGAAAATTATTCACAAAGTTCCTCATAATCACATGTTCTTTTAAGAGAAATTTGGCAACATCCGAATGTTCTTACGGCGTTTTTTTCTTGTACGAGAGCGCTCGCCGCTCGGTTCGATGGAAGTTTGTTCGAATTTTTATCGGACGGACAGAGATTCGAAGGCCGATAAATCCCCCTTTCAATGATTCCGAAGAATTCAAATTTCACCGCAAGCCTCAAAGGGCGGAAAAGGCAGAAGTTAAAAGAACCCGTCCTCTCTAAAGGCAAAGAAGGGCAGCGCAGTTATAAGCCTGCAACTAAATTGCTTCGATGCTGTTTTACGATTTACGTTGTCAAATTTCCTGGGTAAACTGTTTGTTAATATTTTACCGCTTTTTGGCATGAACATTCCGACCGTTCATTTGACCTAAGTTTCCCAAACGGGGAATCTCATTTCACTTACCTGATAAAAAACGCCGATCACTCACTTATGGACTTAGATGGAAGCGACTGTAAGGAAACACCGAGATATTGAACATATTTTATTAAAATACTAACTTCAATTTAACTTTTACTCTTCGGCGAAATACGTATCCATTACACCTAGAGCCACAATTCCACTGTTCATCCCCAATAAATCAATTTTGAGAATCCTAAATTGAGCTGCGTTAAGCAGAAAAGAGCCAAGCCACATCAGCTTTCACGTATCCTAATTGGGCAATTTAATTTTTTACATGAAAAGTGTTGTGCGGATTTTTGTGCAAATTTCATGGAATCATCTGAATAGTGCGAAGAAAATTCCCTAAATTTTTCTAAATAATCCGCACAAACGTTCTCTTGCAAAAAATTAAATTACCAAGCTTTGCAATAGCTGATTTGGCATGGCTCCTTTCTGCTAAACGCTGTCCAAACTATGCGGTTGGTATCCGGGCTAAGAACCAACCATTCGATTTGACCAATTGAATTCTAGGAGGAAATTAACAAACGCCAGCAAATTGCAATCTAACTGTGTTGAATAGGAACATTTAAAAATTCAGGACTGAAAGAATTGGATTGAACAATTTACTGATCCCGCAAGATCAGATTCCTCAACATTCTCACAAAACACGCTTTATACAAAACTCATGTGAAAATTACAATGATATATTCTGATCTCCGGTTGGCTAAATTTTCCTCTTTATTAATTAAGTGAACCCATTTTCAAGTTAAAGTCTAACTGCCTAGGTAACTTTGGCTGAAAATTCACAAGCCGGTGAAAATATCCTGTTGAGATACCTGTCGTCGAAAACGTTGTTACTCACTGGCAAGCGCTATGGAAATCATTGGCGCATCGTTGCGTTCGGTGGTGCAGTGTTTGAAGTATTCATACGATTTTGCAGGCGCTCCAAACGGTCCATGCTGACTGAGCTGCATCAGTGTTTCACTTGCGTGACTGTTAAAAATTACGGCGTCCGCAGTTCTGGACCGACTTGTAAAAATAGCCCAGTAGGATGAACAGAACTTCAGAGAGAGCTCGGTTGTGTCAAATTAGGGCTAACGTAGCGGTCTGATTATTGAAATTGATGGACAAATGTGCGGACGAAACAGGACACTACATTTGCGTGAAAGTTAAGCGAACTTTTCTTCGCAGTGTAGATTCACTTACATATTGGATTTTTACTACATGTTTCTTGTACTTTGCAAACATTCGCGACGAGAAATCGTACGTTAGGGAGTACCGGGAATAGTCGGGGAATTTTAAAAAGTCAGGAAAAACCTGGAAATGTCACGGAAAATATTGAAAGTTTCAGGAAAAAATTGTTAATTTACCGTTAATTATTGGTCTCTAGAATGGATTTAACGTGTAGAACAACGATGTTTGCCTTTTTCAAAGTATGTCTCTTTGACTGTATAAATATCCTCAATCGTCAGGGAATTTACTCAAATGTGTCAGAGAAATCAGGGAAAGGTTAGGGAATTTCATTTTCTAAATTTTGTGGCAACCCTGATACGTTTCGATGTGTCAATTCTTACCAGGCGTTCATTTTCGACGGAGCGGCAACATGGAATCCGCCCGAAGGCACAGCAACTCTGATGAGCAATGAATCAACCCTGGGTAAATACATAAAACACACCTAGCGACATTCAAAAACGAACAAGTTTCTTATTCCCGCCAGTCACCGAGTGGAATAAACTTCAAAGGCGCAGGGGGACGAAAGTTGGCGAAATGCAGCTTCGGTCGATTTCGAGGGCAAACCAACCCCCCGAAAGTTTTGTCCTGTTATCTCCTCGACCGGGTCGCACCACATCGGTGCCGTATTTCACCCCTCTTTCACCCCTCTGTTTTCTGATCGGGCGGTCAGTCCGTTACCCGAGGGGCCGGAACTAAAACTCCACGAGGTGCTCTTGATGCCTTTGAAAGCCCTTGAATTTTAGGACGTTCCCCAAGTCGTTGTTTTCCTTACGAAAATCGTAATTCCATCAAAAGTTTAGTCATTTCCTGTTAAAATTCAATATCTCCACGAAATACAGGGTGGTCTTAGGTTAAACGGCCAGACTGCAGGAGCGTGTCCTATGGGTATAAATAAGACTTTTCTCTTTTGTTGTATAAAGTTATTTCCAAAAGTTCCCCCAGGTGGAGCTACGGCCCCCTAAAAATTTCGGAAAGTAAATCGTTTTTTCTGAATTTTGGTAATGGTTGTGAACTATATCTCTTGAAATGTTGTACTTTCCTGTATTTTCATGCCCTGAATTCGCAAATGGACGTATTTCTATGAAACAGACCTATGTGGAGGTGAGAAATATGGGGTGTGCTCGTCGAAGCTGCATAAGAAGCAATGTAAAGTGGGCGTGATTCCTTTTGAAGAATTGGAAAAGCGGGATATTACATTCTATCAATGAGACCTATGTGCCATCTGAATGCGGCAGTCATGAGCCGCGGGCATGGCACGAGAGCGTTGTGAACAGGGCTCATGAGTTAATGCCCCCCCGACGAAGATCGCGCCCCCGCTCGCGGGCTCGATCATTGCCGCTGACGTCACTGGCGCTTCATTATTCCCATTCACTCTTATGCAAAGAGAACTATCGAGCACACCCCATATTCCTCACCTTCACGTAGGTCTGTTTGATAGAAATATGTCCAAATGTTCTAAAAAAAAGTCGAAATCTTAATTTAAAGAGGGGGTTTGAGGGTGATTAGGCTCCTGCAGTCTGGTCGTCTAACCCTGGATCACCCTTAAAATTGAATTGGTCATGTTTAGAAAGAAAAACTTTAAGTACTGGAATTGAGAATATAGTAAAACAGTAAAAACCAATTGAATTCACCCGTTCTAAGTAAAGGAATAACATGTTATTCCCCCTGAAAATGACAACTCCGCAAGTGGCGTGCTTTTATGCAACAAAAGCACCGGATCCAAGCCGGGTGTTCCTGTCACGTGCTGTACCCAATTCACAGCAGCGTTGCCAGATATCCTCGGGTACAACTTTTTTCCGCGAAAAAAAAAATTAATTTCCCCGCGAACTCGGACGAATATGCAGCGTTTCAATCGCGGGCCGTGCCCTCGCGGGATTCCCTCTGTCCATCCGCCAGCGAACATTCATTACTATGTTCTGGTAATTACGTGCTTGGTTCATGCACCCACACCGCGAGCGTCTGCGAATGGCGAGTTGTTTTTTCGCCCAATTTATTATGCATGGCGATGCTCATTTGGACGCATTTAAATCGTAATGAACTCCGTCCATTGTGACATGAGCCTTGTCGTGTACGTATTCTTACGGACCTCGGGGCGCATGTCAGGATAGACGTAGTCCCTTCTGATTTGAACGCGCTCATTTAATTTCATATGCGAGCGTGCGCATTCGTGCACCATTATTAATGTGCTCTTCAAATGAAATGCATCGCAATTATTCTGCCGTGAGGAGGAAAAACGCCGGTGACGTGTCATGCTTTGCGATGAATCGATTGATCTGCCATTTGAACCTGTGGGGAAGAATCGATTTGCGGAGTTTTTGCAACTAACCCCTTAATGATCGATTCTTCACCACAGTTTCAAGTGCTAAAACACCGATGGTTTTTGAATCACGCGTGTCGTGCATTACGATGAATCGATTGATTTGTCATTTGAACCTGTGGAGAAGAATCGATTTGCGGGGCTTTCGCAACTAACCCTTTAATAATCGATTCTTTACCGCAGTTTCAAGTGCTAAAACACCGATGGTTGATGAAACACGCGTGTCGTGCATTACGATGAATCGATTGATCGGCCACTTGAACCCGTGGAAAAGAATCGATTTTCAGGGTGAACGCAACTAACACTTCAAACATGGATTCTTTGACATAGCTTCAAATGGTAAAATATCGATGATCGATTATTCAAGCGTGTCGTGCTTTGCGATGAATCGATTGGTCTACTAGTTTCATCTATGGGAAAGGGATAGATTATCATGGTTGTTGCAACGAACACTTTAATAATACATTCTATCATTGGTTCAAATGGTAAAATATGGATGCTCAATGATTCATGAGTGTTTGTGTTTCTCGATGAATTGATCGGTATTCTATTAGAGCCTATGGAAAACGATCGATTATCTGGATGTTTGCAACTAATACCTCAATAATCAATTCTTTACCACAGCTTCAAATGGTAAAGTATCGATGGTCAATGAATCACGTAAGTGGGATGAATCGCTTTGCGATGAATCAATTGGTCTGCCTGTTGGACTTATGGAAAAGAATCGATTATCAGATTGGTCGCATTTAAAACTTTAATAATCGATTCTTTACCATAGCTTCAAATGGGGAAAATATCGATAAATAGATCTGCCGTTTGAGCTTGCGGGAATGGATCAATTATCAGGGTGATTGTAATGGAATTTTTAACAGTCAGTTCTTTATCATCGCTTCAAATGGTGAAGATATCGATAGCGTACCATATAAACTGGGTCGTTGGCAAATGTCTACAGGGTATTTGATCTTACGAGATCGGAAACTTTTACCCAACCCTGAAAAGCCAGAAAAAAGTCAAGGAGTTTTGTTGTATAACCTTCAAACACTTTCTTTCAGTCTATACAATGCATTTTCTTTTAATTTATAGAGCTTCCAACTGAAGAGTTATCATAAGAAGAATTTTTATGAAAACTCTTGCCTCTTATGGGGTTTTTCCTCGGCTCGGTTTTACATCTGGACGGCATTTTGCAATTAGGAAGTACAGTTCCTAGCTCATCCGTAAAAACACTTACATACATAGGAGAACTAATGGTACCTATGTTGTTCCGTAAATGATGCAGAAATTGTAGGTCCTAATTGCAAGTACCCATCGTTTGCAGGTACCCATTCTGAACTCGTCGTATTTGCAACATCCAATGGACTTCATTACAATACGGAATTTCTATTTTTTCCTCATGTCAGAAACAACCTACGTGCTGTTTTTTCCCTATACCGGCTACTTTTATGATGCGCCGGGAACAGTGCAAATTTTCTAATTGGAAAATGCAGTCCAAATGAGGACGCTTCTAATTCCAGCTCACAGACGTAAGCCACCCGACAAAGCTAAATTTAAATTTCACGGATACCATCGCCGACACGCCCGAAGTTGCAAGCCTCTGATTTTTCCCCCGAGTGTTTATTTGTCCACCTGCCAAGTGAATTATCTAAACCATAGGTTTTAAGCGGAAAAAGTTACGAACCAGAACATTATCTCCATTCATGGCAACGTACAATCCCATTAGTGCAATGAAAAAGAGGGGCGTGGGCTCCAGTCGATATTACAATCGGAAAAGGTTGCAGACAAGTGAAGTCTGCACCTTTTCAGTTCCACCTCACCAAGTGTCAATCTAAAAATTTAGTATAGGAGGAAATTCTCGCCGTTATCTAGGTGTTTATTGACACGGTAGGGGGTTTCCAACCCTCCACTGGAAAAAGCTTAATCGCGTGAACTATTTTCACGGTGTTCGAAATTGTTTGTGCTGTTCGGTTCGTCGAGTACTTAACCGTATGTTCGAACTAAATTCCACTGAAGGAAGAGTTCGATCTCGTAAATTGAATTCAGCGGAGATTCACGCAAGTTAGTAAAATCGGGATTTGTCCATATAAATACGTAAAAAACTGCAGTTGTGTCAGCGGCACAAATCTTAATTTTTTTGGAATTCCACGTTAGCTAAAGCACATAAATAAAAAATCCCTGTAGCAAGCAAAAGCTTCATCCCTCTTCCTCTTATTACATGCAAAGAAATTGGAATACGAAATTGGAAAAGGAATACGATGCTAAATATGTCTAATCGTCAAAAGACAAAGGTGTAAACACTTGCAGAACTTGATACTATAGGTCTTCAAAATTTGACCGTTTGCTCAGACTTTTTGACAAAATACCTGATATGACTGCTAAACCTGTCTGAGACCTATAAATTGGGCCCTAAGAGCCCACAAGAGACCTTGAGCGAGACGCGTCATAACAATATTGCAGGCAGTTAGCAAATCCCGGCAAAGTAAAACCTTAAGTTGAATAAAATGCTTAAAAATTCAGAAGTAATGAAGCAAGATAGAAAGAAAGTAGTAATCTTCATGATTCATATTCTAGCAAACGTAATGCACCTCTTGAGTGTATGTACCAGTCAGCACACTAGCGAGTGCGTCCAGTAAAATCAGTAACCTCTGTTGGGTTAGGTTCGGATAGGCAACTAAACTAACTGTGCGGCAAAAAGGGGAGCATCACCAGGATTTGAAGGCGCTAACGCGGCTGTGTTTTATCAATGAAACCTTTTCTACGTTGCGTCGATGAAAATTACTGTAATTTGACGAATCGACACGCATGCAGTCAGATAATTGCCAGCGATTGCTGAAACTCGGTACTTACTGTCCTTATAAAGAAACTCTAGCCATTGAATCAGTCTGCAGTGATATTATTCGGGTTTTTACCGGAGATTTGGCAGCGCAGGTCAAGCATTGTTGACTCTAGCCTGCTACGCCACCACTCTTTGCAGCCTCAAGTGCGACCGTGCACCGATCTCCGCTTAATCTACGCTCAGTCAATACAGAGGTGGATAAATACACGTATACCGTTATCCAAACATGACGTACTTTGCGTGCGTGAAGGTGTCCCCCTCCCCCTTCCCTCTTGCGCCCCCCCCCTCTCGCGACTGCAGAGACATAATCCCTCCCCCCGCGCCGCGCCTCCCACACTATGACACCGTTCGGTTCGGTTTGCTGCCAAATCTTTGGCTATCAGCATCGCTTTTGAAAATGTTGCAGTCAGAACGGGATCACTGGACAATTGGACGATTGGACATGGTGCGAAGATAAGCATATTACGATGTTAAGTTCCTCATCAAATTTTTGGAGGAGACAAGACATTGAGACAACCCCTTGACGCGCGGTTACTGGGTGATTTTCGCTGTGTTCTGTGCTAATTTTTGGTATTAGCAACGTGCAGGAAGACGATAATTTGGTGAAAGAACAGCATTTTGTTATTTTGTCAAATATCAGCAAAAAACTGAACAAAAATCACGCTGTAACTGCGATGTACGCGCACGCGCGCCAACGCGTTGTTTCGCACAAGAGGTCCAGTTACACAATCAAATTGAACCATCAAATTGGGCCTCTCATTGGTCGCATCCTCACCTCAGGTCTTTTTCCACCAATCAGAGCTTCAGTTTGATGGCTCAATTTGATCGTGTAACTGAGCCTAAGCAGATTTTTGGGGTCGAATCGTATGATCGGACCAGTCTCCCTTTGAATCCTTTTGTCTTCTAGTTCGATGACGACAACGGGAAAATATCGTCAATTAGTGTTTATTGAGTCGCCAAGTTGCTTTAGGCGTAACATTGCATCGGACGAAACTTCCATGTTAAGGAAGAACGCCGTATGAACATTCAAGAGTTGCCAAAGTTCCTTCGATAAAATTTTTCTTTCCGAGGAAAAGTATGAATATTTTTCCGAGACATTTTAAAGAACTTTAGGTAAAATTACAAACAAAATTATCTGAAATATTTTAAGAATTCGAGATTTACCATAGGAAATTTGGCAACGTCTTAAGGTTCATACGGTGTTCTTACTTAACACGGCAGAGGAGTTCCGGAGACCAATTTTGGGAGGCGAAAAGCCTTTGTTTACAGTCACAGGCGGCCGATCGCCACTCGCTTTTCTAGTGTTTACAACTCTTTAAATGGTCAAGCAAATTGGTTGATCTTGGTCTCATTAGAAACCTTTCAGGTTTGTCTTTTGTACAAGACGAAGAAACATTTTCTACCTAGCCTACTTTCATAATTAAAGCATCAGTCTCACTACTTTTTGAACAGTCTATGTACATGATGATTTTAGCGTGATTTTAACCGCAAAAAGTATATCAGCTCTGCGCGCCTCCACTGTGCAACGGACTGATAGGATTACATTTTGCAACCAGGAACTAGAATTCTTGCTCTGTGTAAAAGCAACGTATGTTACTATTAGTTTTCCTATACACGTGTTTTTACGAATGAGCCACCAATTATGGTTCCTAAGTGCAAACTTTTGTCCAATAGACCCATCCACGCATTTCCTTGATCTGTCAAACGGTTTAGAAAAAGGCTTTTTATTGAAAGTAATTTGGGAAGATATTCTGCATTAAAACAGACAACACAGGCATCCAAGGTGAATTTGAATGTTGTCTCAAGCTCCGTTGTCAATCCTTTTTCTCCCCTGGGTCGTCCCGGCAAGGAAGGCGTTCCGGGTTAAGCAAACATGCTCAACGGGTAAAACGAAAAGTCTGTAATCACGCTTAAAATAAGGGGGAAAAGAGGAAAACCAGATTCCTCTCCTGCCTTTTGAGTCAAGTTTATGGAAACAGCTGGAATTAACGCGATTTTACTGAAGTGTGCGGTCAAATTTAAGTACTCATTCGACCGAGTAGACTAATCAAAATTTTTAAGCTCTCTATATATTCACTGGGAAAAAAACACATTGGTTCTAGAGTCCAGACTCTTAAAAACGTCGACAAGAAAAAATACTCTTGATTCAATCAGTTTTAAGCTTGAATCAAGGACCAAGCCTCTTAATTCGAGCGGATTTCCTTTTGATTTAAGCTTAAATCTGATTGAATCAAGAGTCCTTTTTCTTGTCAATGTTTTCAAGAGTCTGGACTCTAGATCCAGTGTGTTTTTTTCCAGTGTAGTTTTTAGCAAATATCAGCTGTAACAGTAAATTAAGGTGTTGGTCCATCGATAGTCAAGTTGTTCGTTTCGATCAAACTGATCCTCGATCCTTTTCCATAGGTTTAAATGGCGGACCAATCGATTCATCGCCAAGCGAAATGCACGTAATTCAATCAACGGATCCTCTCACAATTCGCCAAAGTAATGCTCGACATTAGTTCCATCGCACGAGTCAAGTCAAGCGAGAGAAATAAACGCAAAAACTCATCGCACTAATGTGTTGTTATGACTGCACATAAGCATAAAGAGAGGTACAGCCAAGAGCTCTTAATAAAAATTTATTACCCTCACATTCCAGGTATATCATTCTCTTTCGTACGACTCGACCCGAACATGCACAGTACCCTCAGAGCAATGCGGAGTTATTTTTCGTTGCATTTTTGCAACAACGTCGTTGCCAGCTGTTGCGCGATAAAGCGTTATTTTGAAACGTTCCGATCGACTCATGCACTTGTCCAAAGTAATTATTCTATTTTGAAGAGGAAACTCATCGTAGTGCTTAAATATTTTACCTGGGGGCTAATGATTGAAATCGATAGACAAATAGTCGCTCCTGTGGCGTAAGGGCGTATCTTGATTTCCGTATGAGCCACAGAGAGCATGGATTCATGTGTAAAAGAAAACTCATGTGGAAATCGAGGTATGTCCTCACGCCAAAGGGACGAGGAAATCCATTAACAAAGAAGACGACGGGAAAATGGAGCGATCCTATTGGTTGGGTGTTTGTTAAAGATTGAGGGAGGAAAATCTGGACTAACGACGGGTCAGTTAGTCTATCACTTACCTCCTTCATCTATTACAACCACTCGCAATATGGTCGCTTCACTTTCTCTTCATCTTTGTCTATCGCTTTGTCCATCACTTTCAACGATCAGCCCGCTGTCTAATAGTTCATTCCCTCGGAGTCCTGTCGGTCGTAAGATCGGGGAAACGATCAAGAGGACCCTCTCAGGAAAAGGCGGAACATGGAAAGAAAGCGGAATCATCCCTGTGTAACATAAAAATTCAAATGGGGAGGGGGCATTGCCACGCAGGCTCCCAGCTTGTTACGTTGCAAGTTGAAGGGGTCGTGGGCGGAGGGGCCGACGAAGCGGGGGCTGCAAGGAATATTACCCCAGAGATCCCACCACGACGACCCGATCCAGCGACGTTGAGTGAATTTTTCCTAATAATATCCGTGGAAAACTAGTGCGGGAACACGGGAAACAGAGGTAACGGCATGGCGGCGTACAGTGGGACGAGTCCGTGGTGTCTAGGGCCGGGAAAACTTGGGGAAACGGGATTCATCAGGAAGTGAAAAATTTTGGGGAAAGTCAGGGAAACTCTTTTAGAAACCGAGAATCTCTTTTTCCTCACACTGGAAAAAAAACTCATTGGATCTAGAGTCCAGACTCTTAAAAACATCGACAAGAAAAAATACTCTCGATTCGATCAGATTTAAGCTTAAATCAAGAACCAAGCCTCTTAATTTGAGCGGATTTCCTTTTGATTTAAGCTTAGATCTGATTGAATCAAGAGTATTTTTTCTTGTCAACGTTTTTTAGAGTCAGGACTCTGGATCCAATGTGGTTTTTCTTCCAGTTTAGCGATCGTTATAAGGTCAATTTTATTGCACCTATGCCGCCATTATTGACCCTTTAAATCTTCAAATCATCCTAATATTAGAGTCCAAGCCAAATAAGTTTACGCACTTACACTCTGCTGCAGAGGATTATCTGACGTAACTTTCACATGTAAAGTAAATGGAAGAATCTATATGACGGATCTTGTATCAAAGTCTCAAAGTGAGTTGGCTGATTTGGCGTGGGCTTTAGAGGAGCTTTCATTGATCAGTAGTACAAACATCAAAAACGCTTTTGCAATTAAAATTCTGATGTGCGTTGAGGAATCGGCTGAAAGATGAGGGAAATCGATGTATTCGTATCTGGAGTTCCAGGGAGTCTTTCAAATTTTCTCAAGAAAAGCCGAGGGAAGTGGAAAAAAACTTTGGTTTCTCCTAAATTAAAGAGCTCCTGAAAATCAGGGAATGATCATTCTCTAGTATTCTAGACATCATTAACAAGGCTATTAGAGAAATCCGACATTATGTTCGAAACTTTCAAAGTTTATATCTTTGCGATTATGGAACATAGAGATTTGAAAGTGGTTTTCTTGAGTTTTTTCGTTTATTTTTCTTTGAAGCACATTCTTTTCAATTTTTAATGCGTTAAAAAAACTATCAAATTGTGTAGTTTTAGTCAAAAAGTAGAAGTCTGACCTCTCAGTTTTCTGTGCGGCGCTGGCGGCGAGCTCTCTTGCGAAAGAGATCCTCATACTCCCAAAAGAGAAAAACGCTGCATGAAAATTGGATGTTGCCAACTTTCTGCGCCCGAAACACGGATTCTCCGGAAAACTTGTGATTTTTTCTTGGAAACTTGCCCAGTATTTTATTTCTATTCAATTTGGAGTTCCCCTGTACAGATCATTTTATTGACATTGTAATTTAGTTTTAGTACTCATAAAAACTTTAACGGAACAATTTTATATTTGTCCTTCACAATGAATATACAATTTCGGCGGAAATCGGGCAACATTAGAATTTTCTCACTGTGTTTCTGTTTAGTTCGGCAGCATAACAATATCGTGTTATCGAAGAGAGCAGTGATGCCAGAAATGAAGTTATGGGCAAATGAGCTTACCGCCCAAGTGGCAAATTTTATTGAACGAGCAGTACGTTTTTCGTAATATTGTCCAAAAAATTGAAAACAAAATGCAAGCAGACGCCTTAAAAAAGATGGGATTTACAAAGTATCGGAACTGTGCGTTTCCCAAAATGTGAAAAGGCGTTTACGGCGTTCTTTACGTTGAACAGAGCTTACGCGAAAATTGAGGAACTTTTTTTTTCTTTTTCTTTTTCTTTTTTTTTTTGTTATCAGAGAGGCCCATTGAAGTCGAAATCTCGATTTTTAGCAATTTGGAATATTTTGTATGCTCCTCAGGTGAGTTTTCTTAGCTCTTTAGCGAACTCTCCCGTTTATGCCCGAATGCGTGTCAAATGGCATATCGACGGCGAAACTACCAAACCACGTATCTCGGTTTGCGACGTCGCAGACTTCCTGCCATACTTTATTTTTTAAATGAAAAACTACTTAACGTCCAGTCTTGAAAATTTCTGTAATTTTTCCTCTTCGTGCGGAGAAAATTCTGTGAAAATTTCAAGGAATGATATTGATTTGGTCTACTTCAAAAAAATAAAAATGTGAGCGTAGATTTTTAAACACCGCAAACGAGATACGTGGTTTGGTAGTTTCACCGTCGATATTCTGCAATGTTCAATAATTTCCGTCATCTGCTGATAAAAGCCGGAGAGTCGTAACTACAATTACGTCGATTCATGATATGAACCGAGAGCGGGTGGCAAGCACATCATCTAGAATGACGTTCGTAATTTTTGAAACCCGTTCCGAAACGCGTTTTTACTATTTCTTTCCATCTTTCTCCTACCTTCAAGTATCGCGTTAATAGCTTTTTTACACGAATCAAACATTGAACACTCACGAGGCACGAAGCATGCCAATCGTGACGGCAACTTGATTTTTCCAGAAACGACAGTGTCATGATTTTGTGATTCTATAGATTGCTTTTACAGCTGTTCTCTGCGGACAATTCATAATAATTGGGATCAGCACCATGTCATTATTAACAGCCTTGGTTCTTAGTCAGCTAAAGAGTTTCCGCTCTGTAAAGTATGTAATTGAAATGAAACGAACTTATTTTTAAGCAGTGCCCTAATGGCGTTGGCCGTTTTTATCTCCTTGATAAAGGATTTAATGAAGTTGTAGCAATTTTTATTGTTCCTCCAAACACTTATTGTTTTGACAGGGCGTATGGTTGCACGACTGGAGAAAAATTCTTTTGCACCCTGAGTCCAAAAACTTGACTTGAAAAGTATTGTTGATTCAATCGGATTTTTGCTTGAATCAAAACGAAATCCGCTTAAGTCAAGAGGCCATGGTTCTTGATTTAAGCTAGATTCTGATTGAATCAAGAGTACTTTTTCTTGTCGATGTTTTTAAGAGTCTGGACTCTAGATCCAATGTGTGGTTTTTTTCTCTTTTTTTTCTTTTTCTTTTTCTCCCCAGTGCTTGCAGAATTTTCAGCAGAAAGGATGCTCTTTTGGTAATTTTAGGGCTTTGAGATTCTGCTAGTTAATATGGTGTGCCTAGCTATTGAACTTTCATCCAGCTACACCCGATCTTATGCGCAACTCAATATTAGTTCTGTTTACTCTAGTTTCTTTAGACAAGCCCTTGCTCATTAGCATGGGCTGCCGCAATTTGATGCCCGATGAGATATTTTCAAGATAAGGCCTATGGCCGGTTGTCGGCATGATTTGGATCCGGAATGCCGTTGCGACGCACAGTGGATCGAGTCAATAGGAGAGGTCGGACAAAATTTGGAAACTTTAAACGCTTACTGCTCCGATCATACAAAACTTTGGGGTTTTAATAGTGGTTCCATTGGTTTCCTCGTAAAATTTTCTTCCGAAAGCACCCCTTGAAATTTAAAAAGTGACGAAATAAACATAAAATGTGCAGTTTTAATCAAATAATTCATGACCGACCTCTCTAATTGACTCGATCCATTGTGCGACGCCGCAAATTCAAATTATTGCGGGAACATATGCCATGATAAGTAAGAACGTCGTATGAAGCTAACAGGCGTCGAGAAATTTTCTTCGAAAAATCACGAATTTTCAGGAAAACTTGTGAGTATTTCTCCTCCGATTTTCCACAGGATTTCGTTTGTAATAGGATCTAAAAAGTCCGAGCATTTCATTTTTCAAAAATAAATAGTTTCGAAGAAGAAATTTGGCAACATTCAATTGCTTTTACGACGTTTTTACTCAGCACCTCAGAACAAGATGCACGCCTGCGCGCACCACATACAGCGCCTTCGACATCCTTGAAATACTTCAAGCGCTACACCATTATGCACATACGTTCCGGTATGCAGATTGCCTGTACTTTGCCTACCGAAATGAACATACATGTACCGTATTTATAGTATTTGGAGATGTGCTTCGTCCTACTGCGATCCACGGATCGCCGGATCGAAATATTTTGCGCGGCTGAACGTTTTCGCAAATCCCCGGCGATTGCCGACTGTCTGCGACATAAAAAAAAGGGG